>PVHT021183524.1:30560788-30646848 GCA_004024745.2 Catagonus wagneri
GGAGGCGGGGGGGTGCCGGGTGAGGCTGGGGCTCCTGGCCTGTGGCGGGAGCGCCGTGTAGAGACACGCTGACAAGTTACGTGCCGGGAGCTGTTAGGGGCTGAACCGTGTCCTCCAGAACTGACGGGCTAAGCCCCCGCCCCCCGGCTCAGGACATGCCTGTACTTGGAGGTGGAGTCTTTAAAGAGGTAATTAGGCTAAAACCAGGTCGTGAAAGGTGGCCTAATCACCTGGGGCTAGTGTCCTTCTGAAAAGAGGAAATGAGGGCCCGGCACTCATGGAGGGACGCGTGAGGACACGGGGAGCAGGCAGGACAAACTGGCCCTGTGACACCTTGACCTCTGACCTCCAGCCTGCAGTGTGAGAGTCACAGTTCTGATGTTTAAGGTGCCCACGCTGGGGTCCTTAGTCCCTGCAGCCTGAGCAGACCAACATAGGTGGAGTGGGGAGAAGGTCACTTACTGGCCTAAAGCAGCACTGGGACTTAAAGCCAGCCGCACCCACCATGGCAGTGAGTCATAGGGAGCAAGCAAAGCCTGGAGGAGGACAGGTCTGTGGCGGGGGGGGGGGGACGACGACCGGCCCACGGCACAGGGTCAGGTGACAGCAGCGGCTGGGAGGGGACCACGGAGCTGGGCGGTGGCTGGGCGGGCTGGCTGTTAGGGCTGGGAGACAAGCGCCCCTCCCTACACAGGATGCGGGGTGGAGTCACATTAGAGGCAGGAAGGAGCTAGCCTGAAGCTGGCAGGACCTTGTCACTGATGGAGGAAGCAGAGTTCGAGAGAAAACACACACGCACACTTTGCTTTGTTGGAGGCGAACTCTGGGATTCTGGGACAAGAGGCCCCCTTACCAGAGCACGCCCCACCCAAATAAGAAGACCTGGAATCCTCTGGGTGCTTGGATGTGACGGGATCCGTAAGGCCGCTTAGGGTCAAGCCCCAGCTGCCTTGGAATAAAACCAGTTTCTGATTTTTTTTTGGGAGGGGGGAGTTGTTTGTTTCTGCCAAGTCACCAAAGCATAGACTCTCTCCTGCTCTAAGTCTGGGGCTTAGCTTTCGGAGGGCTGATCTGGCTTGGTGGCTGGCAGAGGAAGGAGTGAGGGGGCTTTGTGTGAAGTCGCGGGCGAAGGTCAGCAGCTGGTTCTGATGGATCGAGGTGGGTGCGGGATGCTCACTGGCGACTGTTTAGAAAGATGAGAGTGAGTGCATATGTCTTGGAGACGTGCCCAGGGCACAGCAGCTAAGCCTTGTGCTTCAGACACCTTGGCTGGTGTAGGTAGTGCCCCCAAAACGTCGATGGAAACGTATCGATAGCGTCACATGAACAGCTATGGCCAAGACCGCTAACGTCAGCTCCGCAGGAGGGAGGAGGCTTCTGCTCTTTCCCCAGCGCCCGATGCATGCTGGTGTTCAGTCACTGCTCCCAGAATGAAGGACTCAATCATGGAGCTCAGGTACATTGTTAAGAACTTAATCACCTCCATTCTTTCCCACCCTCCCAAAGAAATTAGACAGAGAACATCTTCAGAAACATCCAAGAAGAGAGACAGAATGGTTAGAAAATGTTCAGCATCACTCAGAAATGCCAGTTCACACAATAATCATATGCCACTTTATTTTTCTAGTTTTCATTTTTTTCTGGCTGCCCAGCAAATGGAAGTTCCTGGGCCAGGGATCGAAACTGTGCTTCCACGGTGACCTGAGCTGCTGCAGTCGGATCCTTAACCCACTGTGCCCCAGGAGGAACTCCAGTCATATGCCACTTTAAAATTGGCATGTATGTTATTTTGAAATTAGCAAAGTTTCAGCAATGATGGTATTGCCTGCTGGCATGAATGCAGTGAGACACTTTCAGTGAGAGTGTGAGTAGGTGTAACTTTTTTTTTTGTCTTTTTGCCTTATCTAGGGCCGCACCTGCAGCATATGGAGGTTCCCAAGCTAGGGGTCTAACAGGAGCTGTAGCTGCTGGCCTTCACAACAGACACAGCAACGCGGGGTCCGAGCCGCGTCTGCAACCTACACCACAGCTCATGGCAATGCCGGATCCTTAACCCACTGAGCAAGGCCAGGGATCGAACCTGCAACCTCATAATCGGATTCGTTAACCAATGAGCCACGACGGGAACTCCTGAGTAGGTGTAACTTTCATAAAAAGTCATTTGTCAGCGTGTATCCAAAATTATAAAAACATTCATATGAGAAGATCTAGTAAGATTCTGATTATAATTGTATGGCTAAGTCTTAGAGCAAGTCCAGTTCACTACACTGAATTCTCCATTACAGGAGGGTGTTTGTGATGAAGGGGCAGTGTATTTATTGAGGAGAAAATACTACTAATAGAAATAGCATTCAGACAAGTAGAAATGACCAATCTAGAAAATGTTCCTGACCACATAGCAAGAATTGTGGGGTTTTTTTCAATGCAGAATAAAACAGCCCCCAAACCCTAGAAGACTGGTTGTCAATTAAGTTCTAATATGCCCAGAGTTAAGACCAAGTTATTCCCTGCTATATTTTATAATATTTTACCAACTTGCAGCTTGCATATCTCAAGTCTATACCATTAGATTGTTTTGCTTTTAAAATTCTTTAGTAAGCCTTTAGCTAACACTTGCAATTAAATTACATTAATAATTTATATTCTGTATAATATATTACAGGCCTTCAGTTACATTGTAATTTTTTGACCAAAGTGCTTTGCTTGTGTTTGGCTTCTGGCTGAAGGCCTGGTGACCTGGCATTTGCATTATTGCATTTATTATTTTAACACTCACAACACATCTTGTCGTGTAGCAGTTTCAGAAAACAGTAGAGACTCTAGTGTGTGGAACAGTGACATGGCAATCTTTTTCACTTTAGAAGTAGGACCAAATGTGAAATATAAATCCTGATTATCTTAATAGCCTCAGTCTGTGTGGATTTGCGTGTGGGTCTGACAAGACTTGTGGAATTCATTTGTTTTCACATTTTTATTTGATAGGCAAGCAGGAATGCTTTGGGGCTAAGTGGCTGTTAATAAACCTCTGAGCTGCAGATGTCACACACCTGTCAGCCATGAATGGCCCTTTCTTTCCCGAGCTGCTGTGACGTTGCATTGCCTTCTTGCTCCTCTTTCCAGCACACTGTCCAGCCAGAACGTCCCCATCGACATCTGTTTCAGAAGCTAGTTGTGCTTGAGAAAACGTGGGACGGTGCTTTGAAAATGGCAAAGAGTTCTCATGAGGGAGGGGACCCTTGGCTTTGCTCCGGAAGGCGAAACCTCCACCCACACCCGCCGTGTTCCTCCTCATGCACATGCTGGCTCATCTGAGAGTTTCCCAGGAGCTTAGCTCTTTCCTCCTCAGGACCCTGGTGGCACCTGGGTCAATAGGATGTACTCCGTCCCTTAAAAAAGTCCTGTCTGGGACATGGGTAACTCCCCACCTTGCTGTGTTTGTGGTCTCAGCTCTGCTCTGTTCCTTCATCACAAAAACTGACTTCTCTGTCCTCGGGGGTCCCACCACCCTGCTGTGGTTGGACCCCCTCTGGGGGACGGTTCTGTTGGACTTGTGGCTGGGACGTGCCCTTGAATTGGAGTCGACACGTTGGCACTGGCATCTCAGCCCGAGTTTCCATCGGTCCTGCCTCTCATACTTCTTTCAGCACCAGTCGTCTTTCCTAAACCGGAGCCCGAGGCCCTTCCTTGGCTCCTTGCCTCCCTGGTTCACCATGTTTATGGGGCTTATCACCAGTTTTATCTTTAGCATGGCACCCATCCCTTTTCTGCTCCTTCCTTCTAACTCCGCACAGACTTTCTGTTCTCTGACTCAGAGTGTTTTGTGCCTGGTCCTACCCAATCCGTGCACTTGTCCCTAAGCTTCAATGTCTTCTTCCTCTGCCTGTCCCTACACTGCTGCCGTGGATTTCTATCTATTCTTCGAGGTGCAATTAAAAATCCATACTGTGGCAGCTCTGACTTCCGCACAAAGTGAAGTTTTCGTGCCTAATACCCATTTATTCCAGTCTGCTGTACCACCTACAATGCATGACCGTGGTTTGCATCTTTGCTGATTTTTTTCATTGAATTATGGGCCTAGTTAAGCCCTTTGACTTTCTCTCTTTTCATGGTTGGCATTTAGTAGATACTTAATAAAAGTTCGTTGAATATAAATGGATAACTTGACTCCTCCACTTCCTTCAGTTGACCACGAACTTCGCAGAAGCATCTCTGTTCTTCCTCTGCTTTCTCCACTGAACTCAGCTCAGTGCCTGCCACGTAAATAAATGTTGAAAGTGTAATATGTATTTTTTAGAAAGCCTGACTGAATAGGAGTTCCCGTTGTGGCCCAGCGGGTTAAGAATCCAACTAGTATCCATGAGGATTCGAGTTTGATCCCTGGCCTTGCTCATTGGGTTAAGGATCTGGGGTTGCTGTGAGCTGTGGTGTAGGCTGGCAGCTGCAGCTCTGATTCAACCCCTAGCCTGCGTACCTCCATATGCCATAGGTACGGCCCTCAAAACAAAACAAAAGCCTGAATAAAGCAACATGCAAAAATTGCCTGGTAGCATTTCCAGTCAGGGGTGAGATGAGAGGAAGATGGGAACACTGCCCGTTTGGGGCAGAAGAACCTGCAGCAAAGAGGGGGTCTGTTGTGGGGACCGCTCCCTGACTTTCTAGCTGTGCTACTTCTGTTTCTTTGGACACCGAGAGTCTCACCTAGGGTGACGCTGAAGAACTGGGTGCCCATCACAGCACTCACTGTGACCCACCTTGAAGCCGTCCTAGGACCCTGAGAAAGCCCAGGCCCTTGCCAGCTGAGCACCTCACTGTGGAAGGAACCCCAGCATCTGCCCAACTCCTCCCCCAGAAGCTCAGGAGCTCTTTGGGGTCCACGACCCCCACTGTTCCTGTCGCACCAGAGGTCAAAGTGGACTCGACTCAGTCCAGCTTTCCCATCAGGGCACCAGGCACCTATGTGACCGACTTTAAGTTGTCATGAATGTGAGCTGTGGTGTAGGTTGCAGACGTGGCTCGGATCCCGCGTTGCTGTGGCTGTGGCAAAGGCTGGCAGCTACAGCTCCTGTTAGACCCCTAGCCTGGGAACCTCCATATGCCACAGGTGTGGCTCTAGTTAAAGGCAAAAAGACAAAAAAAAATGTCATGAAAAAAGCAGTGGTTCGTATTTTTGTGGACTTTTTCTTTTTTGGAACTTGGCTTAGTCACTCACTTAGCAACACTGAAAGGAGTTTCTGCCGTCGTGTGTCAGGACTTTTGCGAGGTGCTGGCAGCCAGCGATGGATGAAGTGAGCACACCCTGGTCTCAGAGGCTCCCGGAGCAGCGGGGGCCCAGCCCGCAGACCCTCACATGCTGCTCATGCTTGGCCACTGCCCACGGGGAATGCTGGGCCGTGGGGGTGGGCAAAGCGCACGGGCCGCGGGGCAGGGGTGTGCACTGGGGCGGTGCAGGGGGTACTTGGCCCCAGGGCATTTTTTCCAGACTGGACAACTCAGGGCAGCCGGGTCAGAGGCAGCAAGGAGGAAACGCTTCGGAGAAGAGGAACCAGGCAGAATGTCCTTTTCTCTGCCCACGTGGCAGGATGAAACTTTGGCTCAGGTGGCCTTCCGGTCCATTGTCCCCTCTCTGCCTGGCTCACTCTGCTCCCTTCCCCTGGAATTTAACCCCGTCTCTAGCTTCTGGACAGAGACACAGACACACACAGACACACACACACACACACACACACGTAGACACACACAGACACACACACGTAGACACACAGACACATACACCCACAGACACACCCACACACCCACAGACACACACAGGTGCAGCACGATGGTCTCTGTTTCAGCTTTCAGAGTGGTTTACTCGGATCCCAACTGCTGCTTCTGGGCCAGCTTCCCAGCCACCTCTAGCTTGCGAGCCTTTGTTCTTGTTGAAACAGGAGAAAGCAAATGAAGAGAGGCGACAAAATGCGGACTTGGAGCAACCAGGTGGGAGGGACAGAGCCACACTGCTTTGTCCCGGGAATTATGCAGCCGGGCGCTTGGCCACGATTACCTGGGAAGAGGTCTGCCTTGCGTGGTGCTTGTGTCTGCGCGGGGCTGGCTACCCGGTATGAAAAGTGAAAACATCGTAGAGCTAGTGGCAAGTGTCGCTTTCCTTAGTTTATGGATTTCACAGCCCAGGCAGAAAGGAGTTAAGCTGTAGCAGCAAGAAAGCAGCAGATCAAAAGTCACAGTGCTGTTTCTTGGAATGACTTTTGCCCCACCAGTTATCATTTCTCAAGGCTCCGAGAGCCTGCCAGGGGCCAGCTGCAGCGCCAGCGGCAGGCTGCGCGGCGGCACCAGGCGTTCTGGCCTCGGGGGGGTGATGCGGGGCATTTTGTGCAGTTATTTCATTAACTGGCCTCTTCTTTGCCTTTATTTTAAGCAGTGCCTTTTGGTAGAAAGTGCACTGAACTAGGAGTCAGAGTATCTGGGGCCTTGTTTTGGCAGGCCACAGCAGACCACTACCTTCTGGAAGCTTCCAATCCGTGACCCGTGAGGAGAGAAGCAAGGAAGTCAGAGCTTCAGGGGTTCTTCCTCATTCCAGGAGCCTCTGTTCGACCAGGACCTGGCAAACCACGGCCCACAGGCGGTCCTTCTGGCCCACCACCTGTTGTTGGTCCACAAGCTAAGAGCATTTGTACATTTTTAATGGCTGAGTCCAAAGGAGGGTAACGTTTTGTGACCCAGGAAAACAGCACGAGTTCCATTTGGTGTCTGTAAATAAATCTCCCGGGGACATGCTCACGCGTGTGCGTGTGGCCTGTGTCCGCCTTTGTGCTGTGGCGGCAGAGCTGAGTGGCTGCCACAGAGACAGTGTGGCCCACAAAACCTGACGTGCCTACTGTCTGGTCCTTTACTGACACAGTTTGCTGTCTCGATACGCATTCACCACAGCCAAGTGTGTGATCTGTTTCCTGCGTTTAGGGAAACGGTCATACCGCCTGGAGTTCCTTTAAGGATGAAAAGAGGTAATGGCTGTAAAGGCATTTTGAAGCAGTCAGAAGCAGATGTAAACACTCATAAATCAGTCAATGCTGACAGAGGACAGAGTGTCTAAAGACACCTGGCTCCCAGGGCGGCTGGTTGGAGAAGGGACAGATTGATCGTTTGTCCGAAGACAAGTTCTGTTTGTAATGAGCAGAGATGCAGTGGTTCAGGATAGGAGTTCCCGTCGTGGCGCAGCGGAAACGAATCCAGCCAGTAACTACAAGGTGGTGGGTTTGATCCCTGGCCTCACTCAGTAGGTTAAGGATCCCGTGTTGCTGTGGCTATGGTGTAGGCTGGCAGCTGCAGCTCTGATTTGACCCCTAGCCTGGAAACTTCCACATGCCACGGGTGTGGCCTTAAAAAGACAACAACAATAACTAAAAAGGGTAGAGGATGAGACTGCAGATGTGTGAGGTTATGCGAGCATCTGGAAGGGAAAATAAAAAGAACCTGCTAGGTTGGTGAATTCTAGCTGAGGTTTTCACGCCTCGGTTATTTAAACTACTGTTAGAACTCTATTTTAAAATAAATAAGAGACAAGGGAAGGTACCCACCCGACGTTATTTCGGTGTTTTAAAAAGGTCTTTTATGGAGTTCCTGCTGTGGTGCAATGAGATTGGGGGCGTCTTGGGAGCGCTGGGACACAGGCGTGGTCCCCAACCCAGCACAGTGGGTTAAGGATCTGGCATGGCTGCAGCTGTGGCTTAGGTTGAAACTGCAGCTCAGATCTGATCCCTGGCCTGGGAACTCCATAGCAGCCAAAATAAAAGGAAAAAAAAGTTCTTTTATTTCCGAAGTGAAGGTTGACCTGTCATGGATGAGAGATCTAGTTGTCTGAAAATCCCAAAGTGAGATGTCTCAGGGAGCTCTCTCCCAAACGAAGGTAGAGTGATGTATTGAAAACAAAATGTAATTTTAGAAAAATTATAATAGCCATGGTTTATGGGTTTTGTTACTCTAACATTAGAATAGCCCGTCACCGGTTAGACAGTTCATCATTTCAGTGTTTAACGAGAAAGCTAAATTCTACTTGTTTAAAATTTAATGTATTCTGGAGTTCCCTTCATGGCTCAGTGGTTAACGAATCCGACTAGGAACCATGAGGTTGCGGGTTCGATCCCTGACCTTGCTCAGTGGGTTAAGGATCCGGCGTTGCCGTGAGCGTGGTGTAGGTCGCAGACGCGGCTCGGATCCTGCATTGCTGTGGCTGTGGCGTAGGCCGGCGGCTACAGCTCTGATTAGACCCCTAGCCTGGGAACCTCCACATGCCGTGGGTGTGGCCCTAAAATGACAAAAGGCAAAAAAAAAAAAATTTTAATGTATTCAGAAAGTTGGGCAGAAGGATGAAAAACGAACGTTTGAAGTGGGATTGAATCAGTTTCAGATTCGGTAAAATACACAAGGATCGAAGTTTTCCATGAGAGGCAGCAGAGCTGCAGTGTGTCAGAGTAACCTAGAAATAGCGGGACTTGGATTCCAGATTCTATCTCTGATAGTCACTGTCTAGGAAGCTTCCAGGTCAGCCCAGTTTGTGTCTCTGGAACTTTCCTAGGTGGTTTCTTCCCCGTGAAGGTGACCGGCGGCCTGGGTGACCGGGGTGTCCGCCAGCGGGACCCAGGCGTACGGTGAGCTGTGCGCCAGCTCCGCACAGCCGCGGGGGTGCCCCCTCTCTGTCCTGAGGTGCAGAGTGATCTGGACGGCGAGGTCCCAGGAGGCGAGGGCACCAGCTCCAGGGCTGGCGGTGTGGCTTCCCTGGGACTAAGAGCGGGACCGCGGGCGAGCCCCGTCGTCCCGCTGGACTGTGACCCCCTCGGCTCAAAGGGGGCGATCCTAGACCCCACTCATGCACCTGACGCCGTCTGGAAGGTCCGTGGGAAGCGCTCACGGCAGGGGCTGGGGAGCGGTCCCCTTTCAGTAACACTGGCCCTCTTCTCACGGGTGGTCAGGTGGCTGCAGAGCGAAGACAAAGCCAGTCTCTCCTCCTGGTGGTGGGGTTGGAACAAAGACCTTTCCGTTTCCTGCAGACTGGACTCAGCTGGTGGACACAGACTCTGCAGCTCCTGGGTTGAGTTTCGTATTAACTTTAAGGCTTTGCCTTCACCCGAAGGCCATTCTTTAGCACTTGACGGGTGGTCTTTTTACACTGATATCCACCAACACAGTGCTAAAGTGCACGTTGGCTGCTCGATGTGTCGCGGATGGTCAGTGAACAAAGACAGTGTCTCTCATACCCGTGCCGTGAGGCTGCCGCCCCTCGCCTCCTCCCTGAGAGGCACCGTCTGCAGCAGGCTTTTCCGCCAGCCGCGACCGGGCCATGGTGGAGGTGGGCCAGGGCACCTCCCAAGATGCGTCTTTGCGCCCCTTTAAAAAGCGTGGTCCCCAGTGGGCTCCCTGTTTTTGGACTCTGGCTGGATTCCGGTGGCCCCCCTCCCTGGCGTGGGACACAGGTTTGGGCGAAGATGTGTTTGTTTTTTCCTTAAACTGTCAACTCAGCCTCTTGCTTCTGCATTAAAGGAGGGGCTGGGCTGCTTGTGAGGGAGCCCGGAGCCCGGATGGGGAGGAGGGAGACCTGGGCGGCAGCCGCCGTGTCTGAGAGCGGGCGTGGGGAGGTGGGAGGAAGGATTTCAGGGTGCTCTAATGAGTGGATGCTCCCTCTTAGGTGTTTTTTATGAGAAACAACAGTCAAATGCAAAATATGCTTTTGGATGTTGGACTCGTGTCTGACTGGACGCCTCCGGCTGGTTTGTCTCCGAGCCTGACACGCTGTAAGGCACCTGTGTTGTCCTGTCCAGGCGCCGAGTCACCGCCCTCCTGGCTGCAGCTTTGTACCTCACGAGTCTCCGAGTCTCCGTCTCCGTATGGGTGCTTTTAATTGTAAACATCCTCCAAGCCTCCTTTTCGGGGAATGAGCCAGTTGCTAGCGCTCCCTCTGCCCCCGACTCCAGCCACATTCCGGAGGCGGCTCCACCTACCTAGGGTTTCTGACCTGGCCTCCTCCTCGCCCGACGGTGGCCATGAATGTGACCGAGGGGTGTGGACGTCCGTGGCCCAGCCAGGGCTCCCTGCCACGGGTCCCAGAGGAAGAGAGACGTGTGGTGGGGGAAAGTGATCTAATACAGGGGACAGACGGTGGCCCCTGGTCCCCGTCGTGAGTGAATGAGAAAGAGGAGCCACAGCCACTGCTTCCTGACACAGGCTAGGTCGTAGGGTGTGGGGACACCGTCTTGCACTTTGGGAGTGTGTGAGTTGCCTGTGTGTGTGTGTGAGAGTGTGTGTGTGTGTGTGTGTGAGAGAGAGAGAAAAAGACTTGCACTCTCTCTAGACGCTGAGCTCACTCTCTGTTTGTGGGCCACACCGGTGCCATTGTGGACCCCTTGTCGTGAGAGTGGGGTCGGGGGGGCTTTAAAGGAACCGCCATTCAGGTAAGAAATCCCACCGGCTGCTCATCGCAGGTTCCGAGGCCTTGGGTTGGGGAAAGTGCCCTGCGCTCCTGCTGCCTCGCAAGCGCTCGGGCTGGAAAGAGGGGCGAGAAGCAGCGCCTGCTCTCGGTGTCTCCGCGAGCAGGCGCAGTTAGCACCGCAGTGAAGCTGCGGAGGTGCCGTGGGGCGAAGGATGGAGCGGGCAGAGCATCTCGGCCTGGGAGCGCGTGCGTGCGGGACAGCCGCAGGGAGGCAGGCCGGTCGAGCTGTGCCAAAGGGCGGTTAGACGGTGGCCGGCGGACGGCGTCGCGGGGCGGGAGGGGGAGGAGCTCTGATGCGGAGAGGAGGGCCACTGAGTCAAAGCAGGAACAGCAGAAATGCGTGGTCTTTTCTAGACACACGCAGTAGCTTGTCGAGGCTGAAGGTCTCTAAGGCGCCAGGGTCACGAGGGAGAAGGGGAGACGATGAGGCGGGCGGCCTGCGTCAGGGCCAGCGGCGCGGCCTGGGTCGTCCCGGTGCCGGGAAGGAGTCTGGAGACACGTTCACTAGAGATCAAGGCCAGTGGCGGGTCTGGGGGCGGGACTGGTCTGAATGACAAGCACAGACCCCACAAACCTCGCGCCACCCCCGTGGGAAGCCCACCTTTCAGCCGGAGCGTTGCTGGAGGGGTGGACGGTGGATGGGCCCCTTGGGAAGCCGGCCCGCCCTCGCCCCCGCCCCCAGCCCTCATCCGCTCAGGGTCCTGGGGTGGGTGGCATCCAGGGGGGTGGCTCTTATTAACTCCTCGGTGCTGGTGGGCGCAGTGCCACGCCCAGCCCCAGCCCCAGCTGTGGCCGAGGGACCCACCTCTAGCTGCTGACTGGCAGTCGCGGGTTGCTGTTGGGACTCAGGGGGCGGGCTGGCCAGTGAGGCTGGAAGTCGGCTTGACACCCCGTCCACGTGGGCGCGAGCACTGTACCCCTGGCCTCCGTGCTCCCTTCCCTCTGCTGGACGTTGTGCAGGCTTCATGCCGGCACCGCCTCCTTCAGGAGGGCTGAGTACCACGTGGAGGAGACGCCAGGGTGTGTCCCAGCTCCGCCTGAGTCTGCTGCAGAGACAAAAGGCGGCCCAGGGTGTGCGTTTTCTAAGTTGGGGAAGGTTGAGGAGCGGCAGGGGAAGCAGGACCGGGTTGCGGTTCCTCTGTCTTATCATTGGGTCCACCAATGTCTCCTCCTGCTTGTTTTTTTTTTTCTTAATTTTTATTTTTTGCCACGTTTGCAGCATGAGGAAATTTCTAGGCCAGGGATCCAACCTGCACCATAGCAGTGCCAATGCCTGGTCCTTAACCGATAGACCACCAGGGAACTCCAGACTCCTTGTTTTTATTTTTTTATCTTTATTTTGTTTCCATTTTTTTTTTTTTTAGGGCTACACCTGAGGCATATGGAAGTTCCCAGGCTAAGGGTTGAATCAGAGCTGCAGCTGCTGGGCTACACCACAGTCGCAGCAACGCAGGATCTGAGCCTCATCTGCGACCTACACCACAGCTCACGGCAACACCGGATCCTTAACCCACTGAGCGAGGCCAGGGATCGAACCCGCGTCCTCATGGATGGAACCCGCGTCCTCGGGTTTGTTACCATTGAGCCACAACGAGAACTGCCTCCTCCTTGTTTTTAACACCACACTGCCTGGGTTTGAATCCTGATGCAAGTACTTCCTAGCTGTGCGGCTTTTGGTCAAGTTACTTAACATCTCTGTGCTGCGGTTTCCTCGTATTTAAAATGGGAAAGGCAATGACAATGATAATGTCAAAGAGTCACGGAGATTGTTGGGGGACTAAATGCTGTAATAAGACGAAGGTGCTTAGAATGATGTCTGGCCTATAGTGAGTGTACCCCACAAAGGTTAGTTCCTTAGGGTTATTTTAAAACCATTTAAAATATATGACCTCAAACACGTGAGGCCCTAGAGACTTTTGAAGACGAGGAAGGAAAGAGGAGAACGGTGGTCATGGGGGTGATCCTTAATTCCTTTAATATTTTTCTTAACGTGATACCAGCCGCCAGTGAAGAAGTAGAGTTACTTAAATACGGAAGATAGAGTTTCCGCTCCTGAGGACCCATGGGCCTAGCCGAGGACTTACAGAATTAGGAGCTGTCACCACGCCATGTTCTGGGTGTGGGGTTCGAGGTTTCGAAAGGCAGCCACGGGAAGCAGCGGCCCGGACGAAGGCTTCGGAGAGGGAGGAGGGCAGCAGGTCGGGGGAGCAGGGCACTGCCGGTGACGTGGGGACGGCGTGCTGCTCTGTCCTGGGAGAAGCTGATGAAGGTAGCCAGGGCCGTGCCCGTGAGCTGGCGCCAGGCTGCCCAGGGCCTCGAATTGCCAGGCTGGGGCTTTGAGCTTCACTCTGACAGCAAAGAGCAGGGGTGAGATGCGATCAGATTCTGTGTCTCAAAAGACTTATCTGGCTTCACCGCCCTCCTGACTGCTTTTCATGTCCTCATCACCTCCTTGGAGCTCAAGGTGAAGTCTGAGGACCAGCAGGGACCAGCGTGGCCTGGGAGCTTGTCAGAAATGCAGAGTCTCAGCCGCAACCCCCCCACCCCCGCCCCCGATTCAAGCTTTCCCCAGGGTCCCCAGGTGCCTGGTCTGCCTAGGAAAGCTGGAGACCGTCAAGGTCAGGACCATACTGCACCGCTAGGCCCAGGGTGCCCGCGCTGCGAACGCTGGCCCCTCCCCGACTCTGCTGCTGGAAACTTGAGTTCTCTGAGGAAGGGCTTTGGGGCTGAGGGTGAACCGCTCGACTTGCTGGAGGGCTGTTGTCCCTGGAATGTGGGGGCTGGTCGTGCGTGTCTGTCCCCCAGGGTCTCTCTCCATCAGGGTATTTGTACTTAGCAGCCGAGACACAGGTGTGTTTCAAGAAGTTTCTGCCCATCAGGTGCTTACCAGTCGTTATCGGATTTTCCCGTCCAGCCCCAGCGCGCCCACTGGGCTCAGCAGCCTTCCCAATCTCTGTCCTGTCGGGCTTTCCCCTGCGTCACACAGCAGCCCTGTTTGTGACCTTGATTGTCCAAACCTTCCTCCGCTCTTTCCTTCTAGAAGTTTCCAAGCTTGTCTCTGCGTCTCATTTTTGGGGGGGGTTAGGGAGGTGTCTTTCCAAATAATTATCTAACCTACAGCAATGGTTCAGTTCATAGACAGAGTGAGAAGGAAGCCTTTCTGCTTTTCCAGGATGTATTATCCTCAAAGAAGCAAGGCCGTGGGTCTGGGCGGAAGAAAAGCTGTATCCTGAGACCTGGCTCTTCCCCAGAGGCAAATGCATATGAGCAGCACATCCTTTGCTCGAGATGAATGCGCCTCTCGGTGTCAGAGACCTTTTTTAAAACAGTAAAAGCTGAAAGCCTAACTTCTCAACCGTGCCCCTGCACTTTTTCAAGCTACCGTAGAAGTGGTATGCTACTTCAGAGTACGGAAAAGGCAGGCGAATGGTAAGAGGAGTCTTTTCTCCTTCCTGCTGCTGTGTGACAATTCAATTACAAAGTTATCTGCAGAGCTGCCTGGTGCATCTTAGCAAGTCAGCCCCGGAACCAGATAGCACGTCTCAGAACGTCTGACTTTGACACACTGTTCTTGCAGAGTGAACGCTCTGCTAAGCAGTTAACCAGCCCTTCGTTCCAACTCAGGGGAGAGGAGAGAGATAAAGGAACGGGGGGTGGGGGGGGGGCAGAGCAGAGCTTTCTTACCCTAATTTATCAAGGGTAAACCTGGAAGTGGGAGTTCACGCTGTGGTTCAGCGGAAACGAACCCGACTAGTAGCCATGAGGATGAGGGTTTGATCCCTGGCCTCTGTCGGTGGGTTGGGGGTCCAGCGTTGCCGTGAGCTGTGTGTGGTGTAGGCCACAGATGCGGCTCAGATCCTGCGTTGCTGTGGCTGTGGTGTAGGCGGCAGCTACAGCTCTGATTTGACCCCTAGCCTGGGACCTTCCATATGCTGCAAGTGTGGCCTAAAAAGCAAGCAAGCAAGAAAGAAACCCAAAGGGTAAAGATGAAAGATAACCTGATCAGGACCTACTCCAACCAAGAGGTCCTACCAAACATTAAGACAGAGAAATAAGCAAACCAAAAGGATTAGCGTGTGATACGGGGCCAGGTCTCACGGGTCGGCACTGCTGACATTTGGGGCCGGATGACGTGTGGGGAGGGGCCGTCCTGTGCCTTGTGGAGCCAGAGCCTGGGCTCTGCTTTCTAGAACCAGTAGCACTCCCTTGGTTGTGCCAACCAGAAGTGTCTCCAGACGTGGCCACACGTCCCCTGGGTGATAACGTCACTCCAGCCAGGAACTGCTGGGTCAGACTAACGAAGGGGCTAGCTGGATCTGCAGCCTGGCTCTCCACCTACTAGCCGTGATCTTGGATTTAAGTCTCCGTGTCCCCCTTGAGCTTGCTTCTTCATCCGTAAACAAGGGGACACCTCGCAGTTTGGCTGTAAGATTCAGGGCTTACGTACACATCTTGCCGCATCTAGCCAGTGATCCATAAATACTAACCACGTGTGTGATGATAATGGCAGCCTCTCACCTGCAGTGAAACACTCCCTCTAACCTGTACAGGGGAGTGACTCACTGATAAGAAGATTAGAGACACAGACCACATCTTAGATGATCACATGGGGAAAAAGCCTGCGGTAGCGAACAAAGGCAACGCTTCGCCCTGTGTGCGCGCCCAGCTGAAAGAAAAGCAGGACACACATCGGATTAGCAGAGAAGCTCTAGAAATTTTGAAGGACTCAAATAGCCTTAATAGGGGTGCCGGGTTTAACCTCGGAGATCTGGAAAACAACGGGCCACAGTGTAAACAGAGTGAAAAAAGAACAGAGGGCCATTTAGAAGGGCTGTGAGACTCAAACAAAATCCTCCCTCGCTGAGTAACACCCACGGGCTCCCTTAGGCGCCTGTCTTAGAAAGTCCCTTTGAGATCTGGAGTGACAGGCTGGCCTTGCCCGGAGCCCGTGACTCCTCCAGGCCCCTCCACCTTGTCTGCGGTCCCCGAAGACAGACGCAGGACCAGCCGTGTCCTCTGAGATGCCGAGCCAGGAACCCTCGTGAGGGCCTGGGGCTGGGGGCATCACGGGGCAGCGCCCCCAGTTTGCGGTTGATTCTGTTTTGGGTGCATGCGTCAGGCGAGACGCAGACTCAATGGATTGCAACACGTTGCGTTATCAGTATGTTCTCAGCTTTTTAATTTCTGGTCTGATCTTATCTCACATTTCCCAGGATGCTGCGGAAAGCTTTCATGTCCACAGCCTAAATCTCTCTTTCTTTTCTCCTGCCAGGGTTCCGTGTTCCCAGAGCGCGTGTGGATGGGGACGAGTTTTACAGAGCACAAGTTAGCACTCTTGGGGCCTCTCCCTTGCCTTTAGCAAATTCCTTAGGGTTTGAAAGAAAAAAGTCTGCCTCTATCAAGTTCTTGCTTTTTTGGTGTGTTTCTAATCACAGCAATCATTTCAAGCCCTTGATTTGCTTTTACGTGTTACTCATCCCTTTTTTTAAATTCTGTTTTGTATTTCATTGTAGCCTGTATTTTAAGTTTTAAAATTTCAGTATCCCCTTGAGTGTCATTATCAGGCTTATTCTTCATGGCAAAAGACTCAGAAATACTGATGTATGTATGCGGCTTTACCTGGCTCTAATTTTTTCCCTTCAAGATAGCTGAACAGAAAAGAATATTAATGAGACACTTCAGGTGGAGTTAAGGGACCAGATGTGGATGGTGAGGCCCCGGGACCAGAAACAGGGGAGGACCTGTGACTGCCCTGCGGTCCGAGGGGTGACGACCTGATGGGAAACCGACAAGAGGAGGCCCCAGAGGGGGGCAGCCACACGGGAGCTCAGCCCTGGAGAAGCACGAGATAAAGACCCTCTCTTCTCCCACCCTGGGGTTTCTTCTTGGCGCCCCTGGTCCGTCCGGGTGGTCCAGACCAGAGAGATTAGCTTCCCAGGCACAGCGGAGGGCAGAGGCCAGGTCTGGTTGGAGGTGGGGATAAGGCGCAAACAGAACAACCAATACCAACCTCCTTTTCACGCCTGGCTGTTGGGATTCTCATTAGATTGTCAGCAGTTCCCTTGGACTGATGGGAAAACGAGTGCAGCCCACTTCTACTCTTATGAGGAAATCAGTTCCTGCTCTCCCTAGAGACATGGATGTATTTTTTTTTTTCTGGTTTGTTTTAGCAACTTCTCTTTCTCCTGCTTGATCAGTCTCGTGTCCCCGTACGGAGCAGTCAGCTGTCTTTAAAAGCTGTAATGCGCATACGGAGACTGTGCTGGAGATGTTAACTCCCAGGCCCTACCCTCCATCTACTGAGCCAGAAGCTCTGGGGCGGGGCCCCTCGGTCTGTCTGTGTTCCCAGGCCCCTGGGGGTCTGTCGCAGGCGCAGGTCTGGGAAGCACGGCAAGCACGGCCGCGCTTGTGCGGAACACCTCTGATGCTCCTGTCACAGCGCACCTTTTTGTTCCAGGTGCTGCCGTGGCAACGAGCAGGGCACAGGTGGAGCCTGACCTCACCTTGCGTCAGCTGCACCACCTGCCTCTTCGCGGCCTCTGGCTTCTCTTCCACCTCTGCGCGGGATGCCTCGGGGGCCGGTTCGGCTGTTCTGGGGCGCGTGCACACCTGGAGATGCTGCGAGTCCTTGCGGCGTCCGGGCAGCCCTGGGCGGTGGGCTGGGAGCCGGGGGACCAACGGCGCCCCCACGGTCTTGGGGTGGAAGTGCATTCTGCCGGGCTCCTCGCGGTTCCAGTGGGACCGAGCCCCATCCGGCCAGAACACTTACCAGCTCAGTAATGCACCTTCGGGCTGGCTCTCCCTCTTCCCAGGCTCTTCATTTTCGTTTCTTGAGATCATTTTCCAAAGTAAACTGCCCGCATGCGGCCTTGTCTCAGGCTCTACCTCTTGCACGAGTCCAGACTGAGACAGTGTCCTTTCCCATCTCTTATCAGTATTTTACTCACCTTTGGGGACCAGTTCAAATGTCCCCTGTAGCTCGTAAACCACTCTCTCCCAGTGAGAATCAATTACTCTCTCACTTGTGCTTCCACAGAGCTTGTTGTCGCCACCACAGCAGTGGCCACCTCTCTCTGGCTGCATGGTTCTGTAGCTCCTTCTCTCCCCAGCTGGAACAGTGTCACTGAGGTTCTGTGGCTCTCTGAGTCCCAGCCGGAATAGTGTTCTTGAGGACAGGGACAGTCTTTTCATTTAAGGGGTGCCCCCCATCCCTGCCCTGGAGGCTTTTGGATGGTGCTGAGCACGAGAAACGTCTGTTGAATTTAGTAGCACGTCAGAGTCCTGGCTGATGGCTCCCGGAGTCCCACTGTGACATCCGCAGCGCGTCTGACTCAGACCAGCGGTTCTTATGGTGTTGAAGCTATGAGGCTTCCTCGTTTAGCGCTTTTCAGTCCAGATGCTGCTCGAGGTAAGATGCTATTGGCTGTGGCCATTCAGTAGAGCCAGGCCAGCTTTATGGGCATGCCACCTTGAAGTTGCCCAGGGCCCTGTGTTCAAAGGGTTAATAAAGCATCAAGGCTTGGTTTAATGCGCGGCTGTTGCCATCCTGAAATTCTTGATCATTTCATCTTTGAAGCTGGGTTTGGGGAGTGAAGTCAGACGGACAATGGAGGATGAACATGAGCACGGGGACGTGTGGCGTCCACCCTCTCTCGCCCCGGTCACATGCAGCCATCTCGATGCCCATGAGCGCAGAACCCAGAGGGCCCGCCACGCACGGGGGTCCCGGTGAGCGAGACCAGTGTGCGGACCAGGGAAGGGAGGGCGAGTAAGGGAACTGGGTGTGTGTGTGTGTGGCCACGCTTCCCACTAGACCAGGATGAAGGGCAGTGGTGTTTTAGCAGACGCCGACGGCCAAGGGGGCCCTGTCATGTCCTTTCTCACTGGTGCCATTTCCCTGAATTAGCCAACCCCTTAGGCTGAAAATGATGACACAGAAAGAAGGAAAGGAGGAGGGAGGGTGACCCAGTCCCTATCCTTTTGGGTCCTCCTTACCTGTCAGTAAGCGGAAGGGGAACGCGTTGGTCAAATGTGCCTGTGTCAAGAGGTGAAATAAACAGTTTGATTAGTTTTATTAGTCTGTCTTTCTTTCTTTCTTTCTTTCTTTCTTTCTTTCTTTCTTTCTTTCTTTCCTTCCTTCCTTCCTTCCTTCCTCCTTCCTTCCTTCCTTCCTCCCTTCCTTCCTTCCTCCTTCCTTCCTTCCTTCCTACTTCCTTCCTTCCTTCCTCCTTCCTTCCTTCCTTCCTTCCTTCCTTCCTTCCTTCCTTCCTTCTTTAGGGCCACACCTGCAGCATATGGGAGTTCCCAGGCTAGGGGTCAAATCGGAGCTAAAGCTGCTGGCTTATGCCACAGCCACAGCATCACGGGATCCGAACCGCATCTGCAACCTACACCACAGCTCACGGCAACGCTGGATCCTTAACCCACTGAGTGAGGCCAGGGATCGAACCGCATCTTCATGGATTCTAGTCGGGTTTGTTCCCTCTGAGCCACAGTGCTGTCTTTGCTTTATTTGTCTCTTTTCCTGATGCATTTTAATACAGAATTTAATATAGACCGCACACTTGCACGGGTACCCCCCCCCACGCACATGCACAGCGGGCTTTACGTAACCCAGCAGAACCCGGTGAAAAGATTCAGTTGGGACCTCCCCCTTGTTAAACTGGTTCACAAGCGCATAGCAGAAGATGGATTGCTTCGTCCCAGGCCTTGCACGTTTTGGCACAAAGCGCTCTCCTGGGGGCGGGGCTGGTTTCAGGGCGCTCCTGGAGGCCTGGTGACAGCCTGTGCTCACGGGTGGGTTAGGGAAAGAACTTGGCTATACAGCTAAAAGTAAAAGGCAGGTCTGTGCGTGCCGTGTAACGGCACAGCTGAGGCACAGCTCTGTCGGTGCAGAACTTTCTGCACCTCGGCTTTCAGCCTCGGTGAGTGGATTACAGGGTCAGACTGGTGTTGGTTTTCAGCACTGAAAATGAATGAACAAACAGGAGAGATAAAAGCCATGCTCTTTACCTTCCCCTGGGTTTAAGTCATTTATTTTAAAGGAATTTGGGTTATTTCTCTGACCTGCTTCCGAGGGTCCCCATTGCAGGCAGCACGCTGGGATCAAAGTAGACAGTGCCGAGGGCTGGGCCGTGGGGCGAGCGGCCTGCCCGGAGCAGCTGGACGCGTCCTCGTGGGTATCTGACGGCTCCTCTCACCAGGCTCAGGTCTGTGGTGCCGAATGGTGCCCCTGCTTCCTGGCCGCTGGCTCTGTGCCCGCAGGCCTGTCCCGTTGTCCCCTCTCTGCGCTCACTGTCCACCTCGGTGAGGACACCCAGTGCACTGGCGAGGGTGGGGGACGACCCCATTGGAACTGCTCACCGCCCCACGTCCCCCACCACAATCCTCTGAGCACCGTTTTTGTTTTTTTATTCTTTCTTTCTTTTTTTTCTTTTTTCTTTCTTTATTTTTTGGTCCTTTTAGGGCTGCACCCATGGTATACGGATGTTCCCAGGCTGGGGGTCCAATCAGAGCTGCAGCCGCCTGCCTACACCACAGCCACAGCCACGCGGGATCCGAACCACACCTGTGATCTACACCCCAGCCTGCGGCAGCGCTGGATCCTTAACCCACCGAGCGAGGCAGGCCAGGGATCGAACCTGCGTCCTCATGGATCCTAGTTGGATTCATTTCTGCTGAGCCACGACGGGGACTCCTGAGCACAGTTTTCATACCCTTGCCTTGTGTAGCACAGGAAAAAGACATCTGTCAACACAGACCGTTACAGAGGCAGCTCTAAGTCTCAAAAACAAGCTGGGAACCAGACCGTAGGGCAAGATAAAAAGGGCTAAATAGAAAATGCTAGCTACGAAGCTAAAGCCTAATAAGACGCTCCTGCCCCTGAAGTGGGAGTGGCCTAGAACCCTCAGGCCGTGCATGGGATGAGCTGTGTAGAAGCAGCCGCCGCTTGTAGCGTGGCCTCTGTGCTCTTTCTCTGTGGCCATCATGATGATTAGTTTCACTTCTTTTTAGGCATTTAGATCTTATAAAGTATTTTCTATGTACGTGTTTTTTTTGAAAAGTGATACAGTCAGCTTTCAATTCATTATTCTTAATCCGTAGTGTTGTGTTCAGGTGACCTGTACTCTGATGAGGGAACACCCCCTTTCCTGACTCAGCTCTTCCAGCTTGAAATTTAGAGCGTGATGTTCAAAGAGCGTGAAGCTGTCTGGAGTTTGGCAAGTTCTTGCTCTCCCCTGCAGCGCCCCAGGGCTTGCAGCCCTCCGCCTGCTCCACGCCATTCTCCTCTTTTGCATGAAGGTGTGGGCACCTTCTCCTCTCTCAAGAGCCAGCTCAGGGTTCACCTTCTTTAAGACACTTCCATGCCTCTTTCTGTTTAAGTATCTTTTTTGATTGCTTCCCAACTGTCCTTGTACATGACTGCTGATCTTTAAGCAGGAGGAGGTGTTGTAATCTTTTACAAATGAGGAAACTGGGGCTTCCTGATGTTCAGTAATCCTGTACAGGACACCCAGCCAGGGGAGGGTAGAGCTGGGACTGAGAAACTAAGCCATTGGGTAGGAGGTCCCTGGCAGCTCAGTGGGTTAAGGACCTGGCATTGTCACTGCTGTGGCTCAGATTTGACCCCTGGCCCTGGAACTTCTGAGAGGTGCAGCATACACGTTTACTATTGAGGAAATGAAGGTATTTCCTTAGGTATCTTTAGAAAGAGGATTAACAGCAGGTTACTGTGCCAGCGCTACAGTGCACGAACTCGCTATAAAGCTCAAGCTGTGGACCGATGGCCTCTCCGGGTCTGGAAGGGGAGGACGAAGCTAGGAATCTTTGCGTGTTTCCATCTCTGTCAAAGGCGAGGCCATTGCCAGCATTCTGGTTGCTACAAAATCTGTTCTCGCTGGAGAGGAGATATTTCATCAGCCTCTAATGCGACTACCTAACGCAGCCCCTCAGGTGACTCCACCCCTTTCTCTTGGTTTGGTGGATCAGACGAGTAACTGGCCGTTAATTCGGTTTCACTAGAACGCAGCTGCTGGGCAGAGGCAGGCTGTGCCGTATACTGGACTGGAATATCACAGTCATTGGGAAAGTCTGTCTTTTCCTTGAAGAGTAAGGCGTTGGCTCCCTGGTTTGTAAACCCGGCTCCTGGTGACCCTGGTTAGCATGAATTCTCCAGCACCAACTCACTTCTGGGGGAGCCAGACTTGACTGCGCTTCTGCACGAGAAAGGCCTTCGTTAAGATGAAGCCCACGACCGTCATGCCAAGCGCGGCGGGACTGCAGCTGCATCTGCTGGCTCCCCTGTGCCGCTTGGCGTGCGCATCTGAGCAGGTGGCCCACGGAAACAGCCTCCTTCATGGGCAGCACCTTAGATCTGAAGCGGTCTTTGCAATCATCTAGTCCAATCTCCTCCTTCCATCAGGCTCCCACGAGTTTTCATCTGGGTGGGCACTGAGCTCACTTCCTCAAAACTGACTCATTTTGGATCACTCTAGTGGTTGTAATTTGGTTTTCCTTTTACATTAAGGACATTTTTCTGCCTCTCAGCTCATTTCTCTAGAGCTACACAGAATACATCTGCTTCATCTACCTGAAAACCCTTTGAATATTAGATTTGCAGCAATTATATAGGACATGTAAACATTTTTTTTTAATGACGGATTTGTCTTCTCTTTAACTATTTAAGGACTTTTTACTTTGAGAAAAGAACTCGATTGGGTAACTTGGCATTGCAGGCAGATCCGTCTGTCTGGGATAAGAGCTGAGTTTATAACGAGTGTTAATTGTTCGTTACGTGGTGACTTGTCAAGAGCCAGGAAGGTCTGGAGCCAGGAAGGTCTGGAGATTTTGCAGAGTTTACAAGGTAGCCTGTGACAGGTTCAGGGACACTCGCAAAGGGTGTGACACTTGTGGATGAGAGACAGAGGACAGTTTAATGCTTGTAGCAATAGCAGTAGCCAGGGTGTCATCGTTTTCTTGTGCTGCGCCCCCAATCCCAGCCCACAGGTGGGGCACAGAGGACCAGGGGACACCTGTGCACACAGTGGAGCAAGTCACAGGACAGCAGCCGAGTTTAGGAAACCCCAACTTTTTATAATGGGCTCTACGCAGACCTGCAACCTTTGCCTGGGGACAGACTCTATCTTTGTTACGCTGGACAGCAAACAGACCAGCCCTGTGCTCCACAGGGAGACACCGCCTCTTTCTTCCAAGGCCGTTCTCTGTGCAAACATCCTTGAAAAGATAAGCAGGAGCGAGGGCAGTCACTGCCTCTGCCTGCGACACCAGCAGAAACAGAACAGACCCATGTAGGATCGCCTTCCAGTAGCAGCTTCCTTTGACTTCAGCTCTGGTACACACATCTCCAAATTACCTACCCCGCCGTGCTAATTTCCTAAACCTCGCACCAAACCAAAACCTCAGGTCTAAAGATGCGGGGGAAGAAAGATGAAGGTGGAAGGTGCTCGATGCCTGGATTTTCCTGCTGAGTTTTGTTTATCGCTTCCTTCCCCACCTTCTTTTCACGCGTGTCCAAGAGACTCTGCCTTTCTCACAGGCTCCCGTGTGCGGCCGATGCTGGTTCTCAGACGGCCCGGAGCTAGTGTAGAGGAAGACTGAGCATCACCGGTGGGGGGGCTTCATAAGGAGTGACCGGGAGACGCCCGCGCCGCCGGCATTTTACTTCCAGTGGTGTGTTAAAGACTACGAGCAAGAACGATGCTGCTTTGCCCGAAGGGCTTGTGGGTGGGGCTCTGCGGACCATGTCACTGTTAGCACGGAATCTGTGCACCTGTAGCTGCTCAGAGCTCCGAGCATCCGCTGCTACTCCTGGTTTTTTGTGAGCCGTTCCTCTTTTGGGGTGGAGAAGCTGAGGCTGGCCTGCAGGGCTATCTGCGTCCCAAGGTCACAGAGACCTGGGACAGCCTGGGCTGGCGAAGGCCTCCCGGCCTGGCTGGGCCTCTCTGCACAGACCCTTAAGCCTCTCTTGGTAGCGGGTGGGGAGCCTGAGGGAGCTCATTAGATGAACACCGCGGGGGCTCGGCCGCAAGACCTGGAGCCGCTCAATCGCCAGGCACGCTGGTGAATAGCAGGCATCTTTATCATCCTTTCCGTCAGAACGCATTTATTTAAAACCCCTTGGCTAGCTCACGGGGTGAGCTGGCCTGTCACACACCATCACATGGCATGGAAACTGGCAATTAAATTTAGCAACCCACCTCGGCAAACCCAGGCCAGCCTGGGAGGAGCCAGGAGTCCTCACTCCCAAATCGGGAGGTTTCCAGAGAAAGGGAAGCAGGGCTCGGGGGGTCACGCTGAATTAGGAGCACCTGTTCCTCTCGAAAATCGGGCGGCCCGGCAGCGCGGCAGCTGGACTCGGGACGGCCGCTCCGCACACAGCCGGGCGGGCTGGGGCCCAGGCTCGAGCCGCGCTCGGACGTCGGGCGATGCCGCCAGGAAGGCCTTTACTCCGAGGGCAGCTTGTTTGTGTGCTGACTCTGGAGGCAGAGACAGACGCCCTGAACCCAAGAATAAGTGTCGGTTTCCTTCCCGCCCTGGACGGGCCACTGAAGTTAGCTGCCCTGGGCACCCCGCGCAGATTTCTGGGACGGCAGGCGGGGAGGTGGGCAGACCCGGCGTGAGTTTTACTGGTTTCCAGGGCGCGATCGGAACGACGGCCTGGGCTCACGGGCACAGCCCTGCCTGCCGTCCAGGAAGCTTCCCTGTTATAAAGTTCTGCTTTCCGGAAAGCCCCTTGGGTTGCAGATGAGCAGAAGTGGAACTCGTGTGTGTGTGTCTGCATCTGGGGCCGTGAGTCTGGATGTCTGAACTGAGGAGATGGGCACCCTTTTAGCTACAGACTCAGCCCGAATCCTGTGTCTGGTGTGGCCGGGAGAGGGGGTGTCGGGAGGTCAGAGGACGAGCCCTCGCCCCAGCAGACCCCTCACCACACCTTTCCCAACCCTGGACCAGCCTGGAGAACCGATCTGCCCCGCCTGCAAGGGCTTGTCCCTCAGCCTACAAGTGCAGCTGTGGGCGGGGACGGCAGGACCCCCTCCCCCCGCCCCCGGGAGAAAGGTGACGGGTCCCACTATCCCCAGGTGAAGCGCTCCACTGTTCAGGTGCAGATGAACCCGCCGGAGCCTCCGCACGCCCACCTGAGTATCTGTTCGCCCACCTTACTGCGAAGGGAACAAGAGTCCCTGTGTGGGAAACTGGGCCCCTGGGGAGGAAAAGCCCGGCTGAGAGCGGGGGCTCCCCCCGAGTAGACAGGAAGCGCGTGGCCCTCGGGTGAGTTGCCAGGACCCGGCAGTGATGGCAGGAGGCAGCCCAGCCCTGCGAGCCCGGCTCTCTCAGGTGCCCTGATCGAGAGAGGGCAGAATGGTGCCCGAAGCCCGCGTTCCCACGTGGCTTGCCCGACGTGGCCCTTTCTCCAGCCACACTTTCTCCTTCTTCCTTTCTCCCTCCCTCCCTCATCACCTCACACGTGCCGCCTCCCCTTTCCAGGCCGAATGCAAAGCTCCTCAGCACACAGGGGTCCCTGGAAGCAGTAGAAACAGGTCACGCGGCCTTGAATCCACCCCCAGGCGGCCCTACTGGGCTGGTGCTTGTGGGTTCTCAGCGCCTGGGTTTCTCTCTCTGTAGGATGGGCCGCCAGCCCCTCCGCCTCCTTCATGGGGACGGGCCCAGGGACCGAGGAGACCGCGTATGAGGCCGCGCCTCGCAGAAGGGCCGACGGGGACGCTGGCACCTGTCAGGGCCTCGCACTCTGCCCCAGTCACGTCTCCCTCATCCTGAAAAGCAGGTTGTATCCCAAGAACGCGCCGGCTCAAGTCCCACGAGGTCGGAAGCCTTGGCTGAGGCTAAACGAGCAAAGAGCAGTTGAGTTCCTGACTGTGCTCGGCCCTCCGGCCCATGGCGACCTCTGCTCTCCAACCTGGAAGCTCAGCCCTGGGGCAGGAAGCCACTCGTGCTTCTCCAGGTGGTGGGGAGCCTGTCACACTGCCTCCGGCCACTGGGGGTAGGCTTGAGTCCAGCTCTGTTGGCCTCTGTCCCACCTCTCACCGTGGCCTGACGCTGCCCTCTCCTTGCTGACCGAGGGCACGGGGCAGAGGGGCTGTGGAGGGGACGTGCGTTCTGGCAAGGGCAGAGCTGGAGGACCCAGTTCACTTTGGGGGCGCAGAGGTGGCGGGCTGGCCTGGCAGGTGCGAGCTTCACAGCCCAATTAAAGTGTATCCATTCAGCAGTTCCCTGGTGACGCAGTGGGTTCCAGATCTGTCACTGTCACTGCTGTGGTTCAGGTTGCTGCTGTGTTGTGGGTTCGATCCCTGGCCCGGGAACTTCTGCATGCTGTGGGTTCGCCCCCCCCCAAATGTATCCATTCTGTCCAACTTGAATTCAATTCCTTTGCATATGGGACACCTAAACAGCAGTGTCAGGACAGAGCAACAGCAACAGCAACAGAAAAATCTCCTCTGAGGTCTGGGTGATAGCAACAGCCATGATCACTTGGCCCTCCCCCTGCCCTGGACGGCCGTGGTCTGTCCTCTGCAAACTACATGCCCCCAGCTCCCTCGCGGCCCGGGTCTGGCTGGGTGCAGCCGAGGAGCCGACGCGGAGAAGTCAGAGGGCTGGAGGGAGGGAAAAGCCGGGTGTCCTTTCCACCGGCTGAGCTGGTCCGGGCCCTGGTGGGGGTCCTCCCTGGTCCCAGCTCCTCCTGGCTGCCCAGGGCCGGGGATAACGGCACTCCCTTCCCAAACCTGGGTGTGGGGGGACTTCCAGCCGAGACTTCTCCCCGGGATTGGCTTTTCCGCTCTTCCAGCACCTCTGTAACCAGTCCCCACGTTGCATCTCCCCCATAAAGCTCCCTGGAAGGACGCTGTTTTCCTAACTGGCAGCTGTGCAGAGCCTGTGACGCACTGGAAACCCAGGGAAGCCCTGGGACGCCTGGGGCCAGCCTCCCTGTGCTGGGTGTCAGGTATTAAGGCCAGAGGTGGGTCTTCTTGTTTCTTCTTTCCATCTGCCTCCTGGGACTTTGAGGAGGAGCCCGGGGCTGGGGAACTGACTTCCTTCCAAGGGAGACCAGGCCCCTCAGCCCTTCCCTGGCGGGACCGATGCTGCCCGCGTTTACACCGTGACGCCACCAGCCCGGTCCATGTGAGGCTGGAGCCCAGCACCCGCTTCCCCGCCGTCCAGACCGGCCCTCCCAAAGGCCACTTCACGGTCAGCGGGGCCCTGCCTGCCCACGGCCCCTTGACTCACACATTATTCAGAGGGCCCTGAACCAGCGCCGCCTGCCACCCGCACGGCTCTCGGGAAGGTTGAGCTCCAGCCGCCTGGCACCTAAAGGGCTTTGGATGCCAGGAAGTTTTCTTTTATTTTTCATTGTAGTAAAAGACACATTACATACAATGTATCCTCTTAACGGATGTAAGTGCTCAGTTTACTGACATGAGACACATTCACCCGGAGCTTCCATCCCTCCATCCCCCCCGCCACCCCCAGAAGTCTTTCATCTTCCAACCGAGTCTCTGTCCTCACTGCATCCTGACACCCGCTGCCCACCGCTGGCGCCACCATCAGCCTTCTGTCTCTGGAGATCTGACTGCTCGAGCCAGGGGCCCTCACGTGAGTGGAAGCAGGCCGTACTTGTCCTCCGTGACCGGCTTGTTTCACTGAGCACAGTGACTTCGAGGGTCTTCCCTGTGTCAGAGCGTCCTTCCCGTTTTAGGCTGACACTATTCCATAGTACGCGTGGCCGCGTTTTGTTTATCTCTTCATCCGCTGGTGGACACTGGGTTGCTGCTTCCTTTTTGAATAGTGCTGCTCTGAACACGAGCGTACAAATGTCTGTTTGAGACCCTGCTTTCAGTTCCTGCGGGTAGATGCCCAGAAGCGGAGTTGCTGGATCATATGTTCTATTCTTAACTTTTTGGGGAACCGTCGCGTGGCTTCCCAGAACCATGCCGTTTGCACCCCCGCCTGCACGCATGAGGGCTGCCTTTCCTCTGCAGTCTTGCTGACGGCGGTTCTTTTCTGTCTTTTTGATAAAGGTCATCCGAATGGGCGATACGTGTCTTTTAATGTCTTCATTGAATATCTAGAAATGTGTTGTGTGTGCGGAGTGGGAAGTATAACACCGGGAGAGGGCGCGCAGGGCACCGCCGCGCTTCTTCTGCCGGGACCCCAGCTTCCCCGTGTCCGGCCTCGAGGACGCGTCTCAAGATGGTCTGTGCCGGAGCTCCCTGGTAACTCAGTGGGTTAAGGATCCGTCATTGTCACTGCTGTGGTGCAGGTTCGATCCCTGGCCTTGGAACTTCGCCATGCCACGGATGCGGCCAAAAAAAAAAAAAATGGTCAATGCTTAGATCAAGTGTGTGTGTGCTGTATCTTTTTAAAACAAAGAGGAGCAGAGAATAAACTTTGTTTTAGGAGTTCCCATTCTGGCTCAGCGGAAATGAACCTGACTAGAGTCCATGAGAATGAAGTTTCCATCCCTGGCCTCGCTCAGCGGGTTAAGGATCCAGCGTTGCCGAGAGCTATGGTGTAGGTCCCAGACGAGGCTCGGCTCTGGCGTTGCTGTGGCTGTGGTGGAGGCCGGAGGCCTCTGATTCGAGCCCTAGCCTGGGAACCTCCATATACTGTGGGTGCGGCCCTAAAAAGACAAAAACAACAACAGCAACAAAAAGAATACACTTTTTTAACGTGTTGCTTCTTTTAAACTAAACAGGTCATTTTTCAGTTACTGTAACTTCCCATAACTGTATCTCTAGGTGACAAGAGATTTAAATCTGTATCGGGCACTGAAATGAGTAATTGGTGTCCTCATCCTTCCAACCTCAGCCAGAAAGTTTGCAGTTCAGAAGGGTGGCCCACGCCCAGCAGGGCCTGGAGCAGCCATTTCTGCCGAGAAATGAAGACGCATCTCATGCTGCGTGAAACTCGGTTTCTAAAGAGCCAGGCATTGGCTGAAGTCTGGTTTTGCCACCAAAAAAAATTTAGAAAGCTTTCGACTTTCAGAACTTTTTGGATCTCAGAATGGCAGATAAGAAATCATGGCCTTCGAGTTTCTGTCGTGGCTCAGCTGTAATGAACTGTGTAGCGTCCTTGAGGATGGGGGTTGGATCCCTGACCTCTCCAAGTGGGCTAAGGATGTGGCGTTGCCGTGAGCTGCCATGTAGGTTGCAGACGAGACTCGGATCCCATGTTGCTGTGGCTGTGGTGCAGGCCGGCAGCTACAGCTCTGATTCGACACCTAGCCTGGGAACCTCCATATGCCGCGGGTGCGGCCCTAAAAAGCAAAAAAAAAAAAAAAAAAAAAAAAAGAAAGAAAGAAAGAACTCAAGGGCCTTACTATTTAGAGATGCCAGACCCTGAACCGGGGCTTTTCCCATCTCATTTTTGAGACTCACAGTGACCTCCTGAGACAGAAATTTTACAGGTAGGAAAACTGAGGCTCAGAGGCTGGAACTAATTTGCCCCAGTAAGTGCCCGAGCCAGAACACCACCCAGGGCTGCCTGGTTCCCGAGCCTGGGCTCTTCCGCTTCGCTCCGGGTGAGCGCGAGCTGCTGTCTGAGGCACAGAGAAGTTGCTGATGTGCATATGGTCACACAGCTGGGGCCTCTTCACTCTCCAAAGAACTGGCTCTTGGAATTTACATCCTGTAGTCACACAGCCACGCCAGCCATGCCTTCCTTGGTGACTAGGTCGTCTTGGCAGTTGAGACCTGACCCTTGGTTCCCGTAATGTCGTCAGTGTAAGTCAGTCCTAAGTCAGTCCTCACGCCCTGCTCCATTCAGCCAGCACCTCACAGTCTATTAAGAGGGGGTGGACGGGGGCAGACGTCACCAGAGCTCGCCTCTTCCAGGAAGCCTCCCTGGGTTCCACAGCCTCGGAGGCTCTCATGGTTCAGGCTGCACTGCTTACCTCTAAAGTTTATGGAATTATTTGATCTAATTTATTATTATTTTTCTTTTTAAGGCTGCACCTGCGGAATATGGAGGTTCCCAGGCTAGGGGCCCAATCAGAGCTATAGATCTGCAGGCCTACACCACAGCCACAGCAACACCAGATCCGAGCCTTTGCGGCCTACACCGCAGCTCACAGCAATGCCAGATCCTTAGCCCACTGAACGAGGCCAGGGATCAAACCTGCATCCTCATGGATACTAGTCAGATTTGTTGCTGCTGTACCACAACGGGAGCTGCCTAAGCTGCTCCCTCTGATTGAGTTTCACGTCAATACCTGGAGGCCAAGGGCATTCCTGATGTCTTTAAGGCCCCACGGCCCCGGGAGACGCAAGAGCTGGCTAGCTGGGCGGTGGGGGGCGGTGTCTGGCATTAGTGCTCTCAGCACGTCGGGTTGGCCATGGATTAATAGCTGACTCATTACATGCCACAAAGAAGCAGATGTTACATACTGTGCCCCATGGTTCAGCAGCTGTGTCACCCTTGGATCAGAGGCGTGGGTGTGAGAGTGTGTGTGTGAGAGAGAGAAGAGCAGGGGCCCACTTTGCAGGGACAGGCTGGAATGGGGACTGGGGACCCCCCTGCTTCCTCAACATCCTGCCTTAACAGAAGCCCTGGCTTAGAGAAATTATGGACAAAATTCTAGGCTTGAGACCCGCACTGGATGTCTAAATGGAAAGAGGAAGAAGTCTTGAGTTTCTCTCTCCCACTTTTTAAGAGAAGGTGTGTTCTCTTCAAAGAGAAGCTATTGAATTGGGGTCCGTGAGGCCTTTGCTGGTTTTAGGGCCAAGAGAGTCCTCATGTCACAGGTGACACTGGCCAGGCCCTCCTGTGGGGTAGGCACTGTCCTTGGCGCTCACAGCAAATGTCAATTGTAGGGCATTCATCATCCTGCTTTAAGGCTGTGCAAATAGAGGCACAGAGAGGTTGCTGATGTGCATATGGTCACACAGCTGGCATTGTGGGGGAGGCTTCCTTGGGACCCAGTGAGGGGCTGAGGGAGGACACCGTGGTGTGTGTTGGGCTCAAGCTGCATCTGGATGTCAGCGTGGCCGGGAGGCTTCTGCTCCGGGGAAGCCAGGCCCGCTGTCTCGTTGCCTGTCTTCAGACAGCTGCTGGGTTCCAGCCACGGCCGAGCTTTTCCCTCCCACGCTGTGGGGCACCCCCAGCAGGAAGGCGCCCTTTCTCCACCTGCAGTGCCCAGCCTCGTTTGGCCCTGGAACTGCGCCCACCCCACACGGTGCCAGCATGGGTCCTGACACCCATCTGATGCTACTGCAGCTTCTCAGAGGCCTCAGCTACAGTCAACAGCGAGAACACTGCCCGTTCCAGAAGCTTCTCCTGCATGAATGGGACGCGCATCATGGGGATGGGGGAGGGGACGGTGGTGGCAACCGCCAGGGTCTTTCCAACTGGGTCCGATTCTCTGCCTGTTACCTGAGCTCCTGTGAGTTGCTGACAAACAATGGGCAACACTGAGAGCTTGAAAAAGCAGAACAAACAAAACCCCAGGCCGGGCACTGCCCCCGACAAGACCACGGCTAAGATGTGCCCGGAGTCCCCGAGGCAGGGCTCCCGGGGAGCCCTTGGTGGACGTGCATCTGAGGCCCTCATCAGTCACCCCCAAGCCAGTGAGAGCTGGCGGCGCGAGTTAGACCCAGAGGGGTCTTGTCTGTGTGTCTTTGTGTGTGGGTGTTGGGGCGGCGGCATTGTGTAAGTGCCGGCGTTACCCAAGGTGTTGGCAAGAATTCCCAGCCTCCCCGGGAGCCCTGTGGACCCAGCCTGGCCAGGCGGCTGACGTAGGAGGCCTCTGGCTGGCAGGCCTGGAGCTCGTGTGCACAGAGCGAGCCCTGGGTGGCTGTCCGGCAGCCGTGAGAGAGGAGGGGGGGCGGGGGGTGCTGGTGGGAGAGAGGGCAGAGCCCCTGGGGTGGGGGCTGGTGGGTGGGAGATGGAGGGAAGGGTGGGTTTGCAAGAGGTGTCAGCCTGTGGCCTGAGGGTGGAGCTGGGCTGTGGCCTCTCCATTCAGAACCCGGGCTCCTAGGCACTCTGAACAGCACCAAGCGGGTCCGGGCCCAGCAGAGTCGGCTTTCGCTCCCTGGGCTCATAGACGGAAACAATGCCGTGCGCACATGCCTTTGAGGCACACGCAGACTTGCTGTTTGTGTGCGGGGTGAAAGGTCATCCGAGGCTGGGTGCTTCATGCAATTCCCGGGGCGGCCTGTGGGACAGAAGTCACAGCCCTTGCCGGGCATCCAGGACCCGCTCGGAGAAACCTCCTGGGCTGCTGGCCCCGCACTTGCTCCCTTCCCCCTGCTCCCACTCCCACCCCCACAGGGCCAGTTCTGGCCAGGCTGGGAGCCACGGCCGTGTGTGGCTGGGTGACAGCCGTGCCAGGGGCGCAGGCCCCACGTGGAGCAGTGCCCGGCGCCTGCGGGCCTGCAGCGCCCCTTGTGCAATGCCTCCTTCGAGCGTTTTCGTCACAGCCTCAGTCAGCAACTGTCATGTCAAGCTGTGACCTTTAAAACCATGGGACAGAAGTCACACGTGGGGAGCGTGCTGGGGGGGCAGTACCAGCTTCTCACTGTTTCTTGGGAAATTTCAAACTGGAATTAGGTGCTTGCAGAGATTCTTCTGGGTCGTCCTCGAGTCCGGGCGTGGGTTCTAATGGTTTCGGCTCCCCGGGCCGGGTGCTGGTCAGGGGCCTGCCCTTCCCCCTCCAAAGCCAGCCCCCCACCTGCTCTGTCGGCTGCACCTCCCCACCCCGCTCAGGACACCCACTGCTCCCCAGGACCCCCAGTTCTGGGGTCAGTCGCTATGGCCCACAGGCTGGATCAGTTTTGTAAAAAAGTTTGATGGGAAGGTGGCCACGAGCCTTCGTTTGCGTGCTCCCTGGCTGCTTCTTGAGCTTGCCCCCAGTGTGCCCTCTGGCCCTTCACGGAGCCCTAACTCCCTGCTGACCCTCTGTCAGTCCCGCTGCCGTCCTGCCCCCCGTTGGGCTCCCGCCGGTCCTTCTCCACCCGCTGGTCTTCCCACCCTGGATTCAGCCCCAAGGCCAGCGACCAGGCCTTCCGGCCTTTCTGCTGTGGGAATTGCTGCCAAGCGCCCCCAGTTCCCGGGCAGCGGGTCCTGGCCCCGGAGCTGCTCCTGTGCTGCTTCCTCTTCCTGGAAGGACCCTTCTCGCCGCTCCTCCCCTGGCCCGTTCTGACTCATCCCTCGGTTCTCAGAAAAGCCTCTCGACCTTCAGGACCGGGTTGGGAGGCCAGCGCTCCCCTGGCACCTCAGGCCTCTTCCTTTACAGGAGAGAAGGTGTTCCACTGAGCCTGCGTGTGCATCGTTCATCAGCTTATCTCTGTATCATCACTCATCTAAGAGCCCTGGAAAAAAAGGAACATCCTCAGCTCCCTGCTCTCTCAAAGGCTTACACGCTAGTGGGGCAATAGAAATGAAATGCGACTAAGAGGGAGCGTAGAGAATGTTGAAGAAGAGGATAAGGAGAAGAAATAAATCAGGATAGATGATACGAAATACTCTGAGTGTGACATTTGAGACAGGGTGGCCAGAGGAAGCCTTGCTGAGAAGGTGGTTTTTGAGGAAAGACTTTTTTTGGTCTTTTCTTTCTTTTTTTTGTCTTTTCTAGGGCTATACCCGTGGCATATGGAGGTTCCTAGGCTAGGGGTCTAATCGGAGCTACAGCTGCCAGCCGACGCCACAGACACAGCAACGCGGGGTCCGAGCCGTGTCTGCAACCTACACCACAGCTCACGGCAGCACTGGATCCTTAACCCACTGAGCAAGACCAGGGATCAAACCCTCAACCTCATGGTTCCTAGTCGAATTCGTTAACCACTGAGCCATGACAGGAACTCCCCTTGGTCTTTTTTGCCCGCCCTGCAGCACACGGAATTCTCAGGCCAGGATCAGTTCCAAGCTGCAGTTGTGACCTACGCCGTAGCTGTGGCAATGCAGATGCTTTAACACACTGTGCCTGGCCAGGGATTGAACCTGTGTCCTGATGCTGCAGAGAGGCCTCCAACCCCATTGTGCCCCAGTGGGAACTCCTTGAGTAAAGGTTTGAAGGCAGGGAGCCGTGTGAGTACCTGGGAAAGAGCATTCGAGATGAAGGAAAGAGAGACACAGGACTGGGAGGTGGGGGCACACCCAGCTGGCCGCCTGGCTGGAGGGGCAGGAAGGAGGAGCGGGGGAGCTGGCTGGCAGGCGAGGAGGGCTCTGCGGGCCGTGCAAGGGCCTTGGCCTTTACTCCGAGGGCAGTGGGGGCCACCCCGAGTGCTGGGCCGGGGGCGGCGTGACCTGACCTGACTGGAGTTCTAGGCTCATCCCTGCAGTGATGTTACTCCCCGTTCGGCAGACGAGCTCGCTGGGGCCTCTGACTGTACTCTCAGGACAGAGCCTTCTGGGCGGTAGAAGACCTAGGGGCCTGTGTTGTGAACGAATGAGGAGTGAACGAATGCATGAACGAATGAGGCATGGATGAATGAGGCATCAATGAATGAATGTCGGAATGAATGAGGAATGAATGAGGCATTAAAGAACACATGAATGAATGCCATCTCCCAACGACTGGTTCCTGGCTCCTCACTCCTCGGGGCTCTGGAGTCTTCTTGATGTCGAAGGGAAGCTCTGGTAGCAGGTGCTGCCAGCACCCAGGTCCCTGGGGCACTTAGCTGCTTTCTTGGGCATCGCCATGGCAGCAACACACATCGAAACCAGTTTTTCTTGTTGCCACAGAGAGGGCTGCTTCACCGATCCTTGTGACCCAGAGGGAGGACTTCAGGGTGTATTAAACAGTGCTGACCTTGGCCCTCCCTGTCCCTGCCCTGTCCCCGCCCTGTGCCACATTCTGTCCGTGACACTGATGAGGCCAGAGTTATCACCAACTGCAGATGCTGGCAGGAGTGATGGGTGATTGGTTGATGGACAGACTCGGGATTTAAAACCATCTTTCTAGGTTCCAGCCAAGAGACCCTATCCGTATGAGAGGGTGAAATAGGGAGCCATGGAAGGCTCTATGTCAAAGCCAAAAATCAACTGCAAGAAATGAAATTGGGGATGTGCAGCTTTACTTGGTGGTAAGCACTGTCTGAGATAGAGTGGGAAGCAATTGTCAAAAGCCCAAAAGCAGTGTGAGAGGCCATGTTAGCAGAGTATTCATAGGTGCCCTTGCCTGAGAGTGGTGACCCTTCGCTGACTCGGTAAGGCTGCGCCTAGGACTTCAGGTCCGGTGCTGGCTAACACCTGGGAGGTGATGGAGAGCACGGTTGGTGCTTGGAGGAATCTGGGGTGGGGACGTGGCAGTGCTTTTCAAATATCTGAATTATTAGGGCAAGAGGACTTGGGTTTGAGAGTTATTCTGTATGATCTTAAGGCATTGAAACAAGGTCCATTGGATGTCAGCTCAACATGGGGACATAGTCCAAACATCAGATGGGTTGGCCCCAATGTCTTGTAAGTTGGGCAGGGGTTGGGAATGGAACAACCAATGGGCAGAAAGGATTAAGCATCAGATAGCACTTTTACTGGATAATTAAAACAAACAAAACCCAACCCTTTCTTACTGGAGTTGCCCACATTTATGCTTCTCTCTTACTAGAAGAGTAGAATCTAGTGGGAGAATCTGCTAGTTATTCCTTAATATCCATTTTCACTCTTTCGTTGGTAACAAAACCCAGCATTTTGGACATGCCTTTCCAGAACAAGGGCTACTTTTTCACAACCTTCCTTGGAACTAGGTATGGCCAGGGAGTGAAATTACGGGTTGTGGCCAGTGGACTAAAAGCAAAAGTATCATGTTCAAATTCTGGGAATTAGTAGTAAAGAGAGGGGGTATACTCTTACTTCCACTTCTTCCTTTCTGTAGGCTGGAACTTGGATGTGGTGGCTGGAGCTTAGTAGCCATTTTGGGCCATGAGGTAGAAGTTCTGTGTTGATAAGATACCTGCATTCCCAGTAACTGGCAATTACTGCAAACCCAAACTGGTTATGTCTATTCTTTATCTATGTAAAGGACACACAAAGGAACAGCATTGAAATGAAGGACATGGACTCTCCAGCTGGATTACTTTGCTTCAAATTCCAGCTCCACTACTTGCTTGCTGTGTGCACTCAGACACGTTTCTTAACCTCTCTGTGCCTGTTTCTAAATTTATAAACTAGGAATAATAATAGTAACAACTGCACTTTTTGAAGTGGATTGAGAGAATACATTTTAGAAACATAGGGCAGTATACAAAATCTGTAAAATTGACTTGTGATGATTTATGTACACCTATAATTGAAATAAAATCCATTAAGAAAAAAAAAGAAAAAAGAAAAATCATTAAAAAATTAAAAAAAAAGAAACATAGGGCAGTGATTGACACACTGAAAATATTTGATACAGGTTTGCTCTCACCATTACGTAGACATGGTCTGCGTGTTTTTTTGCTCATCCTTCACCCCTCCACACACTTAGACAACTATAGAGTTGTACTAGCTGCGTTTTCCCTTCTTTACTTGCTCATTTGATAACTTCCATTAACATTCCAGAAAGACAAAAAGAAGCAACGTAAGAACAATTGAAATGCAGTTTATGTGTACACGTTCCGGGTTTTTTCTGAAGACAGTCTGCCTTATTAAGGCGTGGGGTTGAGGAATTGTTTCTAGAAGAGTGTGTCGTCGGGATTTGCTGTGTGTCTGAGCCCCTTCACCGTTCTGGGTTGTTCATTTTTGGACTGTCTGTGGGTGTAGCTTTCACAGTGATGAGCAGTAATCGGTACCTGGAGGAAGAGTGCGCTTCTCTGCTGGGAGGTGTCTTCCCAAGTTTCTTAAGGAAGCTACGTCTGAACATCATGTCTCTAGTCGTTTACTCGTGGGAGCGTAGAGGCGAATGGGGGGGCACCCCGAGATGCTCCCAGCCTAGAAGAGAGGGCAGATGTGCTTCCTGTAATCTCTGGACGTGCCTCTTCTTATGCCTGGCTCCCCGGGCCGTGGGTGTCAGGAGGTGAGTAAGAGTTTGCCAGGAAGAAAAGGTGGAGCAGCGCTTCTGGGAATTTACCTCCAGGGACCTGCCCGTGTGTGGAAGGATGTGTGAACGCGGTTATTCACGGAGCACTGTTTGTCCTAGTGGAAGTCTGGACCTGTGTGTCCATCTGCAGAGGGAGGGCTGGGTAATCGACAGACACCCTGACGTGGAATACTACACAGTGGGAAAAAGAAGGGGCTGCCGTCAGCGCTCTGAGAGGACAGGCTTTCCAGAACATACTGTGACGCAAACTAAGCAAGGAGCAGTAAGCATATATAGTGGGCTATGTTTTGCCTAAGGAAGTTGCAGGGGATAGCATATATATCTACATGACTTATATTTGCCGGAAGACTAGCAGCATATTCCAGGAACGGATAGAAACGATCCCCCGCCTCCAGAAGGCGGGGTGGGGGGGGGGCGCGGAGCCAGCCCGGGAGCCAGCCTTCCTGTTTGCCATGCTGATTTTCTCCCCGTGCACATGTGCTCTCTACTCCAGTAGGTAAAATGAACTGTAATAAGAAAAGAGAAGGGCGTTCTGGGCCGAGAGCAGTGTGTGCCGCCCAGACACCTGAAGCAGCAACAACCAGAGAACAGAGCCCCCCTAAATTGCATCTGCTGCCCCTCTGACTGTGCTTCCAGAACTTTTGGCAGGTCGCTGTGATTTCTGGACACCTACTGGAATCTAAATTCCTTGAAAGTGTGGGACTTTGTCAGCCTTGTTCACCACCACACACGCGCTAACACTGGTTGCCGGATATTACGGCCTGAGATGCGTGCCGGCATCTTCTGAAGGAACCCCCTTCTCTTTCCAGAACCTTATCCTGGTTCTCAGTAGGGGCCCACGCTCTTCCTTTTCTTCAGTTTCCTGGACCAGGAATCATTCCTTCTCTCTTCTGGAAACAAAAGGCGATGGCTGACTGGTCACAGAGGAATTATATCCTTAGACAGAAGCAGTAGCTGGACTTACCTGGTGATGCAACCAGTTAAGGATCCGGTGTGGTCACTGCTGTGGCTCAGCTCACTGCTGTGGTCTGGGCAGTGTGAACTTTTGCAGGGTGTGAGTGTGGCCAAAAACAGGAAGAAAAAAAGAGAGAGAAAAGCATAGCTGTGAATAATATAATTTGATGTGAATGTAAATTTACATGCATTGTACATAAGAATGTATGCACGCTTATTCTTAGGCATATGGACAGCTACGCGAAATACACAATAGATCAGTCCATGTTTCACCTGTAAATAGGAACCACTTGGTGGATTTTCTGGAATTGCAATTTTCAGGAGTTTTAGCTTGCATATCTCCTAAAGGAATTTTGCAAAAAACCATTCCCAACATTGACAAATGAACATTGAATTTTTTTCTTTTTCTGCACCTGTGGCGTATGCAAGTTCCTAGGCCAGGGACTGAACCCGCATCACAGCAGCCACCTGAGCTGCTGCAGTGTAAATGCCAGATCCTTAACCCGCTGTACCACAAGAGAACGCCTAATTTTTTTTTTTGTCAAAAGTTTAAACAGTTGCCAAGGATGTAATTTTTGGCATATTGTTAAATGTTTACACTTTAAAATAAAAATGTTACAAGATTTTAATATATAGGCCAAGTGGAATTTAAATGTTATGACGACTTGATACTTGTCACATTTTACATTATGTGAACAGTTTTTTTATTAACATTTAGACATTTTTCATCTTCCTTTTTTCTCCTTGAATTCATATTTCTATTCCACTTCTGCAGACTTTTATCCTAATATATATTGTAATGCTTGAAAATCTTTTATTAGTCTCATAATTATCTCTATCAAATCTATATATGTAAATTACAGTGTTATATTTATTTCCTGTGACAAGTTGCTAAATGCTTAAAAAAAAAAAAAAGAATTTTTTCCCCTTCTGGATTTAGTTAGCACTGCAATAGATAGTAGAGAATTTGTCAAAATAAGATATACCAACTTTCTCTAGACTCAGGAATATTGCATCACGAACTATCCAGCCCCTCCATAGCATTCTTTGAGCTCAGGAGTCTGTGGGTGGACCGAGGCATTCTTTAGGTTGAGAAGGGCTTGGCTGATTTGACTTGGCTGGCTCATGTGTCTGCAGCCAGTAGCTGTTCAGCTGGGATGCGTCGCGTCTGTGGCATGTACTTTCTCACTCTCTAGTGGGCCAGCCTGGGCTTCTTCATGGGGCGGCTGGGCAGGGTCCCAAGAGAGTGGGTGCGACCAAACAAAGCCTCCTGTGCGCAGCTTCAGAACTGACTCATGATCACTTTCTGCCTTGTTCCACGGGCTAAAGCAACTTATGAGGCCAGCCCAGCCTCAGAGGTGGGGAAATAGACTCACAAAGTTACATCACAAGGGCAATATTTTGTTAGATTTATACTATTTCATTTTGGAGGTGCTAATGTAAGTGGTATTGTTTTTTTTTTTTTTTTAATTTCAGATTCCACTTGTTTATTGCTGATACGTAGGAAAGTGATGGACTTCATATAAGGATCCGGTGTTGTCACTGCTGTGGGGAGGGTTCAGTCCCTAGCCCGGGAACTCCTACATGCTGCAGGTGCAACCAAACTTCCCACCAAAAAAAAAAAACAAAAAAAGAGAAACAGTTTAAAGCATTCCAATTACAGTTAAAATGATCAGCATATGATCATTATTAAAATGATTAAAATGTTCATTATTAAAATCATTAAAATCATTAAAATTATAAAACTTCAATAGCCACATGGCTTCAGCTACTCGAATCTGCTTTTCTTCTCAGCGAATGACATCCCCTAGAATGACTTTTAGGGATAGTGGCAGAGAATTTCTTATATTTAAAGATGTGAGGAAGTCTCTTTTAGTGTTGAACTATTCTTCCAGATGTTTTCCTTGACTGGCTCCTACAGGACTAACCTCAAGAACGGTGATTTTTCTCCTCCTCCGCCCCCCACCCCCTCTCTGTCTTGGACAGAGGTGAGAAAGTAGAAGAGGCGACCTTGTGGGTGAAAAGTCGTCCTTATTCTAGTTCCCCACTGACCTTCTAAGTGAATGCAGACCTCTCGCCATGGGCCAGATACCCAGTCTGAATAACAGCTTTCCCTTCACAAGCCAACAAGCAAACATACAAAGCGGGGCCATCCTGCACAAAGCAGCCTCGTGAGTTGATGGGCCCTTTAATATTGGGGGGGGTCCCCTTCCCTGGGCTGCCCCGGGGTTTTCTCAGGACAGGACGAAGAACCGAGGGGTCAGCTCTTCTTTTACAAAGTGGGAGAGAGGATTTTGCAAACTCCAGCCCTTTCTCCAACCGCTTTAGGAAAGTGCTGGATTATCCTAAGACTGTCCCGGCCCCCCCCCCCCCGGAGAGTCTTCCTGGTTCCTGAAGTTAGCGGGCACCTAGTAGGTTAGGGGATTTTCCAGTTACTGGAGTAAAGAGGGCCTGTGCTGAGGCAGACATTTATTTTATTTTTTTAAATTTGATTTATTTTTACTTTAGGGCCCCACCCACGGCATATGGAAGTTTAGGGGCCAGGAGTTGAATCCGAGCCACAGCTGTGGCATCACTGGTTCCTTTAACCCACTGCATCGGGCTGGGGATCGAACCTGCACTTTTGCAGGGACCCCAGCTGCCGCAGTCGGATTCTTAACCCCCTGCGTCATGGCAGGGACTCACTCCAGGGCAGACATTTATCAAGAGAGAACCTCCAGCATCATATTCAGGAGAACTGGGGACAACTCCCAGCAACTCGGAGAACCTCCTTTGGGGTTTGGTACTGAGGGGCTGCAGAGACTGCTCCTCTGAGTAGGCTGGGAGCTCTGAGGGCAGACTTGGATCCTTTTTTAACTCTTCCCTCAGGGGGCCCAGGGTTGTGATGGGCAGTGATAAACCCGCAGGTGGACTTTTCTGCTACCTGGGAGCCAAGGACTCCAAGCGACCTCTAGAAGTCTTCAGCTTAGCCTTGCATGCATTTGGTGAATGGAAATTCAGTCTCAGAAACAGCTGGGAATTCATCTGAGTTTTAAAAAGCAAGAGGAAGGTTCCAGTAATGTCACTTGTGAACCCATTCCCAGGTCTGACGGCCTGGGGGGCAAGACCTGTTTCCTGAGGTGTGACTGGTTGCCTGTTTGCCTTCCTTTGTGGACTGAGAGGAGCTGGTCCCATTGTCAGTGACCTTAAACTTCACGAGGCAGTTTGCTGTCCTCCACGCTGTCTGCCACCCTCAGGCTGCAGAGTCAGAAGGCCTGTTAGGTCTCAGAGGCGTGGCTTATTTTTGCAAGGTGTTCTCATTTACCTTCTCTTACTCTGCGCTGGGGAGAATGTACGTTTAAAAGGAAAATGAGTGAGTTCCCATTGTGGCTCAGCAGGTTAAGAACCTAAGTAGTATCCATGAGGATGCAGGTTCGATCCCTGGCCCCGCTCAGTGGGTTAAGGATCCGGCGTTGCCGTGAGCTGTGGTGTGGGTCGCAGACGCGGCTCGGATCCTGCGTTGCTGGGGCTGTGGTGCAGGCCAGCAGTGGCAGCTCTGACTCAACCCCTAGCCTGCACATTACCTTTCTAACTTTTAACAACTTGTGACCATCGTGGGGAGCGCTGTGCATTCGGTTTCCCGGTGGCCCTCTTGCGGAGTGCTGGCTGTTTACCCTGGGGTGGGTTCTTTCTTAATCCATGACGCTCCCGTTGATTGCTGGGCCCCAGGCTGCGGCGTAAAGACCACACTCCCCAGCCTCCCTTGCAGCTGCGTGTGGCCCAAAAGACATAAACAGCAGTGTTGCCTGGAAGCTCACGGAGAGTTCCACCAAAGATAGCACCGCACTCGCTTTGTGTCTCATCTTCCCCTCACCCACCGACTGTCCTCTGGGTTGTCCGTCTCCGTGTCCCCATCCAGCCTGAAAATCAGCAGCCGGAACCAGCGCAGCTTACTACTTTGTGTGAGGCTGTGGGCCGGCAGTCTGGGAGGTTCTGCGTGCCGGGCTTGCCGCGTGGCCTGTCTGGGGCGCTACAGTCCAAGGTGGCCTCAGGGCCGTGTCCGGCACTGGGGCTTCTCAGTCCTTCTCTGTGAAGTGTCTCGTTCTCCCAGAGGCGACATGGACTTATCGCAACACGGGTATCGGGGTTTTAAGAGCAAGACCGAGGGAGCTTTGAGTCCTCTTAGGGGATGGAATTCCCATGCCACTCCCACCAAATGGTGTCTGTCAACCTGGACCCAAGGCTGGAGAAATAGGAGTCCCCTGGCGGCTCAGGGGCTAAGGATCCAGTGTTATCACTGCAGCGGCTTGGGTCACTGCCGTGGCGTGGGTTCGATTCCTGGCCTTGGAACTTCCGTATGCTGTGGGCGTGATCAAAAGCAAAAGGATGGAGAAATAGACCCAGGTCTTGATGGCAGGGGAGGCAGTGTCCTTGACACGCAAAGGTGCGCAGACACAGGGGCTGTGATTCCCCGGGGACCGTTATTAAGAACCCTCTACCATGCTTGTTGGCCGGCACGTGGTTGGCATGGCTGGAACGGAGCATTTGTCCTGGATGAGCTGTGAGCACCGCTGGCTGGGGATGTTGGAGCTGGGAGACGGGGTGACCCTGAGCCCTCACCGGCTTTCCGAAGGCGCTCGCGAGCTGTGGCCATCTCCGGCCGCCGTGGTTTGATGGGAGAGATCCACAAACTCCCCTGTCGTCGGAGCCGCCGTCATTTTGGACTTGGCATCTCTCACAGACAAACCTTTACACACTCTGCTTGCTCAGCTTCTTACCTTTGTAGCCCCGCCCCCCGAGTTACATTGCACTTCTTAGAATTTTCTGCTCTTCCAGGGTTGCAGAGGGACAGGGAAACCTAACACTTGGAAGATGCTGTCGTGATGTTTTGATGTAATTTCCTATTTCACCCGGCAAGCCTTGGGGAAAGGAAGATACGGCAGAAGAGGGCTACGGCTGCCCTGTGCCTGAAACTTTGCTTGCTTCCAAGTTATCAGCGTAATCACAACCACTAGCCTGGGGGAGAGCCCAGCAACCACAGTGGCAGGTCCAGGAACGTTCCAGGCAAACCCAAAAACCAAACTTGCCCATGCATAGACTTGCGGATCGGTGGTTCATTTGGATGTGGTCAGAAGCGGGCCTGCTCCTCGGTGTAATGATAAGCTGTGTATCTCAGACTCCATCTGGAAACCGTTCTTGGATTTCCACTGTGAAGAGATGGTTCTGAGCTGGGTCTCTCTTAGCTCATCTGTTTTGCCTGTGCACGAGGGTGCGTTTGTGAGGTGAACAACGGCCCCCTCCATTTTTAATTCCAGGTTTATGGTTTGGCTTGGGCTTTATTTATAACACGTCACACGGAGAACCAGAGCAGGGCAGCCCCGTATCCTCCGACATCTTCCTCACTCCTAATGACTGGAGGCTGCTTGAAGTTTGCATTTCTTTTCTGTAATGATACAGTAGATGCAGGGAGTTGACTGGAAACAGGAGTGCCCCCCCACTTCTGCCCGCCTCCCCTTAAGCTGCCCCCCCCCAGTCAACTGGCCTTACCCCCGCCCAGCAGAGAGTGCATCAGTCCTGGGTTCATTAACCCGCCAGTGACAAACACATTGATCTGGAGGCTTCAGCCACTCTTAGAGGCCAAGGGGCCTTGAACCCTTATCTCAGCCTCGCTCTCCTCCAAACAGAAGAGTACACAAACAAGCCCGCCCAGAGAGAAGGCGTCTGTCTACTTGCAGAGAAGCTCTGTGGGCAGGGCTGACCCGGCCACCTTGCTCTGTTTTCCGTCTCTGAGTCCAGAGGCCGCACTGCCGGGGCCCGTCCGGTCTCTCGACCTCCAACAGTGTGTGGTCTTCTGGTCACCCCGAGCCCGTCCCTGGCTCCAGATGCTGCCTCTTGCAGGTGCCAGCACTGGCCTTAGGTCTCTATGAAGGCCGAGCTGGCAAGGCCACTTATGGGGAAACCATGGCACAGGATGGAATGCAGCCTCCTTAAAACAAAAACATGCGTCTGCGTACATGTGTATTTGTTTCCCCAGGTCTGGACTTGAAGACAAATTTGTACGTTTTCGGGCATAAACTGCATATATGTGGCACAAACTTGCCTACTCTCTTCCTAAGTCTCTTCCTCCGAAGTTACAGGCGGACACCTTGTTTATGCTGCTGTAACTTCTGTTCCCTCCCTTAGGCCCACGTCGTGTGACCTCTGCTGTGTCACTGATGCACCATGGTCCCCGGGTTTGTCCTCCGTTTCTGAGAAATTGTTCTGATTTTTAAGAAATGCTTACTAACTGTCACCCTCGTTTGTTGTGAAACCAGCCCTGAACGATGTCCAGAGGCCTTTGTGAACTAAGAGCTATTCGTTAGGTACTGTTTGTAGAGACACCTCACGGAGCCCTTCAGAACGAATAGGCTAGTCAGCTGGGCCTCTAGTTGTATTTACATAAATTATACCTTTACGTTTGTACCTGTAGGAAAAAGGATTGTGATGAGAAAGTATAAGTGTATCGAAAATGATTTTACCAAAAGTACTGGAACCTGCATCTCAGTTATTCTCAAAGGTAATGATAGGTGTTAGTCCTTGGTCAACAACAAGGCTATCAAACCTGCCGCCCTGATGGCGGGTGAACTTGGCCGATTTCCGTCGCGTCCCTGAGCCTCAGTTTCGCCCCTCTGGACAGGGATGGGGAGCTCAGTGTTCCCGAAACCTCAGGCATCGAGGCCTCACCTTATTCTCGTTTCCCCTATAGTGTCATTTACATCGTAGTGTTCTGGGATTTAATACCTTTTTATTTTTTACTTTTTTATTAGAGTACAGTTGATTTACAGTGTTGTATCAATTTCTGCTGTATGGCAAAGTGACCCAGTCACATATATATATATATATATATATATATATATATATACACACACACACACATATATATATTTATATTTATACATATTTATATATTTATATATATGTATTTATATATATATATATTTATACAAACACACACTTTATTTTTTTTAAGGGCTGTAGCTACGGCATATGGAAGCTCCCAGGCTAGGGGTTGAATCACAGCTGTAGCCGCCGGCCTATACCACAGTCGCAGTAACACGGGATCCAAGCGGCGTCTGCGACCTACACCACAGCTCACGGCAACGCCAGATCCTTAACCCACTGAGCAAGGCCAGGGATCGAACCCGCAACCCCACGGTTCCTAGTCGGATTTGTTTCCGCTGCGCCACGATGGGAACTCCATAACTTTTTAACTCCTCCCGGCATTATCTACTTTACCCCCATCCGAAGCAAAAATAGCTGTGAAATGACAGGTTGATATCCTATTTTTTTCACATTAGCAAATACTGACTCTCAGACAACTTTAGGAGATGCTCATCTGCATTGACTTGAAGCTTTCTCAGGGGCGCTGCACCCGGAGGAGAGCGAGCGCGCGCGCGAGCGTGGAGGCGGCGGCCGCGGCCGTCGGTGGCAGCTGTGGTTGTGCGGCCACAGTGTGCTCGGTGGGGCTGTGAGGACATTTTGGTGTTTTCAAGGAACCTGCTAAAATACCTCCCGAATCTCAGTTTCTCCCCTTGTCAAAAAGGGGAAATACCTGTGATGCACGGTTACTGTGAAAATTCAATGAAAGAGCGAATCAGAAACTGTGAACACGTACGTGCCTGTGGAAAAGCGCTCAGTAGATGGCAGTTCCCCTCCCCGTCCCTGCTTCTGCCCAGACTCGCGCACCCACCTGGCCCCTGTCACCTGTGACTCTCCTCCATTCCCAGAGCAAAACAAACCTCAGCCTTGTGGCAGTCTCAGGTGTGCGGCTGTCAGGGTGGATGGCCAGGGCTCTGAGTGTCACAGCTAAAGACTTGTTTGGGGTGTTGGGGGTGGGACAGGTAGCAGGGTGGAGCGGAGGCGGGGTCGGGAGTTCCTGCTGTGGCTCAGCAGGTTAAGAACCTGACCAGTATCCCTGAGGTTTTGGGTTCAATCCCTGGCCTCGCTCAGTGGGTTAAGGATCCGGTGTTACCATGAGCTGTGGCGTAGGTCGCAGACGCGGCTAGGATCCCGTGTTGCCGTGACTGTGGTGTAGGCCGGCAGCTACAGCTCCTGTTAGACCCCTAGCCTGGGAACCTCCATATGCCGCAGGTGCGGTCCTAAAAAGACAAAATCCACCCCCCCAAAAAAAAATGTGCCTAGTTCATAAACTTTCCGTGTGCTGGGGAAACACTCCTGGACGTTGGGAGATGGGAGCAAAGCTGGAAGGGACGGGAGCTGGTACCCTGAGCAGCCCGGCTCAAACTTGTGGCCTCACAAGTTCCTTGCAGCCAAAAGGCATGCTGGCGGAAGCAGAGGCCGGCGCTGGGCAGGGGCCCTCTGAGGCCTCTCGGCTCAGCTCAGCCCTAAGGAGCCCAGGGGCCCTGACTGGGGGTGTGGGCAGGCGGGGCTGGGAATGGGTCCCCCCCCTCCGTGGCTGCCCGGGCCCCTCCTCGCCCCGCTGCCCGAGGGCGTCTGAACAAACCTGAGCCACTCGGCTTTGGGGGATGTGCAGCCCAGGGACATGTTCACCGCCCAAGTCACAGGACGAGTTTACGGGATTGCTTTCGGTGGCTCCTGCGGCACCAAGTTTATATGGGAATTTCTGCCAAATTAAACCTGTACTTTTGAATTTCAAAAAAGTTACACATTACCCTTGGCAAGTTTTAATATTTAAATGATATCTTTAGAAGGGAAGATTTAAGGGGCATGAAACATTAGAAATAAATGCATTCACTCATTCACTGTATCGCGTGCCCATTAGGCAGGGTGTCCAGAGAGCTGTAAAGCTAGGGGTCTGCCTTCCAGGGAGAAGAGGCTGAAAGAGCAGCCACGTACAGCTCGACTCCGAGGCCGCTCCGGCTTTGGTCAGTCCTGCTCTGTCCACGTGGCGCTCGCTGGCCACATGCGGTCCCTGAGCACTGGACGTGGGTCAAGTTCAAGCTGAGATGTGCTGACATCATAACCAGCGTACTAGCACTTGGAGATTCAGCAAAGAAAAAGAATGCGAAATGTCTCTTTAATCATTTCAGATATCTAGTGTATGTTCAAGGGGTAATATTTTGGTTGCACTGGGCCGACTGTGTTACTAAAACAAAGTTTCACCTGTTTCTTCTTCCTTTTCTTTTGCTGTGGTCCTTAGAGACTTTCGAACCCCACCCCTGGCCTGTATTATACTTCTGTTGGCAGGGCTGGGTGAAGGCCTCAGCTATCTTCTCCTTGTCCAACTTTCTGGGGAAGCAGAAGATATCAACTCTTTAAATATTTAGCATGGATACAATATACTAGATCCAGGGGTGTGCTGCCCTGGTTTAAGAGTTTATCAAGCTGAGGCTCTTTTTTGGGAAATTGGGATTTTTTGCGCCCAAAGGCAAAGCTTTAGATGCCACCAGGCATTGGCGGAAGGAGCTGGGATGGAGCTAGGGGCTGTCACAGCGCAGTCATTCCAGAGAGAAGCAGAGGGAGGCGAGCGGGTGCAGAAAGCCCTGCAGTAGAGGCAGGGACTCCGGGCATCACTGCACCTTCTGCCACCGAGAGGGACTGCAGAGAAACCAGCCCTGCGGGGACGCGAGCCTGTGCAGGTGCAGCCTTGGGACTGGAGGGCGGAGGAGAGCGATTTTGTTCAGATTTTATAGGAACAGTCGAACTCCTGAATCTGCTCTCCCTGAGCTCCTTTGAGGAGGAAGCTCACTGGGTTTAGGGAATATGTTAAAACTGAGTCAAGCACGGGGCGAGGAGGGGAACCTCCTCATGGCAGCCAGAGACCCCTCCCCACTGTGGGGACTGAACTAGCCTGTCGCTGCTGTCCCGCTGCCTCCCTGCCACGAGCCCGTGTGTAAAAACAAGCCCTGGGAGCCCGTGTGCAGGTGTGACTGGCAGCTGCTCACAGGCTTCTGCCCTCGCATGCCTGGAGGCTTCCTAAGCTGAGAGTTAGGGGGGGGAAGAACTCCTTTCCGGCCCTGAATCCAGACCCCGGATTCTTTAAGCGCCCTGGGTGATCTCTGGGGTCTGATTTGAAATTCACAGAAACAAGGAAGCCAGTGCCGGGGTGAGAATGCAGGCAAAGCTTTGCTCCCGAGCCACATTCAAGGCCTCTCTCCCTCGGAAAGAAAGAGTTTGGGTTAGAATCTCCCCTGATGCGGACTTTGCTTTCGAGAAAGATTTAGGCCAGATCGCTGCTCTTCCTTGAGGTGCGCTGGGGACAAATACTCAACATTTTCCATTCTCGTTTCGTTCCGGAAGTTATTTCACATTCAACCTGCACAGTGGCCAGCGAGGAGAATTCTGTTTTTTCCTGCCCAGCGTCGAAGGGCTGTTCGTTCCACAGCTCCCAGTCGTATTTCAGCATCTTCTGTTCAGCGTGTGCGGTTGTGCAGGGATCCGAGTGCACTCATCGCGGGGCTTGCCTGTGACGCTCCGGCCATAAGAAACTGAGACCAAAGGCTTAGACGGATGAGTTACTGAGAGCCGGGGGAGGGTGCACCAGAAATACAGGAGAAAATGTTTAATTGGGGGGAATTTTAATCTTAAAGGTAGACCTTTAAATAAGTGCAGAGTTCTGCTTTGCAGGGAAAATGTTTGCCAGCTTTTTGTCTTTTTAGGGCCACACCTGCAGCATATGGAGGTTCCCAGGCTAGGGGTCACATCAGAGCTGCAGCTGCCGGCCTACACCACAGCCACAGCCACGCGGCAGCTGAGCCACATCTGCGACCTCTGCTGCAGCTCATGGCAACGCCGGATCCTTAATCCACTGAGCGAGGCCAGGGCTCGAACCTGGGTCCTTGAAGACACTATGTCAGATTCCTAACCCACTGAGCTACAACAGGAATGCCTCCGCTTTCTCTTTTTCTTTCATCACAGCTATTTTGCTCCTTGGTTGCTTCAGAAGCTGTGGCGTCCCCGAGAGTCTGTTGGGACCGGTTACAGCTGCGGGTCCGCCCTCCTTTTGTGGTGAAACACTGGAATGCATGGGTGTATATTGTATTTCTTGACCTTTTCTCTCGCTGTCAGCTCATACCAGGTTGTAGTCAGCCTATCAGCCTTTACCCGCTGGAGATTTCCCTGAATGGCTGGGGCCCCGCAGGCAGCCAGCCGGGTGCCTCTCTCACGTGTGAGCTCGACCTTGGGCGAGTTGCCCCCTCTTCTAAGCCTCGTCTGTGAAATAGGCAGCATAATGGTGTCAGCTCACAGGGCTGGTGAGGATCAGGGGAGATTAGGCGCACAAAGCCCTCAGCCGGAGTCTGGCGCTCAGGCGGTGGCCGTTCTGCTGACGGTCGCTCCCTGCCAACCTCGGCCTGGCTGCGGACAGAGCAGCGGATGGGCCTCGAGGGGCGAGCTGCGACATCTCACACCCACGGTCCAGGAGCCTGTGACAAATGCCAGTCCCGCGCCCCACCCAGGACCGCCACAACTGAACGTCCGGGGCCCGGGGCCCCCGGTCCGTGCGGACGGGCCCCCTCCCGGGCGGTGGGCATGCCTGGCCGGTCCGGGGCGCCCCTGCCCAGCCCCGTGTGTGATGCGCGCCCTGCGGCTCCCGGCCCTCTCCCGCCCCGCCTCATTCCCGCCGGTGTGGGAAGGAACTAGGTGGGTTCTGGGAAAGGGCTGTTGACTCAGTGGGCAGACAGGGGGTGTGGTGGCAGCGGGCCCGCCTCTGCCTCCTGCACAGCCGGTGTGTCCCGCAGGAGGCCGGGGGCGGCTTGGCAGACCCCGAGGGGGAGCGCTCCCGATCCCTTAACAAAGGGGGCAGGCAGATCCCCCAGCCAGCCGGCGCGCCCCGGGGTGCTGCTCCCTCCTGCAGGGTCCGCAGATCACACCCACCTTCCCGGCAGGGCGCCCGGCCCTCCAGGCCTCCACCTGGGACGTCCTCCCGCCCCCCTTCTCCAGCAAGTGTCCCCCCGCAGCGTCCCGTCCTGCGCCCAGCTTACCTGTTCACAGCTCTGCCTCAGCCGGACGCTGTAGCTCTCCCGAGGCCAGGACTTCACGCATCCCCCGGACCGCTGTCTCCCAGGGGCCCGCTGCCACGGGGTGGGGGGGGAGGTGCGGCTGAGAACAGGGACCACGGCCAGCCCAGGTGACATCACCCGACAGGGCTCCGCACTGGTTTCCTTGCTTCTGCTTTCACTTCCTACGGTCCATTCCTCACAGGTCCCCCAGAGAGCATTTAGAAACACAGATCAATTTACCTCCCTGCTTAAAACCCCCTCGCGGCTTCTGGTCGTGTCTGGAATAGAATCCACTCTGCTTTCCACGCCTCTGAGGATCTGTGAGCTCACCCAGGGGGTCCTGGGCAGCTCTCTGCTCTCACCGCCTGCCCACTATCGCATCAGACTCCAAACCTGTCCCCACCCAGGCGTTCGCCCCTTCCTCCCCGCCGGGCTGCTCTGCTCGGACCCCCAGGCTCGCGCCTTTCTTCTCACCTGACCCTCCAGACTTGTAACCCCCTCGGCCTCCACATCCCCACTCCGCTTTAGTTTTGCCTAAAATGTTCTGCTGTTGCTATTACGGTACAGAGGCATTTTTCACTTGTTTTCATCACCCTCCTTCTCTAGAATTTGCAAGTTCCTTCAGACCTAAGGGGCCTGTTGGGAGTTTTACTTCCAGCGCTAGACTGTGGCTGGCACCCAGCAGGAACTCAATCGGTGTTTGTTGAATGGATGAATCAATGGGCAAATGATGGGATTTGGGGTTTGTACAATCTCTCCTTAGATTCTAGCCCTGCTGTCAATTCTTTTCTCCCCTGCTCGCTCCCTTGGGGAAGGGAGAGGCTTTTGAAGTGTTCAGCAAGCCGAACACTTGATTCTCAGTCCTGAAGGTCGGTGAGGGTGTCAAGGATTGAACCTTGATGGTACGTGCTGGCCTTCACAGTGGTCCTTCAGGATGTCAGGAATAACAGCACATGGTTACAAACAGCCTTAAGGGAAATTCACCACCGACCATTAGCCTGGGAATAACCAACACTCACTGGTCATTTTATTACAGTGCAGTTACCAGTTTAAGGGGCTTCAAAATACTCTTAGAGTCCAGACAGTAATACCACATGGGTTTGTCTTAGGTTATTTGTCAGAAAGCACCAAGTCTGGGCAGGTGAGTTTTTTAGGATAATAAAGCATCAACCTCCTTAATCCTAAAATTTGAACGCAAAAATGAAAGTCTTTTTGCCAGAAGCCTGTCAGAGAGTAGAGTGTTTATCTGCACCTGCGTATGTCAGGAACTCTCCTTGGGGGCGGTCCGGGAGGGGGAGAGGGAGAGGCAGGGGCGTGCGGCCGGAAGTTGGAACAAAGAACGTGACTCCCCAGACTTGTATGTCTGGGTCCTTTCTCTCTCATTTTTCTCTTTCTTCCTCTTTTCCTCCCCTGTGACATGGAAATTCAGAAAGTTTCTTCCAGGCTTGTTGCTTCGCAAAGTCTCAAAGGGAGAAGCACACAGACCTCTGTCCGGCTAGCAGGTTCTGGTCTGACGGATGTTGACATGCGCGTCAGTCACACCGAGGAGCCGACTTTCCAGTTCCCAGACCCGCACAGTTCTTCCTGATTTTTGCAACTCTTTCTGCTTAGATAATATAAGGAAGAGTTTTATAACGTATCATTTTAACACATTGTCCAGTCACCCCACACAGGGAGGTGGAATTAGTGCATCATTAGGAGAGAGGTTCTTTGGCCTTACAAAGAAACCGTCTTCTTTGCTGTTTCTGGAAGCTTCTGAAAGAATTTTCTAAATGACTTCAAGTTGCCAGTGGCCCGCCTCTGTCTCAGGAGGACACCTTGCTTTGAGGATCACTGAGAACATCTGCTTCCCTTGTAGTTGAAAGACTTTGCGCCTTCTATCAGTGATAATTCCCTCAGTTGCAACTGGCAAGAAGCCTGATCCAAACCGGCTTAAGCAAAACAGGGAATATGCTGGCTGGTGTAGCCAAGGCGTCCAGAGTACGTGGGGTGTGGCTTCAGGTGAGATTTTATTCAAGCCTCAGGTGATGGAGCCCAGCCCCGTTGTCACTCCTTTTCTGAGTCAGGGCTCTCCCTTTGCAAGACGGTTGCCACCAGCTCTCAAGCCGTGTGTGTGTGTGTGTGGGGGGGGATGCTGGATTAAAACAGGGACGATGATAGGCTTGCGATTCCCAAGCAAAGCCTCACTGCATCTCACAGCCTCTGATTGGACCAAGAGCCTGTCCCTGAACCAATCATATGGCCGGGAGCGGGTATAATCTACTGATTGGCTTACCCGGGTCACGTGGGCCACTCCCAGCCGGCTACCTCTACCCAAAGCCAACGGGTTGAGAATGGAGTGCTGAGTGATCTGTAGGGCATCTGGGGATGGTTGTAGGAGAAAAGAGGAGCTGGACTTCCGAAGCTACAGCTGTCTGCTATGGACTAGCTGCATTTTCACAGACGAGACAGACTAGAGGAAGAGGTGGGGCATAAATAATTTCCAAGGAATCCTACAGATATCATCATGCTTTCTTTGGGGGCAGATTTAGCCAGAAGTAGAAGTGTTAGGACTGGCATATCATTAAAATCACCAGGGGATTTGGATTCTAGCGGTTTGGGGTGGGGCCCACTGAGTACGATACCCGTGATAGATCTGGCCGTCTTTCAAGACGATCCTGGGTGATTTTAAGGTCAGATGGAGTGGGGAGTCCTTCTGCGCCCTCTCTTCTTGGCAGGGCTGGCTCCAGCAGATGGCTGACCAAGGCCAGTGGCTGTGCATCTGCCCCTGTGCCCCCACTGCCTAAGTGTCAGGCCCAGACTTCTCAGCGTCCTGAGTTCTGGACTCAAGTGGCCTTTCCAGTTCATCTCTTTCTCTATATGTATTTTAAGAAATTGCTTTTTAATTTTAATTTTTAAAAGGTTTTAGAAACTTTTACTTTTTTAATTATTTTTTTTTTACCTCTACATGTACTTTGTGTGTGTGTGTGTGTGTGTGAGTGTGTGTGTATGTGTGTGTGTGTCAGACTGGGTTAGCCCCTTCTCTAAAAGTTCTTTATTCCTTTCCCACGTTTCTGTCCTTGCCTCTGTCATTTCTTCTGAAACCCCTCATCTTTAACCTGATAAAATTCTAAGCATTAATTACTGAAAAGTCACCTAAATTCACCCCCTCTCTGAAGTCTTCTCTGCTCACCCGGGAGAAACAATGTGCCCTGTGTCCAGACCTCAGATGTTCTGTCCTGTGGTGTTTCTGGGTGGACTTCACTTTCCTTTATGCCCTGGAAACCCCTGGGGGACAAGGGCCACCCTGTCCCTTGAGTCTTGAGTCTTGAGTCACACTCTGCTACTGTGTCTTACGTATAGGAAGCACTCAGTCTGTTTCTATCACTTGGATCAAAATGCGAGTGAATGAAATGATCACTCGTCGTCCCTTTTCTTCCACCTTCTCTGTTTCTGGCTTTCGCTCTTTCCCAGGATGTTTGTCCTTGGGACTGCGATGAACTCCAACCTGATTTGCTGAAACAAGCCTTGAGGTTTTACTTCTGCAGGGTTGCTAATATTTTAAGAGGAGGTTGTTGGAAGACAAGAAATTTTAAGTCGGAATGGAGAACAAAAGCAGAAGAAAAGACCTAAGGTCCAGAATTCAGGGCCTCCCTCCTTTCTCAGAGCCCCTGTTTCCTGCATTAGCTCCAGTTAGAAAGTGAGGACAGAGGACATGACAATAAAAAGACGAGGATCAAATTTAGGAGGACAAGTAGAGATCGCTTTTTAAATATATGGGAAACCCAGAGAGCATTAAAAAAGAAAAAAGATGTAGGGATTTGACTAAATAAAAAAAAAAGCAAATGTCTGTATGGGAAAATATACCTTAATCAAAGCTGATAGATGATGGGGAAAAACACTGATAATACCCACAGCTATGGCAGTTGATTTTCTCTTTGATAAACAGATTTGATATGAGAAAACAAACATCCCAATATAAACATGGGCGATGATTATAAACAGGCCACTTACGGAAGAGGAAATACAAGTGGCCAGAGCATCTGAAAAGAAGCTGAGCCTCACTGTAGTCGGGGAAACAGCCGTGAAGATAACCAGGTGTTAGTTTTTTTTTTTTAACCTAATTTGCAAGATTTTAAACAGTCCATAATGTCCAGAGCTGTGAGGGTTGGCAAAATGGGCATCTTATCCATTGCCAGTGTGGCTATGAATTGCTATAAATATTTACCAAAGTCATCGGGAAACATCTGTTAAAATAAATAATGTTTATAGACTTTAATGGAACTGCTGATCCTGTTTCTGGAAATCCAGGCTGTAGCTTTTACAGCATGAAAGCACGGGCATGTAAGACGACAGGAATGAATATTACTTCAGCTTTGTTCACGTGGGGGGATGAAAGGAAACACTGAAAATCTTGCCATAAAGGAGTATGCATTCATTCTATGGCGATTCATGGCGCTGATAAAAAGAATGAGTTAGGGAGTTCCCTGGGGGCTCAGTGGGTTTAAGGATCAGGCATTGTTACTGCTGTGGTGCAGGTTCAGTCCCAGGCCTGGGAACTTCCACAGTCTCAAGCGTAGCCAAAGGAAAGAAAGAAAGAAAGAAAGAAAGAAAGAGTGGTTGGAGCTGTGAGTGGAGGGGATGACCACGGTACATATTAGATTGTATGTTGGAACACCGTTTTTATTAAGTTACAAAGAGGAAGCAGACTTCTTCCATATGTGTTTATACGTCTATGTGTTTATGGACCCGTGGAGAAGGGTGTGAGGGTTACATACCAAACTGTTAACACTGTCACCTTAGGGGAACGGATCACAGCATGGGGGCAGGCCTGCCCTCACCTGTGAGCTGGTGTCCCGAGAGAGGCCGAGGGGGTGCTTAGCCTTGTCTGCACCCCGCTCCTCACCCCCGTTGTGCTGCACCTGAGGGCCCCGCCTGCCCGTCCCCAGGAGCACGCTTCTCTACTGGTGGTCAGCCTGGAAGAGGCCTGGGACCATGTGGGCAGAGAATTCTAGCATCCTTGGTACCTGGAGTGTGACCTAGAAGGAGAGTCGGACGCCAGGTGTGGACATGTCTTTGGCCCTGGAAACCCACCGGGCAGGCTCTTCGCTTCTAAAACAGGGTGCTCGGGGCGGGGCAGGTCCCGGGGCACGGGGAGGAGGATTAAATACTCTTCCTTACATATCTCTAAATTATCTGACCCCCCACCATGAACAGTCAGGTATTTGAAAACATCTGTTTTTTTTTTTTTTCCTTTTGATGGTTGCACCTGCTGCATATGGAAGTTCCCAGGCTAGGGGTCAAATCGGAGCTGCAGCTGCTGGCCTACACCACGGCCACAGCAACATCAGATCCCAGCCGCATCTGCGACCTACACCACAGCTCACAGCTACCCTGGATCCTTACCCCACTGAGCGAGGCCAGGGGTGGAACTGCACCCTCGTGGACACTATCAGGTTTTTAATCTGATAAGCTACAAGGGGAACTCCTAAAACATTTTACTTGTAATAACCTATAATGGAAAAGAATCCGAAAAAGAACACATTATATATATAAATACATGTGTATGTTTATACCTATCTACATCTACAGGCACGTCATACACCTGTATAACTGAATCAGTTTGCTGTACACCTGAAACTAACACAACACTGTAAATCAAATACACTTCAATAAAAAAAGAAGAAAAAAACATTTAAAAAGTATCCTCTTAAACATTTTAAACTGAAATCCAAGACCCTAACACGGAGAAAAGACACCAGCTAGATGAATCCCTAACAGAAACGTCAGGCGAGCTTGTCGGGAGGCGAACGGGCTGAGAGCAGGGTTCACCCTTCCCCGCACCTCCTGCTCCATCGCGCCCATAATCTGTAGATTTTCTGTAAGGCCGAGAGGCACACAAGGCCCAGGGCCAGGCATAGACACGTGCACACACGTTTTGGGGGGGATGGGGTCCATCGCGTTTATCCATTTGTCAAATGTTTACTGAGGCTTCCTACACGTAAGCTACTGTTGCTGGTGCTGGGAAAACAAAAGAATGAAACAGCAAGCCCCACCCTCCTAGAAACGCCCATTAAACAAGATACATATATAACAGTAAAGACATGTTAGACCAAATAAAGCCGGGCAAGAGTGAGGAGGGGGCTGCAGTACGGCCACGAGGGTCTGACCAAGATGAGGCATGACTCCAGACCCGGGGAAGTGAGGGAGCCGGGCTTGAGCTGGAAGAAGATGAGCTGAAGTGATGGGTTCTTGGAGCTGACTCTTCTCCCCTGGAGTTGATGGAACAAAAACCGGACATGAAAAGACGTGGAGGAAGTATGCACATAATCTCTAAGTGAAAGAAGCCTTCCGAAGAGGCTGCATCCTGTCCAGTTAGATGATATTCTCTAAAAGGCCAAACTCCAGAGACGCAGAAAGATCAGTGGTTGAACGGGAGGGGCAGTGGGATGACGGGGTGGCACTCGTCTTCAGAATTTCCACATGTTCGTACACATATGGGTGGATGCAGCCATGGATACTTCTTTGCTGCGTCAGTTATCAGGGAGAAAGAAAGAAAGAAAGAGGGAGGGGGAGGGGGGGAGAGAAAGAGAAGGAAGGAAGGAAGAAAGAGAAAGAAAGAGGGAGGGAGAGAGAGAGGGAGAGGGAGAGAAAGAAAAGGAAGGAAGGAAGAAAGAAAGAGAAAGAAAGGAAGAAGGAAGAAAGGAAGGGAAAAACGATACCTTGGTGCAAATGAGCACACCAAGTGAGAAAGGGGGAAAGAGTCACCTTACGAAGGAGAAGCCTGACGAAGGTGACCTCAGTTAGGTCAAGGTCAGCATCAGCAGTGATGTCGTGTTGATAGCATGTGCCCTAGATGGGATGTGAGAGAACGGCATTGACCTCTGTGGGCTACCTCCCCCAAGGCCGTATTTCCAGTTTAACCGTGAGAGCAATGTCAGACAACCCAGTGCCGGGGCATTCTGCAAAACACTGGGCCAGTGCTCCTCAAAACTGTCAGAGTCATCAAAAACCAGGGCAGTGAAGCCGTCACAGCCGAGAGGCACCGCAGGGGACACGGTCACTATAGGTGACGTCCAGTGAAAAAGAGCTATGAGAAGCTAAGGGGAGAATTGAGGACATCTGAATAAAGGGTGAGCTTTCATTAACAGTGTTATATCGATGTTAATTCTTTAATGGAAATGAATGTGGCTTCCTCATATAAGATGCAAGTAGGAGAACTAGGTGCTGGGTGTGTGGGAACTCTGTACTGTCGTCCTCGATGTTCTGCAAGTCTAGTGTATATTATGTGTGTGTGTGTCTGTAAATCTAATGGATATTAGACACATAGACCTGTAAAAGTACAACTGCGGCTTTTTAGTTTTGTTCAAGGGAAAGGCCACTGCGAGATTCTGGGCACCCACACCAGGAAGATGCTGTCAGCGTTTGGAAGCAGAGGCCTGGCCCTGTTCCCAGCAGAGTGGCCCTCCGCTTTCTGGGTCCTTCTGTGGCTGCGGGAGGCTGTGGGACAGAAGGGACTCAGAGGGACCCTGGGGACAGGGGCGACTCAGAGCAGCCCTGGGGCCTGTCCTTAGACCCCCAGCCTTCCACGGCAAGGCTCCTTTGCTTCCAAAAACCTGAGAGAGCGTCTCCTGGCCAGGGAAGGCTCGCCGTGCCTTCTGGAAGCGGGCATTCACTAGCGCGGCGCGGGTTGCCCTGTGTCTGGGCGTAGACACTTAGCAGGGACACGGAAAGTTCCATCCCAAGTCCCTTATTTTAGAGCTGGTCTTTGAACAAGATAATTCTACTGGCTTCGGGTAATTTTATTTTCTCTTTTCCAGGGGAAACTGTCAATGATTTATGTTTGGGCAGCTTCGGGTTATCTAATAACTCTGTGGATTTTCTGCTCTAAGGAAGGGGAGTAGCAAAGTGGCTTTTTGTTGTCCGGGTGTCGGACGCTGGCCTGGCCGTCCCAGGTCAGGTGGAGGGAGGGAGTGGGTGGGAGAGCCGGCCGGGCTGCAGCGGTGCTGGAATTCTCCCTCGTCCAAGGGGATTATTCCTTGCATAGACGGCCACGTCAGTGGGGATAGAACCCACAGGTGGCTGAGGGGCAGACTCTCCGCCCTTGCTGGGGCAGGGACTGTACTTGTTTCCTCTAAAAAGGACCCCAAAATGCCCCATTTTGAGTGACTCAGACCAGTCCGGGGTATTTGTAAATACGTTTCTTTGGAGAGACTTGGGCGGGAAGCCTGGAAGTCCCGTGCCCCCAGCAACCTGCTCTGGTGGCCGAATTCTGCCTCGAGGGCAAAGTGAAAGAGGCACAGATTTCAGCTTCATTTGAGGGGCTCCCCAAACCACCACGCTGGCCGCGAAGCAGGTGCCGCTGCGTCACTGAGGTGAATTAGAAAGAGAGCGCTGTCTCGGAGGTCCAGGACCACCTCCTCTGTGCAGCACCCCCACCCCCGCCACCACCCTTAGTCTTCATGCTCCCTGATCTGTCCCACTGTCGAAATGACAGGTGGGCGAGCAAAGCCATCACCGCCAACGCCCAGATGGAGTCAGGCAGCCTTATTTTGCCTTCTCACCTTCTGCTTCAGGCTTGTCCTGTTACTCTGCCTTGTACGTACTCTCCACGGGGCATTAGGGTTGGGTTTTCCTCCCTGCCTCTTCCTGATTCTTTCACAGATCTTCTCTGTGAGCCGCGTGTGTGGTCAGACCTATCATTTTGTGCAGGGGTCGGTGGGCGGTGGTGCCCCGGGTGTGCTGGGGCCTGGAGCATCCTCTAGTTAGTGGGGTGGGGGCAGCTCGGCCCAGTGGGTGGCAGGGCAGACCCCAGCGGGCACCTGGAGTGAATGCATGGGTTGCAGAAGATTTTCTTTCTGCCTCAGCTGTCTTCCTAAGTGTGGACATGTTTTACATTACACTTTGCGTCAGGCTGTGGTTTCTCCCCAATTCATCGTGTGATTCTCAGGCAGCATGGCCCTTCTCCTGGTGGCCCATTTGTTTTCCCTCATGAGACTCTTGGATTGAACAGACTCCTTTCAGAAAGAGAGAGAGAGGAAGAGAGAGAGGGAGGGAGGAAGGGAGGGAGGAAGAGAAAAAGAAAGAAAGAAAGAAAGAGAGAAAGGGAAAAAAGAAAGGGAAAGAAAGATAGAAAGAAAGAAAGGGAAAGAAAGAAAGAAAGAAAGAAAGAAAGAAAGAAAGAAAGAAAGAAAGAGGATGGAAGGAAGAAAGGACGGAAGAAAGAGAAATAAAGGAAGGAAGGAAGAGGGAAAATGAAACGTATGTGGCTGATGCTTATCTGGGGAAATGCTTTGTTTCCGCCTAGAGTTAAGCAGCGAGGAAGCAAGGATGGTTTCTCCCCCTTCCTCTTCCTCTGCTCTCCCCTGTTCTTCTCTCTCCCCTTTTCCTTGGAAAGAACCAGATGCTTGTCCATCCAGGCAAACCTGGCTGAGGGAGGAAAAAAAAGCTCAGGGAGGAAGCGGTGTGCGGGGAGTGGAAATAGCCAGAATCCACACACACTCTGATTTCCTGCCCTTAAACTGGGAAAGGAAGAAGGCCTTTTCCTGCTCCTGCTGGGTTTGTGGGAGGCAGTGCCCCCGCCCCGGCTCTCAGTGGCCCCGTGGCCGCCCTGCCTGCCTGGCAGCTGGCAGAGCCCTGCCCCGTCCGCCCGCAGGAACACGGGCCCCCACTGTTAGGGACTGGGTAGGACATATGCACAGGGGATGCTTAGGGCTTTTTTCCAGACACAAGGCCATTCTCCAGCCAGAGAAGCAGCCTGGAGGAAACAGGGTAATTAGAGGGTCACCGCCTGGGAGGGACACAAAGCCGAGTGCCCCACGGAACCCGAGGGTTTTCATCTCCCGCCCTTCCTCCGCCGCCTTCTTGCTTCTCATCCTCGTCCTCTTTCTGCTTTCCTCCTTTTAATTCTTTTCTCCATCTGCTTCCTCTTCACGTCTTCCCTGCGTTGGTCCCAAATGCCGTTCCCCCTTTTGCTTCCTGTCTTTTCGCTTTCCTCTCAACCCCCCCCTTCCTTCCTTTCTCCACTGCGCTCTTCGTGCTTTTTCAGGTTTATCACAGCTTTGGTTTTTGACTCCTTTGTCGGCTGAAATGGACCATGAGTCTCGTGGAGAGAAAATACAGGCTGTGTCATCGAGAGCCAGTCATGCCTTCACGCAGCAGCGAAGAGGGGGTGCTGTTGAACACACAGTGGGATGAGCGCTGCAAGTTGGGGACCGATGTGAATCTGTGAAACAGCCCAGCCGAGCAGCCTGATGGTTTCTGGCTTACAGCCTGGGGGACCCAGGCCCGGAGTCCGTCTCCCGTAAGGTTGCCCTAAATGTTGGCGTGTGGACTTGAACCCGGCTCTGTCCAGTTCTGAAGTCCCCTTTGCTCCGTGCAGCCTTTAGGACGGTGGATAAAATGGCCACAAATGTTGGATGTGGGGGGTGCTGCTGGTCCCGCTCAGACCCCTAAAGCGAGGTTCCCCAGCCCTCGCGTGTGCCAGTGTCCCCCGGGGTCCTGCCACCAATTTTCCACCCCGTCTGGGGCGGGGCCTGAGGATGTGCCTTTCTGCAAGCTCGCAGGTGGCGCAGAGGCTGCCGGCCCGGCCCTCCCCCTGGGATCCGGTGCTTTGAAAAGCATCCACTTGAGACTCAGGTGGCCGGTCAGAACTGCCCCCCACCCCGGGGCAGGTGGGTGTAAACAGGAGGACTTCGGTGCTTAAAGCTGCCTCATTTCACGAAGGAGCTTTGCCTTACAAAATGGAAAAAATATAAATACAATAAACAGTTGAAGAAGTCAAATCAGGGAAAAGACAGGAGTTCAGTCAAAACCATTGGCATCCAGTAAGGGTGATTTCCCCTCCGTGTTGCCGGAGTTTCATGCACGCCCCCCTTTTCCCTGGTTGACCACGTCCTGCCTTCATTTTGGAAAGAGGACCCTTGGAGGTTGTCCCTCGAATCCGATTCTCCTCTCCCCGCACTGCCCTGCAGGGACGTCTGCTTCCTCCTGGGCCAGGGCAGCAGGTGTGGGCAGAGCTGTCTTTATCTTCTTACAACCTGTGAACTTTGGCAAAATGGCAGCTGTGCAGTATGGATTCACTGAGCAGCCGTATGTGTGACCGATCTCTTCCTGTCTTGTCACTGAAAAGAAATCTAAGAACTCTCATAGGGGGACCACGAGAAAGCCGAAATAGGGTTTTTGTTCTCAAGGCACTTACAACTTAGGTTGTAGGAGAAAAAGATGTACATACTAACAGTAGGAGAATAACTCTGTCCTTTAATTGGTTCCAGTGACACTAAATGTGGCGGATTCACAGAATGGAAAGGTCGGAGCGGGCTGGGTTGACGTGGGCATGAAGGACGAAACTTAATTTGATAAAGAGGAAAAACTCGAGAACATTTTGCAAAGCGCAAGACATTAAAGTTAGTATAGCTTTGCATAAACAAAACCCCCAACAACTTTATTTGACACATAAACAACCGTGGGCTGGTGAGAAAGAGAACCGAGTTTGTCATCAGAAAGCTGGTTGTAGATTTGTCGCTTAGGACCGTATGATCGGTACCAGTCGTCTGAGCTTCGTAAGTCTGGGTTGCTGCAAAAAGAAAGCGGGGATTTCCAGAACCTACTATCTGTATCAACCGAACCGCAGTCAGGAAGCAGAAACCAGTATTTGAAGCAAAGGGGCATTTAAACTCAGGTGAGGTGCTTGAAAGACCAGAAGAGCGATTCGGAGAACAAAATTTGGGAGGCGTACCACTCCCTGTGAGGGCCAGGACGTTTCTGCCTCCAGCCCAGGTCAGGAACTGGTGCCGGCCGCCCATGCAGAGTGCTGGGCCCAGCGGGAGCGCACAGTCGCGCCTGCCTGACTGCGGCCACTGCTAAGGAAGGGCGCCCGCGATCCACTTCTGCCATCTGCGTCTCGGTCAAGGGCATCATGCTGGCGGGAAGTGGACCGGAACCCTGCTGGCCAGGTACTTGAGGTACTAGGTATTAGGTACTAGGTACTGGGCTTCTAACCCTGAGAGTTCAGGAAGCAGGGTAGAAAAAGTGTGGGGGGAAGTCCAGGTGCCTACGGACGATATGAAAGCTGTGGGTGGCGACCCCTAGGGAGCTGTGAAATCAGTTTAGAAGATTGTGCTCGGTATTAAGCAAATCAAATGGATAAAATAGAAAATTACAGTGCATTGCACAGAGTGATATTTGAGAGTGTGGGTGTGCATGGGTGTATGCTTGCAGGCACTCGTGTGTGTGTGAGTGTGTGTGCTTGTACACGTGTGTGGTATATATGCTGGATCATGAAGTATAAAGGTCTGGAAGGCATAAAAACTACAGAATAGATAGGTTCATTTGTGGCATACTTTAGATTCCAAATGAACCCGTGTACAAAACAGAAGCAGACTCACAGACAGAGAGCAGACTTGGGCTGCTAAGGCGGAGCGGGAGGGAGCGGGATGGACGGGGAGTTTGGGGTTGGTAGCTGCAAACTATTCCATTTCGGATGGATCAGCAGTGAGGTCCTGCTGTACAGCACGGGGAACTCTACCCAGTGTCTTGGGACAGAAAATGCTGGAAGATAGTATAAGAAAGGGAATATATATATATATATAATATGTATGACTGGGTCAGTTTACAGCAGATGTTGGCACAACATTGTAAGCGAACTGTACTTTAATAAAAAATAAAAATAAAAAACAGAATAAAGACTCAATAAAGAGCTCCTGCTGTGAGGCAGCGGGTTAGGGACCTGGCATTGTTTCTCCAGCAGCTTGAGTGGCTGCTGAGGTGCCGTTTTGATCCCAGGCCTGGGAACGTCCAGCTGCCTCCAGTGAGGCCAAAAGGGGGGCGGGGGGAGGGAATCAATAAAATGGAATGATTTGTGTGCTTCATAACTTCTGAAGTGCAAAGCAAATGATGTTAAAACTTAATCGCGCATTTGCCTCCCCCGAGGCCTCCATTCCGTTTGCTGCGGCCTCAGCGATTTACAGCTACGGTGTTAAGACGCCGCCTGTTTGCCCAGGCAAGTGTGTTCAGGAGCCCCCACGCTTGTGGGGGCTCTCACGGTAAAACCTACCGGCGGGGGCAGAAAACAGGGATTCGTGTGATAAAGAAAAAAGGAGGAAATGCGGGCTTGGTGCTCAGGGCCCGTCAGGACTTGGCTGGGGAGTAGCCGCAAGCACAGCTCCTGGTGTTTAGCAGCAGAGAGAAGCAGCTGAGTGATACCGAAGCAGCTTTTATTTTATTAAAAAATTTTTTTTTTCTTTTCAGGGCCACACCTGCGGCATATGGAGGTTCCCAGGCTAGGGATCAAATAGGAGCTGCAGCTGCCGGCTTACACCACAGCCACAGCAATGCGGGATCCAAGCCGCGTCTGCGACCTACACCACAGCTCACGGCAACGCTGGATCCTTAACCCACTGAGCAAGGGCAGGGATGGAACCTGCATCATCCTGGTTGCTTGTGGGGTTCTTAACCTGCTGAGGCACCACAGAAACCCCTGCTTTTGATGGATACCCTGAACGCCGTTCTAGCGATAAGCCTGCTTTCAGACTGAAGGATGTCCTTGCACAGACAGCTGCTTCCTGGGGACCCTCAGCGCCGACATCTGGAAACTGAAACGATATTCCCAAGTCAGCTTCATCCTTCAGCGAAAGCAGGCTTTGAAATTTTATGAAAAAACCCTCATCGGCTCTTTCTCGTAGCCCCGTTATTTCAAAGGACTCGTGTGTCTTTGGGAATGGGTTGCATTTCATTTTGCTCAGGAGTAATTGAAATTTTAGACTGCGTCCGAATGCAAGCATTTTATTTTTGTCTGGTTTAGAAATCCCTCCTTACCTCTCCTTTTCTGTGCCCCCTCCTTTGTGAAAACCGCTTACAAGTGGGCCGCCCACCACAGAATAACTGGTTTTTCCTGGAAGAGTGAATACATAATGAAAAGAGCACCATTCACTTCTAACAATTTGCTGGTTGTTCTCGGAGGCCCTGGGAGGCAGGTGGATGTTGGGACTTTTCTCTTTGGAGCAAAGGGTGTATGACAAGGTGACAGGATCCAGGTCAATGCCAAGGAGGAATTCAAAACCGAGCTGTGTTTACTCTGTAGAGACCAGTATTTTCTGCCCGCCTGGGAACGCAGGTGAACCGAGAGCTGCTATCGGACCAGGGCTGCGCTTATCAAAATGTCCCTGTGCTTTTCGATGCTGGTGTTTGTCCCCAGGTGGCAGGGAGGTCAAGAAATGAGAACGCGCTCTCACCACCCAGGGAGCCCGAGAAGGAAGGGAGCGGTGGCTTGGGGAGCTGAGGGGAGGGGGTGGGATTACTGGGGGGGACCGGGAGAGCAGTAAGAATAACTGGGAGCATTGAGACAGATGAGTTCAGGAAGCAGGCAGAGTAATTAAAGAAATCAGGAAATTCTGGAATATTTGGGTGGAATTAGAGTACGGGCCAGGAAAGGGGATTCTGATCAAATCAGAAAATCCTGGTTTAGAGGTTTGTCCAAGAATGGGTTTAGGGTGCTTGGGGACCAGAGAAAAATGATGTTAAATCCAGAGGGCTCCTGAGCGCTGCCTTTAACAAAAAATTATTAGTTGATTTACAGTGTTCTGTCAATTTCTGCTGTACAGCAAAGTGACCCAGTCACACCCGTGCACACACACACACACTCTCTTATTCTCATAGTATCTTCCATCATGTTCTGTCACAAGTGATTGGATGAAGTTCTCTGTGCTATGGCACAAAAGAGAGCTGCCTTTCGAAATGAGAGTAAAAGCAAGAGAGGAAGACAGTTCCCATTTCTGGCCACAGTTCAGAGACTGTGCTGGGTGCTCAGAAGGAAGGGGGACTCTTTCTTTCCTTCCCCCTCCCCACTCTCTTCCTTCCTCCTTTCCTTTCTTAAAAACAGAGCTCAGACTTCTTCTCTGAACACTCAGGATCGTTCCTCCTTTAAAGACGAAATTTTACCGTTCCAAGAAGTCAAGGCACATGCCCAAATTTGTACAACGAAATGAAAAGGGAGGATTCAAACTGAGCTCCCCCCACCCCCAAACCACGTTCTTTCTGAACCCGACAGCAGCTCCCTTCCGGGAGATGGAGTGGAAAGCGTCTGCGGAAACCCAGTTACTGTTCTAAGCTCTGTTGCAGGAGACTGAGTGGTCTTGGCATATGCAGTCTGTGCCCCAAATTTCCATCAGTTTGCTCTCTGCATGGTTGGTGGTATGTTGCTGGCCAAGGACTTCGTGGAGCTGCAAGAGAAGTGAAGAGGGGTGGCCGTGGTCTGGTCTGAAGGGCGCTGTCCTTGGAGCAGAGATTCCCTGGCCACTGGAAGTTGTACGTGTAGAGGAGGGGCGGTCCTGTAGTTCAAGGGCAGTGTTTTAGCTTCTTCATGTTTCCTGTAGGTGGTCCTGCAGGCTTGAGGCTGGGACGAACCAGAACCCACGCGGGATGAAACTGCAGGGCCCCCTGTGGAAACATTGTCAAGGGTTTCCAGATGGTGAAGGCAGAGTGCGGAGACCTTTGCGTGTGTGGGGCCCGCGTGACTGCTCAGGACGGTCGCCCGTGAAAGTGACCCCAGAGGCAGCTAGTCCACAGCGATTCGGTCCAACAGATGTTCACCGAAGGCCTGTGGCCCTTTTCGTGCTCTTTCAAGGTTACTAACACAGAAACATCTGGCAGGTGGAAATGAGATTCTGCACAAAAGCATGCTGGACGGCAGCAGCTCCCGGTAAGCACGTGTTTGTCTTTCATTCACGAAGTCAGCCTTTCACAGGGCATCTATCCGCTCACCGGGCGCAGGCGCTGAGCTAGCGGTGACCGTCCACGGAGCGTGACCCGTAGGCCTTGCATCTCCCTCAGGGCTGTCCAGCGCCCCTGGAGCTGGAGCAGCCTAGACACTGGACATGGAAGCGAGTGGCCCCTGACTGTCCCAGCCCAGAGGTCTGTTTACTGAGCATGTGCCCCGTCCCCCCACCCCAGGGACTCACTCGCTGAGCACTTAGTGGGGTCTTTGGTGGCAAGCAACAGAAGCTGAGTATATTTTTTTTTCTTTTTAGGGCCACACCTGTGGCCTACGGAAGTTCCCAGGCTAGGGGTCGAATCGGAGCTGCGACTGTGACCTACACCACAGCCACTGCAACGCCGATCTGAGCTGCATCTGTGACCTGTGCCATAGCTTGTAGCAATGCTGGATCCTTCACCCACAGGGATCGAACCCACATCCGCATGGATATTAGTTGTGTTCTTTACCCAATGACCCACAGCAAAAACTCCTGTTTATTTTTATCAAAGTTATACATGCACAGTTTTATGAGTTAAATAGATAAATTGTTTTTTTAAATGCAATAAAGTGATCCACTGCCCCCCACTTCTCTGAATATCTCCCCCAGAGGAAACTACTTTCCACTCTTTAAAAAAAAAAATATATATATATATATATAAATTATATAATATATATTATAATATATATATTGTATACATTATTATATAATATAATATAATATAATATTATAATATTATATATTATAATATTATATATATAATATATTATTATATATTATAGTATATATATATATATTTTGGGACCTGGGGCCCACCAACCCTTTACAGTCCCTATTTGGTGGGTGAGCCTTGCTCCGCCTGACCCTGCTTATATTTATGAAAGACTGACCTTCAAAGGCACGGTCACACAGGTCCAAACAGCATTTTGTCCCTAGTAGCAGTTACGTTAAGTGAACTCAGTTTGATATTTCTGTTGAGTCTGAAGTTCTACTATGATTGGAGAAGACCACACTTTTAAAGAAAAAATTTAGGATTGACATATAGTTGATTTACAACGTTGTGTTAATTTCTGCCGTACAGCAGCGTGACTCAGACATATATGTATGTATTCTTTTTCATATCCTTTTCCATTATGGTTTGTCTAAGGATATTGAATAGAGTTCCCTGTGCTGTGCAGTAGGACCTTGTTGTCTATCCACCCTGTATGTAATAGTTTGCATCTGCTAATTCCAGACTCCCAATCCTATTCCCCCCTGCCCCCGCCCCGCCGGGGGCCTCCTCCGTGAGTCTGTTCTCTGTGTCTGTGAGTCTGATTCTGTTTTGTAGACATGTTCATTTGTGTCACATTTTAGATTCCACATACAAGTGATATAATATGGCATTTGTCTTTCTGACTTGCTTAGCTAAGTATGATAATCTCTAGTGGCATACATGTTGCTGCAAATGGCATTATGTCATTATTTTTTATGGCTGAGTAATATTCATATATATATATATATATATATATATATATATGTATATGTCACATCTTCTTTATTCATTCGTCTGTCAGTGGATATTTAGGTTGCTGTTTAGGTTGCTTCCGTGTCTTGGCTATAATGAATAGTGCTGCAGTGAACGTTGGGGTGCATGTATTTTCTGAATTATAGTTTTGTCTGGGTGTATGCCCTGGAATGGGATTGCTGGATTTTATGATGACTCTATTTTTAATTTTTTGAGGAACATCAATACTGTGTTTCATACTGGCTGCATCAATTTACATTCCCGCCAACAGTGTAGGGGGGTCCCTTTTACCCCACACCCTCTCCAGCACTTATTATTTGTGGATTTTTCAGTGATGGCCATTCTGACTGGTATGTGGTGGTACCTCACTGAGTTTTGATTTGCAATTCTGATGAGTATCTTTTCATGTGTCTGTTGCGCATCTGTAAATCTTCTTTGGAGAAATGCCTATTTAGGTCTCTTGCCCATTTTTCAGTTGGGTCGTTTGTTTTCTGTTATTGAATTGTATGAGCTGTTTGTATATTTTGGAAATTAAGCCCAAATCATTTGCAATATCTTCTCCCAGACCATAGGTTGTCTGTTCTTTTCTGTTTTCTTTTTTTTAAGGCTGCAGTTGTAGCATATGGAATTTCCCAGGCTAGGAACTGAATTGCACCCACAGCCACAGCAACGTGGGATCTGAACCAAGTCTGCAACCTACACCACAGCTCACGGCAGTGTCACAGTATCCATAAGCCACTGATCGGGGCCAGGGATCGAACCTGCATCCTCGTGGATACCATTTGGGTTTGTTTCCCCTGAGCCAAATGGGAACTCCGTCTTTTCATTTTGTTTATGGTTTTCTTTGCTGTGCAAAAGCTTATGTTTGATTAGGTCCTATTTGTTTATATTTGCTTTTATTTCCATTGCCTTGGGAGACTGACCTAGGAAAATGTTGGTACCATTTTTGTCAGAGAATGTTTTGCTGTGTTCCCTGCTAAGAGTTTTATGGTGTCTTGTTTTATATTTAAGTCTTCGAGGCACTTTGACTTTGTTTTTGTGTTACGATGTGGAGGTGTGTTCTAACTTCATTGATTTACGTGTGGCTGTCTGATTTTCCCAACACCACCTGCTGAAGAGACTAAGGCCACACTTGGAAATTTTCCGATTTTGAGATATTAATTGTTCACCAAATGATTCCTACCAAAGACGAAGATGAAGCCATAGGAAACCCTCCGGAAGTCTGGTAGCTGCCGTGTGGTGCAGTGGTAAAGGCCACAGGCTTTGGGGCCAGGCCTTCTTTGTGTTCAGGTCGAGGCTCCATCGGCTTGTTTTGTCTGTGTTACTTTGGGCAAGTTACTTGGGCTCTCTGGGCCAGGTAAATTCTTTAGGTCGCACATTCAAAGCACTTATTCATTACACATATGTATAGTATTTCATCAATATTTGCTCATGACTATATTGTTCATATCTAATGCAACTCAAAATAAAAAGGTATGTTTTTTTCCTGCTGTCCTTTCTGTTTTGACAAGACACCCGTTTTCTTGAGAAAAAGGCCTACTTTGTGTTGGAGCTAGAATGAGTAGGTTTCTTTTTCTTTCCGTCTTTTTTGGCCACGCCTATAGCACGTGGAAGTTCCTGGGTCAGGGATCAAACCCACTTGACAGCAGTGATAACGCTAAGTCTGGAACTGCTAGGCAACTCGGGTTTCTTTTTCTTGAAGTCAGAACATCAGCAACCACACGCTTTGCACCCTAAGCAATTCTTCTTTAAAAAGAAAGTAGTGTTTTTAGGGCTCTTGTCATTTCAGTTTTGGAATTGAGGCATTTCGTTTTACATTGGCTACGTCCTTCCTCGGGAGACGTGCTGGCAAAGGAAACAGGTTCCCGTCGTGGCTCAGCGGAAACAAGTCCAACCAGGATCCATGAGGATGCGGGTTCGATCCCTGGCCTCGCTCAGAGGGTTGGGGATCTGGCATTGCTGTGAGCTGTGGTGTAGACCTCAGCTGTAGCTCCGATTCGACCCCTAGCCTGAGAACTCCCATATGCTGCTGCTCCTGCAGCCCCGGGAGAAAAAGGGAAAAGAAAGAAAAGAAGTAAGAAAGAAAGGGCTGTTTCTTCGTCTCCAGAGGGAAAAACAAGCAGCAGACTTTTGTAGAGCTGTGTTCTCTGCCCTCGTGGTACCCGCAGGAGGTTCCCTCTCAGGTCCCGAGATGGTGCAAGGTCAGCAGAGGGCCCTGGGCGGGCAGGCTCATGGGTGGGAGGCCGTGCTGATCGGGGCTGCAGACACCCCGGAGTGGAGGACTGCCCTATGCACAGCCTTGGGCCAGGGATCCGATCCTTGATGGCATTTCTCACGTGACAGGTTGGCCACCAGGCCCTGTGGCTTTGGGAACTCCGGTGAAGGAGAGAAGGCTGTGGGGGGCACTCTGCGGCCTGTGCGGGGGAGCAGGGCATGGCAGGCGGGGCGCGCCAGCCCCTGGCAGTGGCCTGGGCAGCGCAGAGGGAATGGTGACCATTTAGGACGGAAGCAAAGGCTCCTTCCTGGTTCCCTGAGGCGGATGACCCCGGTCCCCATGGGCTGCAGGCTCCGGTGGGGCACGAACCTTGTGCAACGCTGGTCATTTTATTTTATTTATTTTATTTTTTGTCTTTTTAGGGGCCGCACCCGCGGCATATGGAGGTTCCCAGGCTAGGGGTCCATTCGGAGCTGCAGCTGCCGGCCTGCACCACAGCCACAGCAACACCAAATCGGAGCTGCGTCTGTGGCCTACACCACAGCTCACGGCAACACCAGTTCCTTAACCCACTGAGCGAGGCCAGGGATCCAACCTGCGTCCTCATGGATACTAGTCAGTCGTTTCCGCTGTGTCAGGACGGGAACTCCCAGCAACACTGGTCATTTTAACCAATGTTGGCAAGTGGAGCGTCTTAGTGTAGATGAACTAAGATGAATATACCATAGACAGACATGCATTTCTCCTCGTTCTGGAGGCTGGAAGTCCAAGATCAAGGCCATGCACTGGCTGGTGATGGCCCTCTTCCTAGGGCATAGACAGCCACTTTCTTACTGTACCTTCACATGGGGGTGGGGTGGGGGGAGGCCCCCCGGGGGCAGGGGGTGGGGTGAGAACAGAGGCTCTCGGCAGCCCCCCTCTGGGCAGTTCCCCAATGTGCCCGCCTGAACAGGGCGCCCCTGAGCGTGTCGTGGGGGAACAACCTTAGAACTTCTGTTTGTTTGTATTTTAAGCTTAAAGGATGGAGTACATTAAGATTCATTGCTATGAAGTACCGGGGTTAACCCTGGGGCAGTCCCATTGCTGCACGCTGGACGCGAGGCACCTGCGAGGGGAGAGGGGGTGTGACGATGGAGAGGCTGACAGGGACGTTCGCACTCGTGTTTGCCGCCAAGCATCAGCGCAGCTGAACGCTCATGCCACTGACGTCTAAAAAGCAGCATCTTTATGACAATTCCGATGAAAAGAGAAGTGGGTGTGAGAGATTTCTTCCAAAGAAATTTGCTCAAGGCAAGAAAAGATTCGTGTTCCAGGACTGCTGATCTTTTCTGTCCGGGGAGTGGCTCTTGGTTCTAAGCGAAGTAGAACATCTTGTTGGAAAGTTAAGGACATTCAAAATCAAAGGGACTCTTTAACCATGAGCGAAAGAGTAATTGATCTTCAAAAGGAAATCATGTTGTGGGGGGAGCATGTTGAAAACCGATCTTTGAGACTATTTCCAAGGCTTGCGATTTTCTTTTTTCCTCTTTCCTCCCTCTCCCCTCTATCCTTTTTTCTTTCAGCTGGAAGTGACCCGTGTTAAATATAAAACCTCATACCTGCATTCTTTACAAATATGGAAAAGGAACTTTGTGTCCTGCCCCAGTGTTTTTCAAGTGAGAAATTTCAATGGGTTTTGAAGCCGTTTGTGAAAAGTATAAAGTGCAATCACTTCTGATTAATTTCTAGTGACAAGCAGTCAGCATTAGGGAAGACGGATACTCCTCAGCCAAACCTCAGGAAAGCCTTTGCCTAGGAAGCAGTGAGGTTTAAAAATGAGTACCAGGATGCCCACTTAGACTTACATACCTCCATAAGCCATATCTTTGATCTATGACAGTCATTAAATGCCAGCATCAAGAGGACATTCGAATCACTGTATTATAAAATACCAAGCCAAGGTTTCAAAAAAAATTAAGATTATCCAATCACACTGCTCTCATAAAGAATATATTACGTTTAGGAGTTCCCGTCGTGGCTCAGTAGTTAACGAATCCAGCTAGGAACCATGAGGTTGTGGGTTCAATCCCTAGCCTCGCTCAGTGGGTTAAGGATCCAGGATTGCCATGAGCTGTGGTGTAGGTCAGTGGCTACAACTCCGATTAGACCCCTAGCCTGGGAACTTCCATATGCCATGAGCGCGGCCCTAGAAAAAGGCAAAAATACAAAAAAAAGAATATATTACATTTATAATTTTTATATGATCAATCAATAAATGTTTTATGTGATTGATTTTTCTATTTTAAGTCATGTTTCTAATAAATTAATATGGAAGTAAGTGTCTAAATTTCATCAATACAGTCATATCAATCTGCTGGTATGGTTTAAAATTTTTTCTTGACGAAAAACTTAGAGATTACTGCTCAATACTCTTAATACTACTATATTTGTAATTGTTATTTGCCGTTGAGAATACTTTAAATTTGCAAAATGCTCATTCTTACTAGCTTTCTGGAATGAAAAAATTACTGCTCTAAGTAAATATTTGCTTCTTGTAAATATTTCTTTTGTTCACATATTTCTGTGTGTGTGTATATATAGTTTATAATACATGCATATATGTGTGTATATTTATGTGTATATATAGATATATTTATATCTATTTTTTTCCCTTGACTTATGGTGGGGTTAAATCCTAATGAACCCATTGTAAACTCAAAATATCCTAGGTCAAAAATGCATTTAATAGCCCTAACCTACTGAACATAGCTTAGCCTCTCCTATCTTAAATGTACTCAGAACACTTACAGCTGCCTACAGTTGGGCAAAATCATCTAACACAAAGCTTATTTTATAATACAGGGTTGACTAGCTCATGAAATCGGTGGACCCTTGTACTGAAAGCCCAGAGCAGAATGGCTGTCTGGGTCTAGAATGGTGGTCAGTATTTTGGCTGTCTGTCCTGGTCATCACGGGGCTGGCCGGCCTCAACAGAGAGGATTGGGTCGAATATTGCTTCCCCAGGAAGAGATCAAAATTCAAAATTTGGAGTACCGTTTCTATTGAATTCATACTGCCTTCGCACCACCCTAATGTCGAAAAATCGTTAAGTTGAACTATTGTAGGTGGGGGATTATCTGTACAGTCTTGTTTCCAACTGGCCAGTTTTTTTCCTCACTTTTCAGTCTTTTTCCACTTGATTTTGCTTTTATTAAAGTACAGCTGATTTACACTGCACAGTGTGACGACCCAGCCATGTATATACACATTCTTTTTCTCATATTCTCTTCCATCGTGCTCTTTTAAATCTTTTAAAAAAAATTGCATTTATCTGACTTTATGTTTTCCATCATTCCTTACACACATCCCGATGGGCTCCTGTCCAGTGGCTGCCCCCGGCCTCACCTCCACGTCCCCACTCTCCCGTGGCGTCTCTGGAACTCTTGCCCCTTTCTCTTTCCTCCCTCCGTCATTCCGCTGTGAGCGGTCAGGTCTCTGGGGAGCGTCGGGGGCGATCAGAGCATCATGGAGAAACACAGGGGGCCTGTCGGCCTTCACGTCCATGGTCGGAGCAGACACAGATGCCGAGGGGAGATGCACTGGCCTCCAGGCTCCCAGGACAACTTACAGGGCAGAACGGGGTGTGCGCGGGGGTGGGGTGGGGGCGCGGATCTCGCATCCTGAGCTCAGGGCTCCCTCTCCTCCTCTCCGGAGACCCCGCGGATACCCCCGGGGAGGTCAGAGGAAAAGTAAAACCACTAGTTGTGTGAGAGGGTTCATGGCCGTCCTGGAAGCAGCAGCAGTGGGCATTTAGGTCTCCCACTGGAGGGCCTGAGCTTTGAGCTGTGCTCGGGTGGGTGAGAAGCAGTGTAAAGGCCCCTCCTTACGGGGCTACTTGTTACAGCACAGAAATCCGTATAAGTCAGGCTGGCCCGGGCTCGCGGCCAAAGGACTTTATTTCCTGAATCACCAAAACCATTTCCCTTTGCAGGCTGCCCCACGGCCTCAGCCGCCAGCCCAGAATTGCCAGCTGTGGGGCTCCAAGGCCACTGTCCCTCTGTCCACATTTGCCAGTGCAGACTGTTGCCCCGGTCAGGGCCGTCCTGAGCCCGGCCGCAGAGCCCCCTTTGCCCTCCTTAGCAGCAGCCTCGGGTCCTGGGGCATCAGCGCGTGTCCAGTGCCCTGTGGCTGGGGCCTGGGGTCATGTCCCAGGGCGGCTGGATGCCTGTGTGGTGCACGGGCCACAGCCACCCAGAGTGGGGACCGGCTCCTGGGGGACCTGGCAGAAGGCAGGGTGCACTGGGGCCGTGTTGGATGGTGTGACCTTGGGGACCTCTGTCTTGCAGCCTCCAGAGCCAGCCCTGCCTGATTGCTTGGCTGCTGCCCTGAGTTGGTAATCTGAGTCTCCGCGGGGCTGGTAGGACAGCCACTGGGCCAGGGCTGCCCTGTTTTTTCTCAACGGTTAACATGTCCCAGCTCCTCTTCAATGTCAACATGTTTTCCCATGAACGCCCGGGGTAGCGTTTCCCCGCCTGCCTTATCAGCCTTAGCAACCAGAAGCCCGGCTTCCAGGAAAGCAGCCGCTCCATCCAACCTCGTGAAACCCATTCCCCAGCACAGTCACTGACGGGGCACTTGGCCGCAGCGCCCCGCAGCCGCGGGCTTTTAGCTGCGGCCACGTGACCTCATGTCCAATGGGCCAGATTCCTCCTCCTCCCGGACGCGGTCTCACAGCCCCCCACGGCCGGGCTGGTAGCTTGCAGAGCGGTGGGGATGCTTTGGGCTTTGGGGGCGGGGGGGGCGGCTAATTCCCTATGTTTCTGAAAATACCCCAGCCCTGGCTGCCCTAACGGCTTCCTCGGGCAGAGGCAGCGTGGCTTGGGCTCCAGGAATGCCACCTGCTTGCTCAGTGGCCGGGCTGGGTGGCCCCAGGGAAGACGCCCCTTCGGTGGGGGTGCCTCGCTCCCCACTGCAGCATGGAACGCTGCCTCTCTGCTCCCCAGCTCCTGTGGGGCGCTTGTGGAAAAACAGCTGTGACACTGACACGCCGTTGTCAGGCACTTCTGGAGCCTGGCAACGTCTGGAGTCAGTGGGGTGGTGCTCTGGTGAGCCACCGAAAAGCAGGGCTGTGTCTTGTGATAGGAGGAGGTTCTTTTCCGCACCATATATGTCTCCCTGAGAGAACCAAGAGAACCAATAAATAGTGTGGTCACTCTGGCGGAGCTCTCTTTCCATAGCTGCCCGGGAGCCCTCTGGCCCCGCTCACCGCGTCTCCCGTTTCACTTTCCGTGTCCTCTCGGTTTTGTAACTCAAGGAGCATCTGTGGCTCAGGAACAGCTGACGGCCGGCAGCTCCCAGCCGCGGCTCCCGGGGACGGGGCGCGGGGCGCTGGCTTGCAGTTGCGCTCAGGGTACCCTGTCCCCAGGGCCGTGAGTCACTGGCAAGTGAAGAAGGATGAATGCCTGGGGTGGGTGGGGGCCTTGGGTACCAAACCCAGGGGAATCTGGCAAGGTCTCGCGAGAGTGAGGAATGAGACCCGGCCGGGCGTTTCTCACGGGAGGATCCGCAGACAGCCCTCCGGTCACACCCTCATCCTCCGCCTCCGTCTCCTGCCCTCGCGGCTGAATCGGAGAGCTCCAAGGAGGTTTGCAAAGCCATCCCACCCCAGCCCTGTATTTTCCAGATGAAAACACTAAAATACAGAGAAGTGACTTGTCCCAGGTGGGGGCAGAGCAGGTTTTGAACCCAGAGCCATTAGTCTGTACACCAGAAAGCTCAGGGGCTAGGGGTTCCTGCCCCGCCCGCCCCCCGGGTGTTTCCATTGTGCCCAGGAAGAGAGTGCACCCCTGCGGCAGGTGGAGAGGTGCGCCGGAAGGTTCAAGGCGATGGAAACCGTGGACTTCGTGCCTCCGGCCTGGTCCCTGCACCCCTAGTTCTGCTGGCCCCTCCCCCTGCACCCCCAGGCCTCTTCCAGCTGCAGTGGCTTTTCCTTCTGGCTCAGAGTAAATCCTCCACCCCTGAGCCTCGGGGAGGGGCAGGTGGAGTCCCAGGTTCCGGCGCCTGGGAAGAACACCGAGGGCCGCTCCCTGCCTCCAGCTGTTCTTTTATTGAACGCCTGCAGTGCAGGGAGCCAAGAGAGGCCCTGGGAGCAGAGCAAGTCGGGGGAGTGGCCGGCAGGCTGGGGCTGGTGGCTGGACTGCTGGGGCAGCCAAGAGGTCCTCAGGCTCTGGCTCCTGTCGCTAAGCGCTGGTGTGGAAACTGCTGGAACGCCCCTGAAGGTGACAGCATGGGCAAGGGCGCTCCGCGGGGGCCGGGCTGCCTTCCCTCAGAGCTCTGGAATGGCACGCGTTTGTTTATCTGCAGAGAGCCCCCACCCCGGCCCCCGCCCCGCCCGCTCTGCCCACCTCTGCTCTCTCTCCAGGGGCTCACAGGCCATCGGCATTTAATAAACATTAAAAAATAGCAACATCGGAGCCGCTGACCTTCACATAAAGGCTCTGAGACATGGTTCCTCCTCCTCCGTGGAGCCAGGCAGGCAGGGCCTGGGAGGGGAGGCGAGGCACACACCCTCGGCTCAGGGGTGGGGACGCCAGGGTCCAGGAGTGGCCTGGACTCTGCCCGGACCCCAGCCGGGTTCAGAGGTCACCGTAAGTGGCATGGGGCCCCAATGTTCTACTGGAGACGCTGGGCCGTGTGCCCTCTGCCAGCCAAGAGCAGTGCCCGGCCCATCTCACCCCATGCGGGCAGACATCGCTGGGGGAACAGGTGCACGGGCCGTCCAGGCTTTCAGACCCTGCGCTGAGGCCCTGAGGCCAGGACACTCCTGCCACTTCTCGTCTTGGCCTGCCCCTCCCTCCCTCACCTAGAACCTTCCACCATTGTTCAGCCGAGACTTCCTTGTCTGGTGGTGAGGGACGGCGGGCCCGGGGTTTTCCAGCCCGTCTCAGTCTCACATTCTGATCTCTTCCTTTTGTACAAAAATTATGCCGCCTTTACCCGCAAGGCCTGGTCAGCGGAGTCCAGGCAAAGTCTTCTGAGCCAGCTGGCTCCTTCCTCTTTCTCTTCTTCTCTAAGGCTGGAAGAGACTGGACTGCAGAGGGGAGGGGCCCGGAGGGTCTGGACCTGAACGGCAAGGTTCTGTCACTGCTTTTTAGTCTCCCCACCGAACCGGCTGGACAGGCGAGGCGCTGAGGCGTGGAGGGTCCGTGAGCGTGAGCGGCGGGGGCTGCGGCCGGCAGTGGATGGAGCTGCCCCCGGGCCGATGGTGCAGGGCCCAGAGCCTCCCCAGGGCTTGACAGTGACATCTGTGAGAGGCTCACGGGGCGACAGGCCCTGCTCGAGGTGCGCTCCGTGCGTTCGATCCCTTTTCTTGTGAGGTCTATACCCATCTTACAGATGAGGAGACCGAGGCTCGGAGAAGTTAAGGAGCTTCCCCCCAAAGGGTCCCTTTGGTTTCTGAGCCACTTCTGAGGTCCTGGATGTTATGAATGACTGGGCTGCTGGAGTGACCAGCCGTCCCATTTGCCAGGGACTCTCCCAGGCTTAGCAGGGAAACTGTCCCGCGACAGCGCTTAGTCTCGGGCACACCCGGGGGACTGGTCACCCGCTCACACGCTTGTCTGTCTCTCCCTCCCCCTTTCCTGCGGCGCATCTAGTGCTTCTGATCTTCACAGCAGCACACGGTTAACCTGGGTTGTGTCCTTGGAAAGGCAGGGAGGGGCCGCGGGCCGGGGGGAGAGCAGACCCCAAGCCCCGGGCCCTCTGAGGGTGACAGAGAGAGACGGGCTTAGCACAGAGCCAGAAAGGGGAACGGATGCCCATCAAAGGGCCACTCTTGTTGTCAGCCTGACACGGTGTGGAGGCAGACGGGGAGGGGACAGCAGAATGACAGCAAACTAGGGGGCCCCGGGGTGGTGGGGGCAGCACCCGAGTAGAAACCTCCACTTGCTGAGCTCCTCGGGGGCGGCATTTCCACCCCTGGCCCCGTGCTGGAGGCTGGGGTGGGCAGCGCGCCCGGGCACAGACGAGGAGTTCAGGCAGAGGAGGTCAGCTCGGCCAAGCGAGGACGTGGAGAGGGCGGCTCCATCCAAGCCCGCCAGCTGCCGAAGCCCAGCGGGAAGGAGACGGCTGGCGGGGCGGGAGGAAGGTGGGAAGCAGCGTCTTGCTGGGGCTGGGAGTGGAAGAGGTTTCCGGCCATTGCCCAGGGCCCTCCTCCGTGCCAGGCGTGTCCCTGGGCTCCCCCACATTCAGCCCGTTCGGGCCTCCTGAATCCTGGGCGGTCGGTATTTCATCATCATCAGCAGCAGCAGCAGCAGCAGCAGCAGCAGCATCGTCTCCGTTTTACGAATAGGAGAGTAAGGAGGCACAGAGAAGTAAAGAAACTTGCCCAGGGTCACACCGCTTAGTGCGATGTAGCTGGGATTCAAATTGTCTGGTGGTTAAGGATGAGTCTTTCCTCCCTCCCTCCCTCCCTCCCTGGCTCCCTCGCTCACTTCTTTCCTTGCCGCAGCTGTGACGTAAGGAAGTTCCCAGGTCAGAGCTGCAGCTGCCGACCTACACCACAGCCACAGCAACAGGGGATCCAAGCGCATCTGCGACTTGCACCACAGCTCGAGGCAATGCCACATCCTTTTCCACTGAGTGGGGCCAGGGATCAAACCCGAGTTCTCATGGTTACTAGTTGGGTTCGTTTCTGTGGAGTCACAACAGGAACTCACTCATTCCCTTCCTTCCTTCCTCCCTCCCTCCCTCCTCTTCTTTTCTCTCCTTCTCCTTCTTCTTTCCCCTTCTCCTCCTCTTCCTTTTTCTTTTCTTTTTTAAAATTAGGTTGACTTTCCTTTACCTGCAAGTTCCATGGAATCCATGCAAATTTTTATTTTCAGCTTCTCCACCTTCCTCTTTTATGTTCTTCCCTAAAGGCTGGGAAATGTGAATATTTTAGCCCCTCTGGCACACAGCCTCTTTCCTGCCTCAGGCCCCAAATAGGGCTGGTAGTGGAGGGAGTTGGCGATGGGTAATCCAGGTGTGAATAAGAATACGTGTGTGTGTGTGCGCGCACGCGCGCAGATCAGAGTAACTCCAGGAAAATGTCTGGATCCTGGAGCTTGCCAGCTGCCCTGCCCTGCCCTGCCCTGCCCTGCCAGCTCATGCCTAAACCTTAGTAAGCCTCATTACTGGTCTCCTTTCAGGAGTTCAGGGAAAGCACCAAACCCTGAGATCACCTGCTGGCTTCATCCCAACCTAATGCTGCGGAAGCGGCCTCTGTGCAGCCCCTGCACCTGTGTCTGATGGGAAATTGGGGGCGGGAGGCCCAGATCAGGAAAGAACCTGTGCTGGGTGTGGGTTCCATGCCCCGGGCAAGCTCGACCCCGCCCCTCCTGACAAAGGGGAGCCCGTGAGTCACTGACTCAGGTACCGCCTCGCCTGTTCGGCCCTCTTCCCAGCACCACCCTGCCACCCCCTCCTCGCCCTTGTCCATTACTCACCTGTCTCCATCTGTGCCCCATCACTGGGTCTGCGTGGGGCTCGTCCAGGGACCAGCCCTGCTGGGAACCACATAATCAGGACTGGTCTGCACGTCAATAGGATGAAATGGATGAACAATACAAGCCCAATGCCAGCCACGGTGGATGGTCCCGATTGTAAAGATACAGCATCTTCTGCATAGTGGGGCAGCTCGGTTCGAGTAGCCTTCATGCCAGACCTTCTGCTTCTGCCAACAAGTTAGAGAACTAGATATCTCAGAGCTGCAGAAGAGCCTTTTCTGGGGAGAAAGCATTTGGCAGAGCAAACCGCGGAGGAGCAGGAAATGCCTTAAACTGCAGCGTTGCGGGGTTCTCTGCATGAATTACAGTCCACTGCGGCTGGACTAACAACGAGACTGAAACCAGTCTTTCTAGCTCAATAGAAAATTTGTTGAATAAGTGAATACAAACTCTTTTTTTAGGTCTGAAGTTTGAGCAAGTGTAGACAGAAATCTGTAATCAATACGTCAATATGTATACAAAAATGTGGTTCTTCCAATCCAGTCTGGCTTGAAAGGTGGAGCAGTCTGAGATCTGAAATAGGTCATGAAACCAAGATGATGAAAGAAAAGAAGCGGTGACTGAGATGCATCTCTTTGCGGTACTTGGCTAAGGGCAGGGTTGCACAGGTTGTGCACTGCACAATGCCGTTAGGCACTCTTCCTAGAGACCACAATACGTAGAGTGCTGTGCGGAGTGATGGCCCAGTCCTTTAGTGAGGGACATGTGAAAAGTTAGTATGAGAACAAAACATTGCATATTATTTGGAGTTTGTCCATGTGTTCTTTATGCTTACATCAACTGTTTAGCAAGGTACAGATGAAATTCACTCATGTGGCTTCAGTCATTCCAGAAATTTTTGTTATGAAGTAATTGTAGATTTACAGGAAGTTACAAAACAATGTATAAGAAGGCCCCATGTACACTTTATCCAGTTTTGCTCGATGGTAACATCTTTCAGAACTAGATAGAATATCAAAACCAGGAAATTGACATGGGTACAATCCACAGGGAGTCTATTCAGATTTCATCAGTTTTCATGTAGTCGTGTGTATATTGTATATGTGTGTGTGTACATGAATGTACCCTTCTTTGCAGTTTTATCTTAATAAACTGGTGGTAGATTCTTATAACCACCTTCACAATTAAGGTACAGAACTGCTGGAGTTCCCTGGAGGCCTAGTGGTTAACGATCCGGTGTTGTCACTGCTGAGGCAGGGGTTCGATCCCTGGCCCAGGAAATTCTGCATGATGTAGGTGTACCCCCCCCCACAAAAAACCCTGTTCCATCTCTAAAGATACCTCCCACTCACTGCGCCCTCCATCCCTAATCTCTTGTAACCACGAGTCTGTTCTCTGGCTCTAGAATTTTATTTCCAGAGTGTTATATAAGTGGGGATTTAATCTTTTCTTTTTGAAGATTGCAGTCATTTTTTAACCACTTCTTTTACTGCAAAGCTCTGACTTAAGGAGAAGCGCTTGAGCTAGGAAACTCAACTGATAGGGATGGAGAACTTTGTGCCTGGGAGTTCCCGTCATGGCTCAGTGGTTAAGGAACCTGGCTGGCATCCGTGAGGATGCAGGTTTGATCCCTGGCCTTTCTCAGTGGGTTAAGGATCCAGCATTGCCACCAGCTGTGGTGTAGGTGGCAGACGCGGCTCGGATCCTGCGTTGCTGTGGCTGTGGCTTAGGCTGGCGGCTACAGCTCCGATTGGACCCCTAGCCTAGGAACTTCCATATGCCGTGGATGCAGCCCTAAAAAGACAAAAAAAAAAAAAAAAGGAACATGGTGCCTGGAGGGGCAAGCCAGGAAACCGGGAGAGCACTTTTACTTATTAAGCGCTTACTGTGTGCAGGCACTCTTCTCAGGCTTTGTGTGGGCTGCCAATGAATAGTGCCTTGAGTACAGACTCTTCCTCTGGGTTCTTCCCCTCCCCCAACACACACTCTTCATGTCCTTTGCACACGAGCTTCTCACTGGGTCACCATCTTCCCCTCCCCCACCGTGCCCACGAGCAAGGGGGGGTCTCTCACTCCTTAGGGAGCAGGCACCAGCCACCGAGTGTTTCAGCTCAGACTCCCCTCTCTTTGGCACCAGTCAGCTCTGGCTGCCCGGGGGGGCCGCCGGTGCTCTTGGGTGGCTCTTGCTATCACAGCCATTGGGACCGAGCGCCATCTGGGAGCTGGATGCAGATGGCCTTCCCCGGGCATCGCTTCTTGTAGGTTCTCACTGCCTCAGGTTCTCGCTGCTGAAGATGAGAGAAACACGCATGACCCTTCCTGGCACCCTCAGCGTCTTCAGGAATTAAAGACGCACAGAAAGGCGCTCATTGTCTTAGCTCCCAGCTGGCTGGAGGTTTAGGGAAGTCCCTTCTTGAGGTTATTAGGGCTCGGTGGCCCGGTGTGGCGAGGTCTCCAGGGACGCAATGTAATTGGCCTAGTAGCTGGGAGTCTGGAGCCAGATTGGCACAAACCGATGAACAGGGACTTTAGACTCAGGGAGGGCTCACGGGCACTGCCGCTGTCGCACGTCGGGAGGGCGCGAGAGCAGAAGGGAGCACGCTCAGTCTGACCGGTTAGGTAGAGTGAACCAAGGCAGAAGCAAAAGGTTATTCGAGCGCCTTTGTCACACTTTGGGGCTGTGAAACCTCTGCCTCTGCCTGTCAGTGGACGTAGGGCAGAAAAGACACGATATGGGTGTTTCAGCTTTGCCTGAACCCCAGTGAAAATACTGCGGCCAGTCTCCAGGCACATATTCCAGTGGTAGACTAGAGTGAGTATTTTTTTTTTAATTTTCATTTTTTACTTTTCGCTTTTTAGGGCCACACCTACGGCATATGGAGGTTCCCAGGATAGGGGTTGAATCAAAGCTATAGCTACCGGCCTACACCACAGCCACAGCAATGTGGGATCCTAGCCGCGTCTGCAACCTACACCACAGCTCACGGCAACGCCGGATCCTTAACCCACTGAGCGAGGCCAGGGATCGAACCTGTGTCCTCATGGATACTAGTTGGGTCAGTTACCGCTGAACAACAACGGGAACCCTCTAGGTTGAATATTTAGCATTTGATTAGCCTTTAGCATTGAGGCCAAGTGCCTCAGATTGCCTCACATATTTATTTGTGATAGCTGATTTGTGAGGGTTTTGTTGGACAACGAAAATGGGAGGCCCTTGAATATTGTAATGGATAGATTCCGTTTCAGTGGCCTGGGTTGCTGCAGAGGCTCGGGTTCGATCCCTGGCCCCGTGCATTGGGCTAAAGGATCTGGCTGTGGGGTAGATTGGCAGCTGTGGCTCAGATTCAGTCCCTGGCCTGGGAACTTCCGTATGCCGTGGGTGTGGCCATAAAAAAAGAAAGAAAGAAAAAAGGACTAAAGACTTCCCTTTTACCTACTATTCTAACATCCAGAAACTATGAAAACCATCTATCTGATGCCATTTGGCAGCAAAATCTGACCTGACTAATAACTATTTAGGACTTATTTCTCTCACCTACCATGCATCTGCTATTTCGCTGCGGAAATACTCACGTTTGGAGGGACAGTGCCCCGGGCTCCCTGTGAGGCGGGTTTCATCAGGGATGGAATGTGCTCTGCGTTATCTTTGCAAAAGCCTGAAAAATAGAATTCTGTAGCAGAGCCGCCCCCAGGATCCTGGCTAAGGGCTTGTGGAGCTGGGCCACGGCCTTTCCTCTTCCGATGAGAAGATCAGAAGCCGTCTTTGCTGGGCGAGAGGACCTGGCCAGATGGCCCGGCTTGTCAAGCCTTTAGTCCCGTCACTGACAAAGGCTAAGGCGACATGATCCCACGTTAAACCCCAGACTCCGACGCTTCCCCTGGCCTCCCGGCGTCCAGGCAGCGCGGCCTTCAGGCTGGGCGGGCACAGAGGTGACTGAAGCCCTGGGAGCTGCATTTCCAGGCACCCCTTCCTGACTGTCCCATTGCCGCCCAGGCTCCCGTTGGGTGTGTAAGACCTTACGGCAAATCCACTGAGTCAGTCACTGGTGAATTCGTCAGCCTTTCATTCACTCAGTTACCACTCAGCGCGGACTTCTGGGGATCTAGGTGTGTCTGATGAAGATCTTTGTGCAAAATGAGATGGGGGGCATGGAACTTGGACCCCATCAGGCTTTTCCCAGAGAGCTTTTTTTTTTTTAATAGAATCCAAGAGATGTTAATGGATTTTAGAGGAAAAACATTTCTATGATCAAGTAAGTCTTGAAAATGATACATTGAACAGAGTCAAATGGGTTTCTTTGCGACAGCACATTTCCGAGTGATTAATACCGTAATATTCACGGCCAGCACCCAGAAGGGAGCATGAGCTTTGCCCAAGGAGGGCTCGCTAAGGACCTCTGGGTCTCCCCCAGCTCAGGTTAGCTCTGTCCTTTGGGGAGGCTGTGGGAGTGGATTCCGCAGAAGGTGGCGGGGCGGAAGGACCCTACATGGCCAGAAGAGGGATCGCCACGCGACCCGCCCGGTCTCCTGTCAAGGGCTGTAGGCGATTGGCGGCCTCTTCCAACGGCTCTGACGTAATCTGAAGGTGGACGTGGGACCTGGGGCCACGGGAGCAAAGAGACCGCTCTTCTGGGCTCATCTCACCTGGAAAAGTGACGGCCCCCGGAGAGCAATCTCCAGCCCCAGCCCCTTCCCGGGGAGCCCGCCTCGCCCGGCCCCGCGCGCAGCAGGTGCACCACCGCCCGGCCTGTTAGCGTCTTGAGGACCAAGAGCGCGCCTGGTCTACGAATCCGGGGGGGCGTCCTGTGCTCACGACCACAGCTGAGTCACGGGCCCTCCTAGGAAAACCAGCGCACTGTCCCGCGTGGGAAGCCCACGTCTCCAGAGCTAGAGTGACTTCCTGCGGAGAGTCCTCACGCACCTCCTGGGGGCCAAGTGGCGGGACAGCGTGTGGCTGGCGCTGAGACGCAGCCTCGAGGGAGGATGGCGGCGGATGGATTCTTGAGCGTTCGCTTCCTGGAGTAATGACTGGAGCTCCGTTTCCGGGTCGTGTCTGGGTTCTTTTTCCTGTGCTCATGGCTGTAGCTGTTGTGACGATCATGACTCTCTCTGCCATTGACCTGCTCTCTGACAGGAATTCTGTCACTTCACTTCTGTTTGATTTTTGTGCCATAGTTTTCCCAGAAGGAAATGGGAATTTGTGAGGATTTATGAAGAAATGCCTGTGAAATTGGGAATATTCCTGGAGAGGAGAATCGTAGGTGTCAGGAAACGACTTTATTTATTTTTTCCAGTGGTCACTGTGCAGTGAGCTCTCAACGGAAACACAACGAGGCTGTAAGAGCGATGACCCCGTGAGGGCAGGGCCTCTTCTGTCTCCTTACCCACCAGACCCTTCTTTTTAGCTATAAAGTTTATTAAAAAAGGGCCTGCTCCTGCACCTGCCTCACTGCGGAAACAGATCTCTCTTGGACCATGCACACTTCTGGTCACTGTGCGTTCCTGGTCGTGTGTGCACTCCCCTGGTCACGTGTGCACTGCTCATCACGTGTGTGCACTCCCTCCTGGTCACGTGTGCACTCCTCATCACGTGTGTGCACTCCCTCCTGGTCACGTGTGCACACTCCTGGTCACGTGTGCACGCCCCTGGTCATGTGTGCAGCCTCCCCAGTCACGTGTGCACAGTCCTGGTCACATGTGCACCTCCGGTCACGTGTGCTCCTGGTCACACGTGCACACTCCTGGTCACGTGTGCACTCCCGGTCACATGCGCACTCCTGGACCAGGGCCGTGCAGTGGAGATGGCCACCAGCCGGGAGCTGCCCCCACCACCTGCAGGGCTGTGAGCAAGCACAGGGTCTCCGTGCACGACCTTCGCAGGGTCCACGAACGTGGACGTGGAAGGACCGCTTTCTGCAGCCCCAGCACCGCATCTAGAGGAGGAGCGTGGCCGGAGAGCGGCACGGGGGTGAAGCCAGAACCCTCCTCGCAGCCTTTTCTGGAAGCGGGATGGGAGCAGGCAGGGGCCCGGCTGCCTGAATCTGCGCCAGGGCCGCAAGGGGCTCTTCTCCACGTCGCCCGTCCCCTGCGGGCCTCAGTCCTGCCGTCACCGGCAGGAGGACGCCGCTGGGCCTCAGTGTCTCCCGCCCTGAAGCCAGCGGCGGGGCCTCGTGGGCGCAGCCTTTCCGGCGGGGCTTCCCGCGCTGCGGGGCTGGTCCCCGGCTCGCGAGCGGCACAAAGAGGCTGCCAGCGCTGCGGGCAGAGACCTTGGGGCTTGGGCTGCAGTGAGGCCCCGGGAGCGGAGGACGGGCCCCGGAATCTCCACGTGCAGGACAGGATGGTGATGCCGCTGGAGTGGCCGCCAGGACAGAGCGGGGACCGCGGTGGGGAGCGGGCCGGATCTGGGGGGTGAGGCCGACTGCAAGGTCGAGCTCGAGGGGAAAGCTTGACAAGCAGATCACGGCCCCCGAGTTTGCCCTGTGCGTCAAACGGGGAGCGAGGCAGAAAGAGAGCACACGGCTCTCCTCCCACGAGTTTTCCCCGAGGGTCTGCTGTTAGCCGCACGCGGCAGGATGCTGAGGCTTCGGGAGAAGCCGACGTCAATGGCGAAGATTGTCAGTGTCTTTTAGCTCCTTTAAGACTCTCTCTCTTTACTGTCTGTGGAGCGGGGGGTCTCATATTCTTCGTGTCCATCGTCTCATCCAGTCTTTCAACCTCCCTCTGAGGCGGGTGACTGTCTTGTTTTACAGCCGAGAAAACTGAAGCCCAGAGAAGGGACAGGACTTACGCTGGGCCCCACAGCTGGATCCCAATGACAGAGCTAGTGCGTTCTTCTTCCCCTTTATGCCTACCTTTTTTTTGGGGGGGGGAGTCTTTTTCAACATTTTATTTCTAATCAGGTAATATGAACAAATATTTTTAAAGTCTAATGCTTCTGAGCTTGCTCAGGAAAGCGGTCTTTTCCTGTACACTCTCTGCCACAGGGCTTCCTGCTTTGCAGAGACAATCGCTTTCAAATGCTGGTTACTTCAGTTCTAAAAAACAGGTGGGTGGTGCTACTTTTTTTTTTTTTGATGTGTTAATTTTAGACATTACTCTGGTCGTGCGTGCGTGATGTTTCGGTCTCTGCTGAGCACTGTCTGTGTGTCTGTCTGCCTGCTCCCAGAGTGTTCTTAATCCTGGGCACTCGGTGGTGGGGGTGGGGAGGCTGACCTTTGTGGGTGCTGCTCCCTAGATCTGCAGCAGCAGAGGCACCTGCAGGAGACCGGCGTGGAGGGGGTGGGGAGATGGGTGTTTATTCTCCTCCTCTGCAGCCCGCCACCCTCCCCGATGCTCTCTGAGGTCTGGTGTTTTGGGACCCCTGAGACAGGGCTTTACTGCTGATGAAGAAATGAGCCTGGGTGTCTACGAACAGCTGAAAACAGTTGCTTTTCCTGATGAATAGCAGAGTTTATTTTCTTGGGATTTGCTTTACTGTTGTCCTTTCGGTTAAAGCCAACTAACGAGTTGCTTGGTGAATTTACTCAGGTAAAGAAAGGTCTCGAAACCCACCTGCTTCATCCGGGGCAAAAAATGAAACCTGTAACTATAACCTAAACACTTTACTTTGAAACAAAACCAAACCAAAAACACCTGAACAGGAGCTCCCGCTGTGGCGCCATGGGATCAACAGTGTCTCTGCAGGGCTGGGGGTGCAGATTGGATCCCTGGCCCAGCACAGCGGGTTGTCACAGTGGCACAGGTCGCGACTGCGGCTCGGATCTGATCTCTGGCCCAGGAACTCCATATG
>PVHT021183524.1:30657751-30675118 GCA_004024745.2 Catagonus wagneri
TTGCTCAGTGGGTTAACGATCCGGCGTTGCCGTGAGCTGTGGTGTAGGTTGCAGACGCGGCTCGGATCCCGCGTTGCTGTGGCTGCGGCGCAGGCCAGTGGCCACAGCTCCGATTAGACCCCTAGCCTGGGAACCTCCACATGCCGCGGGTGCGGCCATAAACCCGCGGCCATAAAATGACAAAAGGCAAAAAAAAAAAGTAAACTTAAAAAAAAAAAAAAAATCGGAAGTCCCTGTTGTGGCTCAGTGGTAAGGAGCCCCACTACTGTCCGTGAAGACGCGGGTTCGATCCCTGGCCTCGCTCAGCGGGTTAAGGACCCGGTGTTGCTGTGAGCTGGTGTAAGTCACAGATGTGGCCTGATCTGGTGTTGGTGTGGCTGTGGCGTAAACCGGCAGCTGTAGCTCCAATTTAACAATTCAGCCCCTAGCTTGGGAACCTCCATATGCAGGAAAAAAAAAAAAAAATTCCTACCATAACAACATGTATGGGCAGGTGGAAAAGCTTTTTGCAGGATACTCTCCCCTAATGCTTCTGCCTTCTAGTACAGTTATTTGCGTGTGTGTCTCTACGTTAAAATATACACAACATAGGACTTCCCACTGTGGTTCCCCAGGTTAAGAACCCAACCTAGTGTCTGTGCGGATGCAGGTTCAATCCCTGCCTCACTCAGTGGGTTAAAGATCCATTCTTACTGCAGAGCTGTGGATTGGGTTGCAGATGTGGCTTGGATCCCCTCGTCGCTGTGGCTGTGGTGTAGGCCGGCAGCTGCAGCTCTGATTTGACCCCTACTCTGGGAACTTCCATATGCCACAGGTGCAGCCCTAAAAAGAAAAGAAAAAAAAATACATATATACACATAACATAAAACCTAACCATCGTAACCGTGTTTAGTGTACAGCGCAGTGGCGTTACGTACACTCATTGGAGGACCATGACCACCCTCGTCTCCAGAACTTTTTTTATCATCCCAAACTGAAACTCTGTCCCCATTAAACAGTAACTTCCCTCCTCCATCTCTTCAGCCCCTGGCAACTGCCATTCTGTTTTCTGTCTCTAAGAACTTGACTGCTCTATGTACCTCAGAAAAGCAGAATCATAAAGCCTTTGTCCTCTCATGTCAGAATTTTTTCTTTTTTAAATTGTATATATCTATTAAATTATATATACGTGTGTGTGTGTATATATATATATTTATGTACACATATATATATATATATATATTTTTTTTTAGGGTGTACTCGCAGCATATGGAGGATACCAGGCTAGGGGTCGAATCAGACCTATAGCCTCTGGCCTACTCCACAGCGACAGCAATGCCAGATCCAAATCGTGTCTGCAGCCTACACCACAGCTCACGGCAATGCTGGCTCCTTAATCCACTGAGCAAAGCCAAGGATCGAACTTGCATCCTCATAGATACTAGTCAGATTCGCTTCCACTAAGCCATGATGGGAATGCCTCTTTCTTTTTTAAAGGCTGAATAATATTGCATTGCAAGTGTGTGACACCTTTGTGTATCCCCTGGTCCATCTGTGGACAGCGGAGTCACTGCCACCATCAGGCTGTCGTGAATAGTGCTGCTGTGAACACGGGCCTTCAAACCCTTACTGCAGTTTCGCTTTTACTTTTCCAGGCAAACTTGGAATTTGAATAGAATTTGTGCTTGGACTTTCTTTCTTTAGTCCAGATAGACTTAAGTTTATATTAAAATAAAAGAAAACCCAGCCATGGGCCTTTTCTTTGACTAAATGTTATAGAAGTAATTTTATTTCTGGGACAGAGTGCTTCATTGCTCAGAATAAATAACACACTTTTCAGACTTGAATGGGAGTTCCTGCTGTGGCGCAACAGGATCAGCAGTGTCTCTGAAGTGCCGCATTGTAGGTTCAATCCCTGGCCTGGCAGTAGGTTAAGGACCTGGTGTTGCTGCAGCTATGGTGTAGGTCGCAACTTTGGCTCGGATCTAATCTCTGGCTGAGAAACTTCCATATGCCGTGGGGTGCCCAAAGAAGGAAAGAAAAAGTGAAGTTCCCGTTGTGGCTCAGCAGGTTAAATAACCCGGCGCGGTGGCCATGAGGATGTGAGTTTGATCCCTGACTTCACTCAGTAGGTTAATGATCCAGTGTTGCCATAAGCTGAGGCATACGCTGCAGATACGGCTCAGATCCCGCGTTGCTGTGGCTGTGGTGTAGGCCGGCAGCTGCAGCTCCAATTTGACCCCTAGTCTGGGAACGTCCATATGCCACAGGTGAAGCTGTGCGGCTGTAAAAACAAACAAACAAAAAGACTTGAATGTATGTGAGAAATGAATACACACTAAGAGAACAAGTCAGGAAAAAAGGATGGCATGGCTACCACTATATGGGTTGGAGCTGTTTAGACAGACGCTAAGAAATCTAGTAAGGATAAGCTGCTATTCGGCAGTGAGTGCTTGAAGGCACAGCCCAGGCGGGAGCGTGTAGCAGCCAAGAAAGCCCAGACATAACACTGTGCATGATGGTACATTGTGAGCGGGGGGCGGGTGTCTGAGGGTCGCTCCAGCTGTGCCTCAGCATCTTGTTGCATCTTAATGCATCTCAGGTGGCTCCTGGCAAGGTTTTTTTGGCACGGGCCAGCCACTGCTAAGGAGAAGGTTCCCCTTTGCAGTGTAGACGGCCCTGCTGACCCAGCCAGCAGTGTCACCGATGAATGTCACTGGCCGAAGGAGAGGATGCGGGAGCTCTGGGAGCCTGGGGTGCTGGGGACCAGCTCCTCCACAGGGACTTTGACCGCCGTCTGGCCGGCCTCTGACCTCTCTTCGGAGCCCCGCGGCCCCTCATCTCTGCTCCTCCTCCCTCGTCTGCTCTCATTTTCCTTTCAACCCATTTCCTTTGTGCTCTCCTGGCAAACGTGGCTCGGTAGCACTGCCAAACTTGACTTTCCAGCGTGACTTCCTTTTATCAGCCATCGGGTCCGTCCTCATCTGTCAGGTGTGTCTGCGTCTCTCCAAGATTTTGAGGGAGACTCTGACTGGCAGGCTTCTGGACTCGTTGCCCAGTGTGAGGCGTCCGGGACCCTGGGGTTGGGGTTAAGGTAGGACATTGGGTGCTGGGTCGTGGGCACGCTGTGGTTGGTAGGGTTGCCCTTTAAGAGACTGCAGTGGCAGCTGCCGAGAGGACCAGTGGAGAGCGCTGACTGAATACAAGTTGGACGAAAGAACAAAGCAGTTGAAAACAGAGAGAGAAATATGCCTTCGCAAAGCCCGTGACCCCGGCCCGTCCAGCTCCCATTCGTCCTTGTGCAATGCGTGGTCTTCCAGACGTGACTCATTCATGGCAGAGGCTGTAAAACCTCTGCAGAAATGAAGCATTGTGATTTTGCTGTTCTTTATGGAAAGTCCTTGGTTGTATCAATTAATTAGCCAGTTAATTAACTCATCAGCCTCCAGATGTTTATTGAGGGCTGTCTACCTGCCAAGGACTCTGCTTGGTCTCTCCCCTCAGTGAGCAGAGGCCGTGAGAGCCTGGACCCCAGGCGGCTGAGGGGCGAGGCAAGGGTCCCAGCATTGGCCAGTCTTGCAGGCTCTGTCTAGGAGCTTCTCATATATGACCTCAATTAATCCCCTGGCACCCGAGAGCTGGGTGTTATCATTTCCTTGTTTTCAGGGTTAAACCAAGCCTCAGAAAGGTAAGCAGCTTGCCCAAGTCACACAGCTAGAAAGTGGAGTGACCAGAAATGACACCTGACATGCTCTTTGGCAAAGCTTGTGCTTTTTTTCTTTTCTTTTTTCTTTTTACAGCCACACCTGAGGCACGTGGATGTTCCCAGGCTAGAGGTCGAATCGGAGCTGCAGCAGCTGGTCTATACCACAGCCACAGCAACAGGGGATCCTAGCCACATCTGTGACCTTTACCAAAGCTTTTGGCAACCCTGGCTCCTTAACCCTTTGTGCCACAAGAGAATCCTCAATTCATTTATTCTTGAAGGAAGTGACATTCTCCATGATTTTCTCTCTCTGAACATGTCTCTAGTTTTTTGTTCCATCCATGTATTTAAATCTGTTTTCATAGTCTCTCTCATATGAAGAAACACAAAATTTAAAAATAATTTGAATAGTTTTTTTTAAATCGAATGGTAAATTAAAACATTCAGAAGAACTCTGTTTCTTATTTTCAATTCAAACAATGAAATATACCCTTAATGTTATTTAATCCAAAATAGCCATCTTGAAATTTCAGCATAATGACTGGAATGGCTTCAAAACCAGGAGATCACCGGGCAGGTCCTCAAAAGCTCTGTGGTGGGAGCCCTACTCAGTATTTTGCAATAACCTATGAGGGAAAAGAATATGAAAAAGAAGGGAGGTATATGTGTACACACACACACACACACAACTGCATCACTTTGCATCACACCTGACACTAACATAACATTGTGGATCAGCTATACTTCCATAAGGAAAAAATTCATTTTAACATTCTCTTGAACAGCTGGGTCAGCAGGAAGGCAAGGAGGCTCCACAGTGCAACACGGGGGTAACGGTTTCTCTCTCCTACAAGACACACAGGACTTTCTAATGCTAGAATTAGCACATCAGAACTAGCAACTTTTAAGAGCTGGAAATTACAAGTTGAGAAAAGAAGAAATAGGTGACAGCTGGCAAGAGATAAGAGGAATCTCCAGCCATTCCCTATGCTCCCCAGAAGGGCCACGCCCCCCAGCCCCACCGCCGTGGCCCCACCGCCTCAAGCCAAGAACAGGGCACCACCTAAACCAAGAGTCACGGCCAAATCCGGTCCACCCCTGCATTTGTATGGCCAGTGAAGCAAGAATGGTTTTTCCACGTTTAAATGGCTAGAAAAACCAAAAGAGGAAGAAATATTTCATAAACATAAAAATCACACCAAATTCAAAGTCCGTGTCCATCATAAGGTGTTATTGCAACACAGGCACCCTGGTCCACGTATGTGTCGTCAGTGGCCGTGTTCGCCCTGCGGGGGCAGAGCTGAGCGCTCAGCTGATGGTCCTGCCTGGTGATGTGCTCTGAAAACGGAACCGGTCAGAAAAGAACCTCTTCCACTCATGCCTGCAGGTCTCCTGTCGTGCGGGCATCCTGCTGGTCCTTCCTGTCTCCTCTCCGGTGACAATGGATAAAGTCTCCCTGCCCCTCGCTAAGATCAGACCCCATCTTCTCCGGAGGTTGTCCCCTCCTGCTTTCCAATAACCTCTCCCTGTGTTATCTTTCTCTTTCCTCCACCATCTCTTTTATCCTCTTCGACTAGATCACTCCGATCAGTGCACAAACTCTAAAGTCATTTCCCTAAAACAGCCTCCTCCCCGTCCAGCTGTGCCTCACTGCTCTGCTCCCCTCCCCAGAGCGCCGCCAGTGTTTCTGGCGACCCCGCTGGGACCCGCCGCCTCATTCCCATTCTCACCCCTCCTCCGAGCCTGAGCCTGTAAGGGTCACCTTGTGCCTAACAGAGCTGACTTCTGCTTGACTCTCAAACTTTCAGCAGCACTCTTGAGAGCTGATAGTTCCCTCCTCCTTAGAACAGCAGTTTTTCTCTTGGCTCTGGCACACCCTGCCCGCCTGGCCTTCCTCCTCACTCCCTGGCCGTCTCTTTCCCTGCTCCTCCTCCTGAGTCCAGTCCCCAGCGCCCTGTCTACCTCGGGCTGTCTTTCCTCCCCACCTGCTCCCTCACTGTCACGTCACCCAGTCCCATTGCTTTCTAGGCCACCACGTCCACGCGACTCCCAAACGGATGTCTGCAGCCTCACTCCTGCCCCAGAGCCGCTTGACCCCCTGCGTCGTGGGGAGGCATCTCATCTGTAAAACGGCCAAAATCAACCCGCTTTTCCAGCACAGACCTGTTCCCCCCACTCGTCTTTCTCAGCTTAGGAAGTGGCCCTGCAGTCGTTGAGGCCAAACTTATCTAGAAGTCCTGTGAGGTTCTTCTCTTTTTCTTTAGTACCTGTATCCCCGCACTCGCCCACCCCAATCAGGTTCACTGTCAACGAATTTCTAGAATCTATCTATCCTTCCCACGCCCACGGGGGCCACTCCAGCCGTGGCCACCTGGCACACCTGGACCCCTGCAGCCACCACCGCCGGCCTCTCTCTTCCCGTTCTCCTGCCCCTCCCTCCAAACTCACCTTCTCGAGCTCCCCCTGGCTCTGACCTGCTGCCCGCTCCTCGGCCACGACCCTGCGAAGCCCACCCGTTCTTGGGGCTTCCGCTGGGGCTTCTCCCCGTCTGGGTCTCCCCTGAGGTCTCCTCCTTCCCGACCCACATGAAAGCAGACCCCCCGGTTCTCCTAACCCTCAGCTCCTGTACCTTTTCTTAGGACATCACTCTCCAGATATCTCCTGTTATACCTTTACCTGGATTCTGTCTGTCTTTCTTCTCCAGAATGCACACTCCGTGAAAACAGGAGCTCAGGGATTCCCAGCTCCTACCAGTGTCCTTGCCTCTGGTCCTCTAGACAATGGCTGGTTATAGTTCCAAGACTGTCATACATTCTTTGTCTTTCTCTGCACTGATGTTCCCGCATATTGGTTATCAGAGTTTCGCATGCTACCCATTTCACTCAGCAGAAATAGGTAGATATTTTTTCACACGTTAATCATATTCATAAGCATCTCTTTAATGGTTATGTAATACCGCATTGCATAGTTGTTTATTTTGGCTTATCGCACCGCTGTAATTTGACATTAATTTCTGATTTTTCACAGTTATAAGCAACATGTTCATTCATGTGTGTGTGTGTTTGTGTGTACTGCCTTGTTCTCTCTGCAAGTCAGTAGACGGAGGCCTGTGGTCTCGGTAGCCTCCTTCAGAGGGCTGTGCACCTGGTCTGGCTTGAGCAGAATAAGCCTGTGTCTGGAGTGTGATTAGCATTTGAATTAGTGACATGAGGATAAACAGGTGATTACCCCATTTAACAGCTGTTAAACAGTGTTAAAGAGACCTTGTCTGACAGCTTGAGCTTCAAATGTAGGGGTTCTTAACAAATGATTAAGAAAAAAAGAGCTATTTTTTTAAATAAAAGAAAACAGGCTTTCAAAAATTAAGTCCCTTCAGCATGCCTTAAACAGAACTAAATTAAATGCTTTCTATTCCTAAGTCAGGTTGCAAATAATCACATTTCATACTTGCTGCCTTTTGTCTGAAGAGCTCAGAGAGATTTATAGACATTCTCCCGACACCCCTTCAGTTAGATGAGGAGTTCTTGGCACTGGCTCAGTGCCTGCCTTTTGGCACTTAAGTGTCAATGGGGAAACTAAGCCACAGGCTGTCCACTGACTTTCATGAAGCCACAAAACCAGAACTCTCTGGAAACATCAGCTCTTTTTGGTCTTGGCGAACATCCTGTTGAGATTTGTAGAGTCAGTAACGGGTGAGAGTGTTTTTATTGTACACAGCGTTCGTCTCGACAGTTTGGGATCTGAGCTGTGGGCGCCTTGCAGTCTGACTCGGCAGGGGCGTCACGGAACCTGTTGTTGCCGCTGTTTGCTTTGTTCTCATGTCCCCTTCACGCTTCTCGACTTGTTCACCTTCAGTTTTAGTTCATGGGGTTTAGGGTCAAGACAGAGGCAAAGCTTCTGCAGCTTCCACAGGTGTTACAGCTAGAGGCCTAGGTTTTCCAGAACTTCCACAAAAGTCGGCACAGCTTTCTTGGGGCAGCCTCCCCTTGGCGATAGAGCCACAGAACGGGAGCAGAAGGCGAGCTGGGCAGAGGCTGACCTTGATAAAGCCAAGGCTGCTTTCTCCCTGTGGGAATGAGTGCCCAGGCCCCCAAACCACAGAGGGCCAAATGGACAGAGAATGCGTACCAGCTCCCCTGAGCAATTTTTCCACTCAGATTTTCTCTGTGTGACACTGGGGAGCCAATGTCATTTATTCCCTGGGGAAAAAAAAGGTGGCTTATTAAAAATGCTTTTCCTGGAGTTCCCTGGTGGCCTAGCAGGTTAAGGGTCTGGCGTTATCACTGCAGTGGCTCAGGTTGCTAGCATGGCTTAGGTCGCCATTGTGGCATGGGTTCAATCCCTGACCCAGGAACTTCTGTATACCATGGACACGGCTAAAAAAAAAAAAAAAAATGCTTTTCCTATCAAAGAAATAAGAACCATTATTTTTTAGGAAGCTGACTTTTACACTTTGTGAAAAAGTCCAAGTCCTACCCGCACCAGTTGTTTCCTCCTGAGCCGTCAAACTCCTGAAGCAGGTGTCTGGAGCTGAGGGACGATTGGGAGCCCCGCCCGCCCATTGGCAGTTGACCCGCCTCTGGTTTACGATGTACATTCACGTAACAACTCCTTTTCATTTTTCCACCATCAGCAAGATAGTCCAAGGATCGGGTCATCCGAAACGGTGACCTGGCACATGGCTGGCTGCAGAAGAACTCACGTGTTCTGCTTTTTTTTCTGGAGGCGGCTGAAATGAGGAGGAGGATTAGAACAGGGTTGGGTTAAATTCAACTTCCGCTATGGATATCCCAGAGATTTCGTGGGACAGGCCTGTAAAAATCCGTTCATTGTTTATCTGAAAATCCTATTTAACTGGGCATCCTGTACTTTTTTAACCTGCTAGGTCAGGCTGGCTAGTCGGGTTAGAGCTGGAAAGTCTCTGCTGGACAGCATCCTAGCATCCTGGCATCCTGAGAGATTCCCAGCATGCTCCCTGTTCCATTTTGTTTGGCTTGGACCTCGAGATGAGCCCGCTGTTCTTGCGGCTGCTGCTTCCCTCCCCAAGAGAAAAACAGAAAAAAATCACGGTTTATAAAGATCTCTCTGCACCTCTGTGAATACGTTACATTAATGAAGTTATCACTTTAAACGAACCCTGGCAGCGGCCTTGTTATCTTAACGCCTACCGACTGCCTTCAGGCCGCGAGGGCGAGGCGGAGGGGGTGGCGGAGGGTGGGAGGGGAGAATCTGGAAGATGCAATGATTAGACCTCCATTCTCCTGTCCGCTGTTCCAGAACAGCTCTTGCAGCAAAGAAGGACACGGGACGCCTTCTGCTCTAAGCGACACTTCTGCTCACAGCAAAGTTTCCAGCGTGCTTCCTTGCTGGGTGTCCCGGTCTATTGTTTTCAGCTGCGCTCTGCCCAGGAGCTGGAGCCCTAGCTAAGGGAGTGAACTTCCTCTCCTTCTATAAACTGACCCCTGGTGGTTGCTATAGCAACTGCAAAGGGAGCCTAATGAGCCGAGTAAACAGGCTGATTCCCAGGGCTGGGGCTGGGTGGCCCAGCAGAGCGGCGGGAGGAACGCTGTGGGCCTGAAAAGTGGTTCTGGGGCGAGCTGGAAAGGCGGCAGAACCTGCACCCCCATTCCCTCCCCCGCCCTCCCCTCCTTCCTCACCTCTCGCCTTCCCACCAGGCCGGCAGAGGAGACAAAGGATGAGGGAGGGAGGCGTGCAGGGGCCTGCCTGTGACGCCGGGAGCTGAACACCGCACCACGGAAACGAACGCTAAACGTTCCCCCACAGCCCTGGGCTAGAAATGCGTCAATCTGACCCGACAAACCAGCCACCTGCGTCGCTGCCACACCTGCTTCAGGCCCGCGCTGCCCTGGGTGGTGGGGAGGGGTTCCGCGGCGCCCGGGGGTAACTGCTCAGGCGGAAGGAGACAGAAGCCCACGGCTTTCCGGGCCTGCGCCGCTCCCCTGATGCTTTTCCTTTTTTGGAAGGAATGATGGTGAAAGGCGTGTGGTACCTGAGAGGACTGTGATTGTGACACTTGACACAGACACACGCACATACACATGCACACACGTGTACATGCAACACACATGTGCACTCACAAACAGTACACACATGTACACACATACACAGCAACCCACGTACATGCAAGCATATACATACATGCACACACGAATACACATGTACACGCATAAATACACATTCGTATGTACACAATACACACACACACATACGCACGAATACACTTACATGCATACACACGTAAATACACAGTACACATGCATGCACACACAAACATACCACCTACATACACATACACAACAACCAGGCACGTATATACATATTCATATACACATAAACACACACACGCACCTACTGGCAGGAAGCTTTCTGCATGTAATAGCAGAGGTTGTATCTTCAGTGTTCTTTGGTTAGTTCTCTCCTGCCCTCATCCAGTGTAAAGTTTTTGTACATTAAATATGACCCCTGTGGTGCGTTTCACACCACGACTTCCCTGTCGGCCTCCTAAAAAGATCGTCCACACTGATGGACTGGGTGGGAAATCTTGTGTTTTATGTTTGCAGCAGGTCAGTACAGGTGTCCATTTCCTTTTCTAAAAATCAGTATTTCTCAGTTACCCTGATAGGAAGTCTAGTATAAAGAACTGTATTTACTTTTATAAGGATTGTTTTTATGGGATTCTTCATTTTCTAAAGCGTTCACACATCCATTATTTCATTAGATCCTTACAATGAGCTCCAAAATCATACAAGGACATTGATTGTACCTCTAATCGATTCTTCAGATGAGGAAACTGATGTACGAGAGATTAGATGTGACTCTATTGCAAGGAGATTAGGGCTTAAAACTTTGGATATAAAGGAAATTATCAAGGTCTGAGTTGGCACTGTTACTAAGGTATCTGCCTTTCTGTATTTATATGACTCTAGATAGTAGGGAAAGCTTATATAAGCTATATTTTATATAGAAACTACAAAGGTTTATATTTATACAGCATTTTCCTCCAGCCCGATCAAATATCTTCTATTTAGTATTATTCTTTACCTTTTCACAGTGGGTGACCAGGTTCTAGTGTTTTGGTCCCGTTCTTAATTCTTGCTTGCCCCCTGTTTTGTCATCTGACATCAAAATATTGCTCCCATTTTCCTTTAAGACCATATTAACAGCAACTGTGGTCCAAGGTGGACGTGCCTGAAGCTTATTCCTCTTAGTTAGAAAGAAGAAATAAGAGGCCTCACCACAGTTCTTGCTTTTTCCGCAAAATTTCTTCTTCTTCTTTTTCTTCCTCTTAAATTAAGTCACAGGCGGGGGCATTTGTGGGCTCAGCCCCTTCCAGGTGGGTGGGCCATGGCTTGGTGAGATTTTTAATAAGATAAAGGGGGAGGAAGTCTGGACCTAGCAAGGCTAATTCCTCGGGGAAAAGAGGGAAATTAATGAAAAGTAGCAGTACTTTGGAGCCCATTCTTTTTTTATGACCGTTCAGTGGCGGGAAGAGATGGCCCTCTTCTGCTAGAAGCATTATGACGCCCAGAAACGGGGGGCGATTAGCAGCCTCGGGGGGTGGGGGAGAGGTCTGTGCAATCAAGGTATATACTCGCTTTACTGCAGCAAACTTGCAGCCTCCACCCAGAAGACCAAGGGACCAGATTCTGATGGCATCCGGTCTCTCCCTAGAAGAGGATCAGTCTCTGTCTTTGGGAGGTACCGGAAGTGTTGCGGTTTCCATGGAGACCACCTCTTCTATCCCCAGCCCTACGCATCCTTCCCTCAGATGGTGCAGGGTTTCACCAGCTGAATTTTCAGATGCGGATGCTTCTCCCCTCCGTTCGGGACACCAGCAAGCTCTGGAGACAAGTCCCGCATCACAGAGCCCACCCACCCTCTGAGGCCAGAGGACCTTTCAGGTCGTGGGTGGGGGCCTCCTCACCAGAGCGGTGAGGACATCTTTGAACTGAAAACTCCAGTCTAAGTTCTTTGAGCAGAGCAAGAAAACAGCATGAAATGTTATCGCTGGAAAGAAACTTAGAGATCAGTGGACCTAGTTTTCTGTATTTTAAATGTCAGGGTTCCTTTCGTTGTCAGAAGATTCATGTGAGAGTAGTTGTGCCTTTATTCATTCTAGACTAGCGCTATCCAGGAGAAATAACATGTGAGCCACGGATGTAACTTTAAATTTTATAGGACCCACATTTAAAAAGTGAAAGTAGGAATTCCTGTTGTGGCTCAGCAGGTTAAGATCCCAACATAGCGTCTGTGAGGATTCAGGTTCGATTCCTGGCCTCGCTCAGTGGGTTAAGGATCCAGCACTGTGGCATGCTGCGTTGTAGGTCACAGATGTGGCTCAGATCCGGTGTGGCTGTGGCTGTGGCTGTGGCGTAGGCCTGCAGCTGCAGCTCAGATTCAACCTCTAGCCTGGGAACATCCATATGCCCCAGGCGTGACCCTAAAAAGAAAAGAAGTAAAAATAAATAGATGATTCTCCATAGAAGATATAGAAATGGCCAAAAAGCACATGCAGAGATGCTCAACATCATTCATCACTAGGGAAATGCGGATCAAAACTGAAATGAGATACTGCTACACAGCCATTAGGATGACAACTATTAAAAAGGAAAATAACACGTGTTGGTGAGAATGTGGCGAAATTGGAACCCCTGTGCATTGCTGGTGGGAATGTAAAATGGTGCAGCTGCTGTGGACAGCAGGGTGATGGTTTTTTCTTTTTTTGAAAAATTAAAAATAGTTACCATATGACCAGCAGTTCCACTTCTGGGAATTGAAAGCCGGGGCTTGAAGAATATTTGCACAGCCGTGTTCATAGCAGCATCATTCACAACAGGTGAGAGGTGGAAGCCACCCACACGTCCATCCCCTGAAGATGGACAACAAAACATCCTATGTATGTACAATGACTATGATCCAGCCTTAAGAAAGGAAAATTTTGACGCACACGACAGCATGGATGATGCTTATGGACAGACACAAAGGACAAGGCATGGGTGACTGCACTTACATGAGGTTCCTAGAGCAGTCAAGTTCATAGGGACAGAAGGAAGAATGGGGGTTACCAGGGCCTGGCGGGGGGAGGATGGGGAGTTCATGTTTAGTGGGTGCCCTAGTGTTTGGGATGATAAGAAAGTTCTGGAGATGGATGTCGGTGATGATTGCATAACAACTTGAAAGTAATTAATGCAGTAGAATCTCACACTGAAAAATGGTTAAGATGGCACATTTTATGTTGTGTGTGTTTTACTATAGTAAATAAAAGAACGGGCAAGAATTTTAACAACATAGCACATTTAACTCAAAAGAACCAGAATTTTATCAGTTCGACATGTAATCAATACTAAATATTATTGAGATGGTTTACGTCTTTTTTTTCATACTAAATCTTCAGAGTCTGTAGTGTATCTTACGCTTTTAGGCTCTTAGCGCATCGCGATGCTCGTGTGTCCAGGACTCTGCAGTCTCGCGTGGCTGGTGGCCACCCTATCGGATGTGTTGCTGTGGACAGGATTTGGCAGGAATGTTACGATTCCCTTACAATTGCTCCTAGACCCCTGGGCCCTTAAGCCCTTGGCTGGGACCTTGATGACTGTCACACACTGGGCATCTTTCTCCTCTGCAGGGTGAGAGGAACATAGGTCATAAGCTGGCACTGGTGACAATTAGGTGCCCAAGCAGGCTGCCTCACTTTGTAAGGTTTACTGATGTCTTAGCAAAAAAATGAAGTTCTTAAGTTCTTAGCAAAAAAATGAAGTTCTAGTAATACAGAAGACGGGGATCTGATTTGACGATGAGTAGGGCTTGATGGGAAAATCTCAGGCGACGTGGCATCTTCATTACCCTTAAAAATTGAGGTCCTAACATGATCTGGCTTGGGTAGCACGGGTATTAGTGAACCCATTTCCTACTTTCCTTCTCTCCCTCCTTCTTCCTCCCTTCCTTCCTTCCTCTCTCCCTCCCTTTTTAAAGTGTGCTTCTCCTGGGCCCCTCTGCGAGGTCGCCATCTCCCTGAGGTCTGAGAAGAGCTGTACCCCTCCCCTCCCCCAGACCCTTCCATGTGCTCCCCGGGGGGCGGGTGGGCAGAGACCAGTGGCCGGTCCTGCTGGCCCAGGGAAGCGGAGGGCTGGCTGCAGCCGCTGTCCCCACAATCTGGCAGGTTTTTGGAAGGGTGCCTACTGGGAGTCCCAGGCCTCCTCCCAGAACTTCGGGCTCTCTGCTGGTGTGTGTGTGTGTGTGTGTGTGTGTGTGTGTGTGTGTAGGGACCTCATTGCAGCTGAATCCATGATGGGAAAATTCCCGGGCTTCCAGAGACGGTCTCACCTGCCAGGGGCTCGGTCTTGCCAGCCGACCGGAGGAGAAGAAATGGAGCGTCGCCCACGGCCCGGGCAGGGGCTCGGAGGCTCCTGCTCCGCATGGCTGTCAGCTCAGGATGGCAAGCCCTGGATGTGATTAAAAGTGCGTTTCATCAAACACAACCCCACCCACCCGCCAGCCAAACTGTGGCTGAGCAGCACTTAGGCAACACAAATGTCCGTAGCAGGGGATGCGGCGGCCCGGGGTCCCCCGCCCCAGAGGGCATGCGCCCTGTGTGCAAGTGTGAGTTAAGTACCAGGGTGCCGGCCAGAGAGAGAAACGGTCCACTTTCAGTTCCTAACACTGTTTTACGACCTCAGAGTCAATTTCCTCCTCCGGAAACTCAAGGGAACAGCTGTCACCCGCAGACACGGCCCCGTGGCCGCTGAGGGTGCTCTAAGGCCGTCGTCGGTGAGCCAGATGCAGGGCTGGTACCGCCAGGCCCGACCTGGCAGGCGTTGCTAGGAGGGGAAGGGGCGTGGCTGCTGCCCCTGGAGCCGCCCCTCCTCTGCCCGCAGCTTCCAGAACTCCTTGGAGCTGCGGAAGGCATTTCATGGGCTCCAGCTCCCCCTGTGTCCTCAGCCCTGCAGAAGGCGTGCTGACAGTGTCCTTCCGATTTTCAGAAGCGCAGGTTTGCTGGCCTGCAGGGGCTCCGCCGACAAGCCTGGGGAAAGTCTGTGACCCGGTGCATCAGAAAAACGGCCCAAGGAGCAGGGGGCTCCGCTCGGTGCAGAGCAAGGCCCCGCTCTGGCTCTGGCACTTGGCTTTGGGCGGTGGCGGCGCTGCCAAGCTTCCCCCTCCCTCCGGTCCCCGTGGATCCCAGGGGCCAGGCTGACTTTCCGGCCTGCCCGCCGCTCCCGCTCTCGACACCCAGGCTGCAGTACGTGTTTAGGCAGCCGGTCCAAGGCAAACAAGGACCATGGCATCGTCGCTGCTGTGATTCCCCTTGCGGCTCAACATCAGTTGAATTAACAGTCCACAAAGCTTATATTCATAGAAACCCTTAGGATGTGGAACTGGAGCCAGAAGGTGCCCTTGGACAGCCAGGGGCAGGGGGCGGAGGGGTGCGGGGGGCTGCCTGCTCCAGGACTTGAAGCCGCTGTGTTTGCAAACTGGCGAGCCAGCCAAGGTCAGAGGGACTTGAGAGGAGCAGGGAACTCGCTCCATACAGCTGAGCCCGAAGGTCGCCGCAGCGCGGAGGAGAGCCCCCAGCCGCGTTTAGCCAGCGGTCCGCGGTGGATGCTGTGTTAATTTCCACCTGCACTTGTGGCCCTTAGGCCCCCCAGGGAGCCACCCTGTGCTCACTTGAGTGGTCACCTTTTTTGTTTTTTCCTTAAAAGGATCTGAAGTAAAGCTGGCAGAATGCTAAAGTAATCAGCGGGTGCCTTGTTTCAGTACTTTTCTACAGCTTTAATTATTTCACAGTCAATGAAAACGTCTTTAACCAGAAGGCCCTGCCGCCCCCGACTTCGTCTCGTGGAGGCGGTTTAGGGACGCCCTGGTCCCTCTCTCTTCCGCACCCCCTTTGCTCGGACGCCAGGCAGGGCCAGGGTCACAGAGGTCGCCGAGGGCTGTGCTGCGGGGCACCCCCCACCTCGAGGCAGGGCAGCCTCGAGGCAGGGCTGGCAAAGCAGGAAACCCTGGTCCCGGTCCCCCATCCTCACAGCTCTGCTGGGCCCAAAGCGAGAGGCCGAGGGAGGCACCGCGCAGCCTGTGGCCGGAAACACCCAGGACGGGTCATCCGTGTCCTGGGAAAGTCAGGTAGTAATGGCCCGCGTCTCAAAGAGGCAGGGAGCGACCTGCCTGAAGCTGGAGGGAAGATAAGCCTGAGGGAAAACCAGAGCAGCAGAGCTAAAGCTGACATATGAGGCCTTCAGCTGGGCCGGTGAGCCGTTCCGGGAAGGCTGGCCTCGGCCGGACAAGGGCCTGTGTGATCGCCGGGGCTGCAGTGCAGCAGGGACCGCTCAGGGGTTTCTCGGACCGTGGGGGGCCTGCCTCTGACTGCAGAGCCGCCCTCCAGCCGCTTCCCAGCAGGACAGTTCACACATTCGGACAAGGTGGCTGGAGGTTCAGGAACCGGTAGGACCAGTTTCCAGGGCTGGCAGCCCCTGGAGAGGCCAGGAGGACAGGCGTGTTGAAGCCTTTGGAGTGGGCAGAGGCAGCGGAGCGGCTGCCAGCCTCTAGGAGTCTGGGAGCGCTTCTGGACTCTCCGATTCTGTGGGGCTATTTCTAGCCGTCCAGCTCCCCCTGTACATTTTACCTCCCCGATGCCATCCTGTTATGGGGTGACCTTTGCACTGACCTGTCTGGGAACGAACTGTCTTGGAAATAAAATCCAAATCACCCCGGATCCCCTTTGGAAATATTCCCCTGGATCTCATCTTACTCTCAACCACTTGATGGAGTCTTGGGAAAAGGAGACCAAAACTTCTTTTTTCAAGCTGGTGAGTGTGGCTTGGCTTAAAAAAAAAAAGTTCCTTTTATAGAGCAATTTTATTTTCGTGGTTATTTATTTTTTAAGTCAAGGCTTGAAGTCTGGTCACTGCAGCATTGTACACAAAGTATTTTCTTTGAGGACCGCTGTCTCAGGTCCTGGGACGGCCATGATGTCACAATTTGGAACAGTTGGGTCCTCTGTTCAGGCACTTGAGGAGCTGGTTCGATTCGCTAGAGTCTAGAACAGCCCTCCAGTACTTTTCAGGGGAGGCGGCTCCTTTTAAAGACGAGGGCATATTTATTTTCCGCGCACATCCGTCCACCTTAATTTGCAAGGGGTAAACGAAAAGAACCACCACAAAACATGGTCGTCAAGAATTCGGTTCTCGTGAAACACAGTCATGTTTGTGACAATCTCCGCTCCACAGAAGCGCCTTCGACGTGACCCGCCGGCTGTCGCATCTTTCCTGTTGTGTCCACATCAGGTGTTCTCTGCGCGTGCGGGAAGGGGAGATGCTGCAAGATGCTGTCCCTGCCGGCCCCGGGGGGACCCTCGCTCCGAGGCCCGGGGTCGGTGGCCTCGCTGCCTCGTCCTCCCCTTCCTCACCCGGGGGAAAGTCCCCGTGGCCCGTTTTCTGGGCAGTGCTTTTCCACTCTTTCATAACCTATTATTGTGACCTTGAGTTGAGAGAGCAGGCTTGGCGAGGACGCGCTTCACGTGGAGCCAGCCCTGCCTGAGCCTCGGTCCCACACGTGTGCCGCCGCTGCCCTGTGTCCGGGAACTTCCACGTGCTTCGAGCGTAGCCATAAAAAGAAAGAAAATAAATAAAGATCAGTTATGAAAGCTGTGCAGTCTATGCAAGGCGTTT
>PVHT021183524.1:30680224-30784595 GCA_004024745.2 Catagonus wagneri
TCTCTCTCCTTTTTTTTTTCTTCACTTGTTCTACCCAGTTATTTCAGGGGTTTCTTGCAGTTTTTGGAGGTTTAAATTGATCAGCATTCAGATGATGATTTGTCCAACTTGTTTTATATTTAGATGCGTTTTTTGATGTATTTGTGGGAGAGGGTGAGCGCGACCTCTTACTCCTCCGCCATCTTGCCGCCGACTAGCCCTAATCTAGATCTTGATGTCCTAGTTTAGATTTCTCCTAGAAAGCACGTCTGGTCCTTCTTTTCCTGAGTGAGGGGTTGTGGGGGTCGGTGATTTTTCCCCAAGATGGGCACAAATTGCAGTGGTGCGTTCTAGGGACTCCTATGAGCTCATGTTAAAATATTCAGGCATGTTGGAGTTCCCGTTGTGGCTCAGTGGTAACGAACTCGACAAGTATCCATGAGGTCACGGGTTTGACCCCTGGCCTCGCTCAGTGGGTTAAGGATCTGGCATTACCGTGAGCTGTGGTGTAGGTCACAGATGTGGCTCGAATCCTGAGTTGCGGTGGCTGTGTTGCTGGCTGGCAGCTGCAGCTCCGATTCGACCCCTAGCCTGGGAACCTTCATATGCCGCAGGTGTGGCCCTGAAAAGGCAAAAAAAAAAAAAAAAAAAACGGAGAGAGAGAGAGATTAAAATATTCAGGCATGTTGCTAGTTGCTGGGCCGCAGGAAGAGTATTTTCCCCAGAGAAGTGGGCCGACAAGACCTCATGCGCCACACCCTGGAGACACGGCTACCCCGAGCACCGCTGATGCCTCTGCATAGAGCGATGGGGAGGTGTCGTGGCTGATTAATTGGCTTTTTCAGTTGTGATTTTTTTTTCTGGCCACACCCATGGCATGCGTTAGCACCCAGGCCGGGGAGCTAAGTTGCGCCACAGCAGCAACCTGAGCCACGGTGTAACAATGCCAGGTCCTTAACCTGCTGTGCCACCAGGGAACTCGTAGCTGTGAATTTTGCCAAGAACAGGCACTTGTAATGGGGCGGGAAGAGAGGCGTGCGATCGAGCACGAACAGTGTGCAGTCAGGAGAAGGCTCCTGTGCTGAAAACCACACTGGCTTTGGTGACATGAGAGCCATGTGCAGGCGCCGCAGGGGGTGACCTGAGTGCACCTGGCTGTGGTTCTCCTTCCAAAAGCGGCACCTGCCCCTTGCTGCTGTGAGTGAGCGGGCAGCTAAGAACTCACGCCCACCGCATTCCCCAGAGTTTTGCCCTTGACTGAAGGAGGCCCGCCCGGTCCCCGCCCCTCCTTCCCACTGGGGCACAAACCACCCCCTTGCCAAAGCGAGGCAGCTGTGGACGAGTGTGGCCGCTAGTGTTTAAGCCGTTAGCATCCTTGGGGTTTGTCCTAATTAAAGGCAGCCAGGCAAATACTTGAGGATGAAATAAGCCATTAACGGTAGAGTGAAACCAGACATTGTAGGTTTTCTTTTCCCCCTTCAGTTGCAGCAAACCCTGAAAGCTCTCGTTTCAGAAAAAGAGCGAGAGCAAAAAGAACCGTCCACCCCTCCCGCCTCCACGGCCAATGCCAGTGGCCCCAGTGTGGGTGTGAGGCCGTGGGCGTTCCGTGCACTTTCCCAGCTGGTATTATCGGCATTCCTTTGCTCGATTCAAATTCCCGGCTCCAGCCTGACTTACTCAGAGGGAGGGGCCCGCTGGGAAAGATGGTGCCGGGGTAAGCCCCCCGCCCGGGGCGGGAGCGGGTGACGCTGACGTAGGACTGAACAGCTGGCAGGAACTGGCCTTGCACGGCCCCGGAGGAGGAGACCCAGGGCTGCCCAGCATCTTGGAGGAACGGAAGGCGGGCGCAGGTGCAGCCGCTGGAGGGGGCTGGGGGCCGGAGGCCAAGGTCACCAGGCGCCTCTGTGGACCCCACTCAGCCAGGGCGAGGAATTCAGACTTTTCCCTGAGTATAAAACCCTCGGGCCCCTCACCTTGGTTAAGCACCCACCAGTCTAAATGGCCTCCTGGAAGACCTTCAGGCCGGCTGGCTCACAAATAGTTTTTCCATCGGAGTGACTAAAACAGGTAATTTCCCAACATCTGTGAAACCCTGATCACTCAGACAAGCAGAACAAAATACCCTCCGCTTTTCCTCCCTCCGCTAATTACTAATATGCTGAACTGATCCCCAGTGTATGCGCAGCCCAACAGCCCAGCCCGTCACTGTGCTTCCGGTGAATGTTTCCCGCAGGCCCGCCTGCCCTTGCCTCTCACAGTCGCACCCCCGAAACCCACACCCCACCTGCAGTCTCCCTGTTCCAGGTTCACGGTCAGTTTCAGGTGGCAGCCAGGTGGCAGGTCTACCTGAAGGGACACTGGGCACCAGGGCCATGGCTGGGGGCGGGGGAGCCAGGAGCATCAACCATCACCCGGGCTCTGCTCCCCCCGGGCCAGCCGCGGGGAGATGTGAAGCCATCAGAGTTTGTTTTCAGAGCTCGTGGCCTCCAGAAACGGACCGAGAGGCTCCAGAAGAGATGGGTTTATGGAGATGAGTTGATAGCGAGCCTTGCGTGGGATTGTGCCCTTTGCGCCAGCTGCTGGTGGCTTTGGAAGTCACATGGTTGAAGGCGATTTTTTTTTTCTAGTCCTTTTACTCTCTTCCATCAAAATGACTCACGTGCTCCACGCCCGGGGCAAACGACCTAAAGACGATCTCTGCCCGGCCAGAGCCGCGACGTCCCGGCAGACGGCGAGACAGCGTGTGGATACAGGCACAGGCTACTCCTAGGCGTGTTAGCAACCACTTCCAGGCGTGTGTCTGACGGAGGGGCCTCAGAAAGGAAACCCCTCTGGGCTGCCGGCGCTCAAGGATGCAGCCGAGAGGCCAGGCCCTGAGGAAGCCTGGATGCCGTTTCCATCAGATTCACTGTTCTTTCCGTGGTTTTGAAAGCCATAGAAAAAAATTATTATTATTATTATTATTATTTTGCCTTTTAGGGCCTAACCTGCGATATATGGAGGTTCCCAGGCAAGGGGTGGTATTGGAGCTGTAGCCGCCGGCTTACACCACAGCCACAGCAACACGGGATCCGAGCTGCATCGCCACCTATGCTGCAGCTTGTGGCAACGCAGGCTCCTTAATCCTCTGAGCGAGGCCAGGGATCCAACTCGCCTCTGCATGGACACGATGTCGGGTTCTTAACCTCCTGAGCCACAGAGGGAACTCCAAACACTTAGATTTTGAAAACAGGGCTCTGGCTGTCATCAGGGGGAGAAAGACAAAGGGTCTTAGAAATCCCTTCCAAATAGAGCGGCTTAGAAGAACGGCACATTTTTCTTTGGGGCAGGATTTCTGGAGCGGATCAGCTGGAGGTTCTGGCCTAGGGTCCCCCACCAGGTTGCCGTGAAGGTGCTGCGGAGGCTGCAGTGGAAGGCCCAGGTGGCTGGCTCTCAGGCCGCCAAGGTTAGTGCTCGTCGTTGCCGGACGGTCGGCTCCACCCCGTGTCACAGTCTGCGTGAGCGTCCCCGTGACACGGCTGCAGGTCACCCCAGGATGGGTGATCCCGGAGAGCGAGGTGGAAGTGGCTGTGATGAATATTTATGCACATTTTGTCCCCTCCCCTGTCCCTTCATCTGCTGAAACCCTAAATCTCAGTGTCTTTGGAGCTGGGGACTCTGGAAGGTAATTGAGGCTGAATGACGTCCTGAAGGGGGTGGTGCTGACCTGACAGGGCTGGTGCCTTTCTGAGAAGAGGAAGCAACCAGAACCCCTGCTCTCTCCACCACGTGAGCGCACAGTGAGAAGGCAGCACCTACAAGCCAGGAGGAAAGCGCTCATGAAACACTGAGTCTCCTGGCACCTTGATCTTGGACTCGCCAGTCTCCAGAATGGTGAAAAGAAATTGTTGTTTGAGCCGTCCAGTCTGTGGTAGTCGGTCGATGCAGCCGGAGCTGATGGAGACGGAGCTGATGACCTCGCACCATCCCCGCAGCCACATTCTGTTTACTAGGAGAATGTCACTAAGTCTAGCCCATGTTCAAGGGCGAAGGGAGCAGACCCCACCTTTGGAAGGAAGGCACGTAGAAGAACTTGTGGACATATTTCCATACCCCTTTGTGATGTTCTTAAAGTAAGAGGTTATTTTAGGGCCTGGGTGAGAAAGGAAAGGTTTTTTTTCCTTTTTTTTCTTTTTTAGGGCTGCACCTGCGGCATATGGAAGTTCCCAGGCTACAGGTAAAATCGGAGCTGCAGCTGCTGGCGTACACCACAGCCACAGCAACACCAGATCCGAGCCACATCTGCAGCCTACACCATGGCTTATAGTAATGCTGGATTCTTAATCCACTGAGTGAGGTCAGGGATCGATCTGTGAAGGTGCTGGCGGAGGCTACAGTGGAAGGCCAAGGTGGCTGACTCTCAGGGCCCTAGGTTAGAGGTCGTCATTGCCAGACGATCAGTTCCTCTCCGTGTCACAGTCTGCGTGAGTGTCCTCTTCATGACACAGCTGCAGGTCACCGCGCATGGGTACTAGTCCGGTTCTTAATCTGCTGAGCCACAGTGGGAACTCCAAAAAGGGGCTGTAACCCAGCCCTAAAGCAGACAGAATAGGGTACAGATTTAAGAGATGCTAGATTGGTGGCATCAGCGTGACTTGGAGACTGCATTCAAGCTGAGCTGGGACAATCAAAAGAGATGTGACTCTGGGGGAAGCGGAGTCGGGACGTGCTGAATGCCTTCGGGACGAAACGGATGTTTCAAATCGGTGGGGGTGCACCCGAGTCTGCGGTGTTAGTCTGGGCATTGCCAGCAGGAAGTGAAGATGCGCTCACGCAGGCGGGGACCCAGAGAGCCCTGAGGAACGCGTTCCCTCAGGGTTTGCGTAGAGGAGGACAGTCTGGCAAAGGAGGCTGAGAATAGGAGAATCAGGGACAGAGAAGAAAAATCCAGAAACTGTGGCCCTAAGGGAGCCAGGAGGAGAGAGCGGGTTTCTGTCTCGCACCCAAGCCCAAGGGTCTGGAAAGGTGGCTGGAGTAGGTGACATGGAAGCCAGCTGGGACCTTGGCAAAAAAGCATCAGTGGAGCGAGTGGAAGTCGGATTGGATTGGGTCGAGGGATAAGTGTTTGGAAGGAGAGAAAGTGGATACAAACTGTGTTGACAGCTCTTCCAAGAAGCTTGACTGTAGGAGTTCCCGTCGTGGCGCAGTGGAAACGAATCCGACTAGGAACCATGAGGTTGCGGGTTCAATCCCTGGCTTTGCTCAGTGGGTTAAGGATCCGGCGTTGCTGTGACCTGTGGTGTAGGTTGTAGGCATGGCTCTGATCCCTCGTTGCTGTGGCTGTGGTGTAGGCCGGCGGCTACAGCTCCGATTCGACCACTAGCCTGGGAACTTCCACATGCCTCGGGTGCGGCCCTAAAATGACAAAACACACACACACACACACACACACAAAAGAAGCTTGACTGTAGGAGCCCCCACTGTAGCACAAGGGGATCGGCAGCGTCTCGGGAGTGCTAGGATGCAGGTTCAACTCCCCCGCCAGGCACAGCTTAGGTTGAGACTACAGCTAGGGTCTGATCCCTGGCCTGGGAACGCCATATGCCTCGGGCAGCCAAAAAAAAAAAAAAGCTTGGCTATAATATAAGTGGAAGTTAAAAAATTGTTTTTATGCTTGTGGGGGTGCCGCAGGTGGGTTCAGTGAGTAGTGGGTTCTGTGAGGGACTGTGGCCCCTGAGTCACCTGCCTTTGATGCTTGGTGGGTGATTCTGCCTTTCAAACAGGAGGGAAGCCCATGGCATTGGGTGCCTGCCCATGACAGGCGTCTGTAGGTTTTGTTTGTGTTATTCTGATGAAGTTTAAGTCTAGGTGAGTGTGTCAACTTTGGTCATGTTATTAGAATCCTCTGGGCAGCTTCTCAGCCTCCCTTATGCCTGGGCTCACCTCGCAGGCTCATTACATCAGAACCTCTGGGCTGGAATGCAGGCATGGGGGCATTTTTTTTAAGCCTCCCCCTTCCCCCGCCCCAGTCAGGCCAGAGCACAGCCCAGAGGGAAGAGGGTCACTGCTGGAGGCCAACAGGGAGGAGACAGGGGTGGCGGTGAGGGGTCAGCTGTGCGAGCTGAGGCCACTCACCGGTGCTGGCGGCAGCGTGAGGCCCTCCTGAGGTGGGTGACGGAGCCGCCCCCTGCCAACTGTCAGCTTGGCTCAGTGCTTACCTCCAGCAGAACTGCCGGCTGGGTTTCAGGTTTGAGGACAGCAGGTGACAGAGGCCTTAACTTCCATGTCTCCGCTTCACCATCTGAAAAATGGACGTCGTGGCACCTGCCTTCTAGGATCCAGGGCAGTGCTGGGCACACGGCTTCGCACAGCGCCTGGGTCGCCATAAGAGGTCACGCTTGGCGTCTGTACATAACCCTCCTAGGGTGCAAGTGGGAGGGCAGCAGTGAGAGAGAACGCAGAGCGCACTGCAGACGGGAGCTCGTTCAACAGGCCGTGAGCACCGTGGAGGGACTTCGGTCGGGCGAGGGGGGCATCTGCTTTTCGAAGTCTGGGTAGCGTGGGCTGGAGACCCGGGGAGCAGATCTGGCCACTCAGGCTGTCCTCACAGGGCCCCGGTGCAGTGTCCTGCTTGGGTCCTTTTGCTTTCCATCTTTTCTGGAACATTCCGGCCAGCGCACAGCCTGGGGAGCAGGTGATGAAAGGTTAGGGCTCCCGTTACCGGGGCCGACAGAGTGGTACCTAGCAAGCAGGGGCAGGGAGAGCCAGCGGCCTGTTCACTGCAGGGGCATCTTTCTGGGGAAACCCATTTCTGATGGCTCTGATCATCCCTGCTGGCAGATTGCCTGCCTGGCTACCGCCGGCATGAGTGACAACGGGCACATTTTTCTAACTGGCGCCCGCAGGGCCTCGCCATCAGCTGAGAAGTAACCCTCTACCGTGAGGTGGAGCTCTGGGCGAGCCACGCGGAACAGGACATACTTATTGGAGCGACTTCTTATCTTCGGTGTGCCTTCTGGCAGGGTGACCTTTAGCCAGCACGGGCAGCCTCACTTCGGTTAGTCCCGCCCGGCTGCGGCTGTGTGCGGCTTTCAACGCGGCCATCTTGCCCGCGGAGACTACAAGTTCCAGCATCCGTCACGCGCGGCCAGGCCACGCCCCCTGTGAGCCAGGAGGCCCGGGCCCGCCCTCCCCGCCCGGGTAAATGCCACTCGGTATCTCCCGCAAGCTGGCAGCCTGCCACCCCGGCCTCGACTTGGGCACACGCTTCGTTTCAGGGCGGCGGTGGCGGTCTTGGTCCCCGGCGGTTTCTTTACCCGGTGGTGAGCCGGGGAAAGCAGATCACCGGCAGAGAGTTGCCCCACGGCTCATTCATTCCACCAGCCACCAGAACCCTGGCAAGACCGAGGGTTTTGTCAGATGGGAGCTGGGGCAGTGAATAAAAAAAGTGAAACCAGATGTTCTTCCCTCCAGTTGTTTCATATCCACGCAGGGTTTGGAGGAGGAGGAGGCTGTAAAAATGTCATAGCCCTGATTCCTGAGGCCAGATTTACGCTCAGTGTAACCTCGCACCATAAATCCCCCACCCCCGCTGGAGCGTCGGCTTCTGAAGGGGCAGAGCCCAGCTGCAGCGGTGACCAGAGGCTGCGGAGGATGCAGAGTGGACGAGGCGGGGGAGCGCGGGGACAGGGAGCCTGGCTGGGGCCCAGCGGTTGCTTTTCAAGAATTTTCAAGTGGGCAAAAGATGTTCCAAGATTGACTTGGAGTTTGGCCTTCTTGGGAGATAAGCCAGGCTCTGTTTTGCATTTTAGCCTGAAAGGGAACATGAAAAATCCTCGGAGGAGCGAGAGAACTCACTAAGGACGGAGATCACGGAAGCAGGGTTTTCGCTGAAGGTCGAAGTGCCCCTGGGAGGGAGGAGAGGTGGGCCCTGCCTCCGGAGGGCAGAAGCTGGAACTCATCCTCAGAGCCGTGGGAGGGGGAAGCACAGCAGACGTTGCTGTGCATGCTCGTGCTGGCTGGTCCACTTTACAAGGACCATCCTCTCTGCTGGGGAGAGGGGGGCTGTGGGGTGGGTCGTGAAGGAAGCAACACCCAAAGTGCAGGCAGGTGATGATAATGACTTGGTCCAGGTGGAAGCCACAGACACCGAGAATGGCGAGAGGGCACAAGGCCTGATGGTGAGACGATGAGAAGAATCAAAGATTCCTCCCAGTTTCTGGTGTGAGCGGTTGAGTGGGCGGTGGTGGTGCCATGGAAACGGAAGCCTAGGGGAGCTTCAAGTCTGTTGAGGGGATTAAGACTTGGGTTTAGACATGCTTGGTGTCTAGAGACGGGGAGGGAAATTAGGGCTGGGCTATTCGTTTGGGAGTCATATTATGGGAGGTAATTAAAAAGGTAGAAATGAAGCTACTGGTCAGGCCACAGTTGTCCTGTACTAGTGACACTATGATTGCGGTCACCTCCTGACCTTAGTGTAGCTGCCAGCCAGTGCCAGAGGACCTTGGGTCGTGGCTGCAGACACACGGGTCGCAGTCGTCCTCCTGCCTGCAGCTGGCGTCTCTCCTCCGTCTTCCCAGCTGAGCTCGCGAGGCCTCCATGATTTCACCATGGGCCTTCCTGGTCGCTGCCTGCCGCTGATGGCCGTTCCCACGTGACAGGAAGCCTCCTCACCATCCTGACCCCAGACCAGCAGCATCGTCCCCAAGTTCTCCGTTTCTGTCTTTTCCGCATCATCTGGCTCAAATGTTCTGCTCTCTTAATATTTCCCCGGCTTACTGACGTTTTTACAGTGGCCATAACCTTGTTATTTCATTATTAGTCACTAAGCAGGAGTGATTTATTTTTTCAATTGATCCGTGTGGCTAAGAGTGTTACACTAGTTTCTAGCACCTTCTAAATGGCCAAGTTCTGATCACTTGAAACAACACTTCTAGGAATGTGTCTAAGCAGCTGGTGGTCAGGATGCCACTCAGAGATGCCCACTTGCAAGGATGCAAGCGGCACCAGACCCTGCTGTGCATGCTTGTGGTGGCTGGTCGACTTCTATTTTGCATAGCAGTTTTGGCTTTTATTTGTTCTAATTTAATAGGAGCGATGTTCCGTTCAGTGAATTCTTCATATAAAATGACTCAAACAACCCTCTCCCTTGCCCCACCTCCAAATAAGGCTGAAAACAGATGCTGCTTGTACCGTAGAATTCAAAGCTACACTTGTGCGACTGAAGCCGGGACACATGCGCGGGGAACAGCTGAGAGGCTTCTTGTGGTCCAGGCTGGCGGCTCTTGTGTTCCAGGGGGATCTGATTCATCACCCAGGAGACGCTGGAGCTTGCGCCGCTCTCTTTCTCTCTCTCTCCCGCTCTCTCTCCTTCAGCCCTTCTGATAGGGACAGACAGAGCAGGGTGGTTACACAGGCAGTTGCAGAAGTCCCAGGAGGGGACCAGAGATAGAGAGGGACACCTAGGGGATTTGCGGAGATCACTGTAAGTTCATGATGGCTCAAGAAGCCATCAGAGCGTCATGGAACAAAGCAGCCTTGCTTAACTATAAAACCAGACCCGAAAGCATGAGATATGCCTCAGGTCATTGCTGCTGCTGCTGATTGGAATAAACACCACGACAGTCCTAGTTTGACCTCACTGGGTCAAGTACTCTCACCGGATTCGAAGGAGGAGCTAGTGATGTAAGCCTGCTGTCTACTCAAGGAACGAGAAATAAGCTGGTTTCCCCCTCTCCACACCCGCCAACTCCCCTTGGAGGATAAAACTGTAGCCCACCCAATCCTGGGGGCACAGCCTCCTCGCCTGCCCGCTTGCATCTCTCACAAGCATCCTATCTTACTAAATCTATTTCTTGCCTATCAATTTGTCTCTCGCTGAATTCTTTCCGTGCTGAGACTCAAAGAACCTGAGCCTCAGTGAGTCTAGACACCAGGTGAGTGAGTCTAATTTAAAAAACTGGGTTCAAGTCCCAGTGTGCGTTTAGGCTGCGCTTGAGTCAGAGGTGTTTCACTTCTCTCTCTCCTTCAGTGCCTGGTTTTTGCTGGTTCCTGGATCACTCCCGAGACGGCAGCTGCAGATGCCCTTCTCTGGGTGAGGCTTGTTGCAGATATAACCGGGATAAAACTGCCAGGCGGGGTTCATGGGAGCACGCAGGGTGGATGAAAGTGTGTAGAAGTCTCAGACTGCTCGTGGGAGGTGTGTGGAGGGAGACGCAGAGGGAACGGCTCGGAGCTCTGGGAAGGGCCAGCGGCAGATGCGAGCGAGGCTGCTGGAGGCCGGTGTGTGGCCTCAAGAACCAGGGGGCGGAGGTCGTGGGAGTCTGGCAGAAGCAAATGTCAAGAAGGGACAGCGACCAGTCAACACATTCCAAGCAGTAAGAGTTATTAAGGCAAGCAGTAGGAGTTCCACTGTGCCTCTGTGGTAACGAATCTGACCGGTATCCATGAGGATGCAGGTTCGATCCCTGGCCTTGCTCAGTGGGTTAAGGATCTGGTGTAGGTGGCAGGCTCAGCTCGGATCCCACGTTGCTGTGGCGCTGGTGTTGAACATTCTATGGGTTTGGACCCATGTATCAGCTACTATAGCGTTCTTCAGACTATTTGCCTGTCCCCCAAATCCTTGCTTCTGCCTTTTCATCCATCCTTCTCCCCAACCTCTGGTAACCGCTGATCTTTTTATCATCTACATAGCTTTGCCTTTCCCTATATATCATAAAGTCGAATCATATAATAAGCATTCTTTTCAGATTGGCTTCTTTTACTCAATAATAGGCATTTAAGATCCCTGCCTGTCTTTTTGTGGCTTGATAGCTCCGTTCTTTTTAGCACTGAATACAACGTTATTGTCTGGATGCGACGTGGGTTATTTACCCAGTCGCCTGTGGAAGGACATCTCGGTTGCATTCGAGTCTTGGCAACTATGAATAAAGCTGCTATAAATATCTGTGGGCAGGGTTTTGTGTCGGCATAAGTTTTTAACTCACTTGAGTAAATTCCAAGGAGTACCACTGCTGGGGAATACGGGAGGAGTCTATTTAGTTTTGTAAGAACATGCCAAACCATCTTCCAAAGTGGCTGTAAAGGTTTTGCGCTCCCACCAACAGTGACTGAGAATTCCCGTCGCTCCTCGTCCTTGCCGGCGTTTGGTGTGGTCTTGCCTTTTGGATTGTCGCCGAGTTAATAGGCGTGCAGTGGTAGTTTGTTGTTTTAATTTGCGTTTCCCTGATGACACAGGATGTTGAGTATCTTTTCTTAACGCTTACTTGTCATTTGTGTGTCATTTTTGGTGAGATGTTTGTTTAGATCTTTGCCAGGGGTCGAATAAGAGCTGGCCGGCCTACACCACAGCCACGTCAGTGTGGGATCCCAGACGTGTCCGTGACCTACACCACAGCTCAAGGCCACGCTGGATCCCTGACCCACTGATTGAGGCCAGGGATCGAACCCATATCCTCAGGAATACTAGTTGGATTCGTTTCCGCTGTGCCACACTGTGACCTCCTGTGGCCCGTTTAAAAATTGGGTCTTTTTCCTATTGCTGAATTTTGAAAGTTTTTTTGTACATCTTCAAGGACAGTTCTTTATCAGACGTGTCTTTTGCAAATATTTTCTCCCAACCTGTGCTTGTTTTCTCATTCTCTTGACAGTCTCTTTTGCAGAGCAGAAGTTTTTATTTTAATGAAGTCAGCTTACCAATGATTTCTTTCAACAATGTGCCTTTGGTGTTGCACCTAAGAAGTCATTCTCAAAGCTAAAGCCGCCTAGATTCTTTTCCATGTTATCTTCTAAGATGTTTATAGTTCTTTGCATAGATATGTAGTCTATTTTGAATTGATTTTTGTGAAGAATGTAAGATCGGGGTCTTGATTAGTTACTTTGCATGTGGACGTCCAGGTTTTCCAGGGCCATTTACTGAGAAGCTTCTTTCTCTTGTTTGTTTTTTTTGTTTGTTGTTTTGTTTTTCCTTTTGGCTGTACCCATGGCATCCAGAAATTCCTAGGTCAAGGATCAAAGAAGCACCACAGCAGCAAATCCAAGCCTCTGCACTGACAACGCCAGATTCTTAACTCACTGAGCCACCAGGGAGCTCCCTGGTTCTTTCTCTTTTGTCAAAAGTTAATTGACTAGGAGTTCCCATCGTGGCGGAGCAGAACCGAATCTGACTAGGCACCATGAGGTTGCAGGTTCGATCCCTGGCCTTACTCAGTGGGTTAAGGATCTGGCATTGCCGTGAGCTGTGGTGTAGGTCACAGACGCAGCTTGGATCCCGGGTTGCTGTGGCTGTGGTATAGGCTGGCAGCTGTAGCTCCAATTGGACCCCTAGCCTCGGAACCTCCATATGCCACGGGTTCAGCCCTAAAAAGCAAAAAAAAAAAAAAAAAGTTAATGACTATATTTTGTGGGTGTATTTTGGGGGTTCTCTTTTTTGTTCCATCAATCTAGTTGTTTATTCTTTTGCCGACACCACACTATCTTGATAATAGTGCTGTTTTGTGATTTATCAATTATAGGTAAGATCTATTGATTTCATATTAGGACTATTGAGAACTTAGCTCCCTTATACTCCCTAATCCATCCCTTCTCATTCTCCTCAGATCCCTTTAATTCGATCCGTATTCTGCTGATAATACACAGAGCATGCTGCTGCGGTCTATAGCACATTTGAGCAGTCTATGATGATTATATTTTTGCAGCCTTTTGTTCTCCCTGAAGTTATCTATTTGCCTCATTTATTGCTCATACGCTGTTTTCACGGGCATATTTGCGGCAGTTTAAAAACGTGTTCATGGAATTCCTGCCGTGGCACAGTGGGAATTCCACTTTAGAGGCTGCGGTCAAGGCCGGGGTGCAGGTTTGATTACCTGCCCCGCACAGCGGTTGAAGGATCCAGCGCTGCCACAGTCCCTGGCCTGGGAACTCCCATATGCCGAGGGCGAGGCTATGAAAAATGAATAACTAGGTAAAAATGTGTCTGTGAGTCCTTTAACACTCTTCCCTTCGAAACGTAAAAGCCTCATTTCATCTGCCTGGTATGTGGGCTCTGCTTCGTGAATCGCTTCTAACAAGTAGAAAACGGTGGAAGCAAGGACACGTGGCCTCTGAGACCAGGTCCTAAAAAGGCGTCACAGCCTCCTCCACCTTTCTCGTGAATTTCCTGCCCGGGGGAAAAAGGTTGCCACAAGGGGGGACCACGTACTCCGCCCTGAGGCCAGAACCACGTGGAGAGAAGCCGAGGCCTCCTGCCAGCAGCTAGGGGAGCCACCCACACCGGGAGCTAAGCCCACAGGCCTGGAGGCGATGCGGGTGACTGGGGCCCTGTCGCTGCCTTGACTGCAGCCCGGGGAGGGGCTCCCACCAGGATCACCCAGCTCAGCTGCTCCCAGATTCCGGACCCTCAGACACAGCGACATAACACATGTGGCTTGTTTGAAGCCTGTGCGACTTGGGATAATTGGTGATGCAGCCACAGGTAATGAAGGTAATATCTTTAATTGCGTTCTGATTAGCACTTTGTTGCCACACGATCTGCTCTGTCGAGTTAATTATTTTTGTCCTGGATCACTTCACCTTTCTGCTGCCACCGGGCCGGTTATTCTTGAGGCCTGCAGCACAGCTGTCATCTTCCCTGCCCTGCTGGCTGGGCTCACAGGCTCCTGAAGGTCCTAGCCTTGCTTTTCCTGGTTTTTATTCTCGTCTTTCCCTAAAACCTGGCAACGACCAGCTTTTAGTTAAACGTGCCCGGGAGTTAAATTGGTTTAATCCATGAATGTCTAAAAATGCTTTTATACCTGCTTTCATGCTTGATCAGCAGTTTGGCTGATTATCACACTTGACGTAGCATATGGTTTTCTCTGAGCATTTTGAGGCCATCGATGGTCCTTCTGGCAGCCAGGGCTGTCCTCATCCAATATCGTTCTTGTTCTTCTTCCTGCATGTCTTCCCTGGCGTTTCCCTCCTCGGAAGTTCAAGGCTTCTCAGTCTATCCCTGGTCTGGTGGAGTTTTGTGATGCTGTGCCTTTTTTTTTTTTCCCCATGGGGATGCTGGACTAAAGTGGTTCCTACAGCAAGTAGATGTATTCACTTGCCAAATAAGAAGCCCTGGGGTTAGGTGACTCTGGGCTGGATTAACTTAGCGGTTGAATTACATCATCAGGATCCCGGGTTTTTAAAAAAATCTATTCGTTTGCCAGGATGCTTTGGGTCGATCCCTTTGTGGGCAAAATATTGCCGTGGCTCATAGTTCAGAGGCAGAAATTGAGACAATCTCTCCCTCTCTTTTTACAACTGTAGAATATTTCCCAGAATTAATCCCATCATGGCAGGTATTTTGTCAAGACCCCGGGTCCAAAATGAGGGGTTAAGCCCCTTCCTAAACGAACCACTAGATCAGGGGAATAAAATCGATATGGTGTCTTATTTTATTTTTCTTTATTTTCTTTTTTGGCTGCCCCACAGCATATGGAGTTCCAGGCCAGGGATCAGATGTCGGCAGCAGTTACAGCCTATGATCGTTTCTGCTGCACCACACCGGGAACTCCGAATGTGAGGTCTTTAAAGAAAATCTGATCCCTATTATAGAGAAGAACAAGACAAGCATTATCGGTGGGCACCCGAGGTTGTCTGCCCCAATGCTGTGGATTCTTCTGTCACTTATTGTGATGGGGTCCTGGTGATCTGTCTTCTAAGAGCTTGTTGAAGTCTCCTGTCTGCTGATGTCCCTGCTGTGCTCTTTGTCCTTGTGGGGTTATGCCATTTTGTTCCTTTATTACCATTTTAATAGGATCTCTGCAGTTCCCGTTGTTGCTCAGTGGCAATGAACCCGACTAGTATTCCTGAGGATGCAGGTTCGATCCCTGGCCTTGATCAGTGGGTCAAGGATCCGGCGTCCATGAGCTGTGGTGTAGGTCCCAGACACAGCTTGGATCCCGTGTGGCTGCGGCTGTGCCCGGCAGCTGCAGCTCCGATTAGACCCCTAGCCTGGGAACTTCGAGATGCCGCAGGTGCAGCCCTAAAAAGACCGAAAAAAAAAAAAAGGCTTTCTGTAGGGAGAGGTGGGAACGCGGGTTCAGTCTGTCTCCCCATTTGGAAGGGTCCTAGCCAGTGTTTCTCAAACCACGAGTTGCGGCCTGTTAGTAAAGCTACGCCCAGTGTTCTAGCAAATAAAACAGGAGGAGATACCAGATTGTTTCATGAACGTGTGTTTTGGTTGCACGTGCCTGCGTCGTGTGTTTTGGTTGCGTGTGCCTGCATCACGTGTTTTGGTTGCGTGTGCCTATGTCGTGTTACTGGGTAGAGATGCGAAGCATGTTCCTTGTGCTAAGTTGCACACAGAAATATCTGGGATGCATTTCTTGAACGAAGTCTCCTCGGAGCACCCTGGGCTCTATTTGGGTGGCGTCGCAGGTCGGCGAGGCTAGGAGAACCCCGAAGCCTGAGCCACATCAGCCGCGTGACCCAGCCTGCGGTGCGTATATAGGCGGGCGGCTCATTCCCACGGAGGAACTCAAAACCCCACGGAGTCCGCGTGCTGTCCTCTCAGGCTACGCATGTCTGTTTCCCAAGGCAGAAGCGTGCTCCGGAAACACGCTTCTCGCCCGAGCAAGGCCTCGGGCAGGTGGGCCTGAGAGGCACATCTCTGGACCCTGAGCGTGGCGTGTAGCTAAGGTCTGCTCCCGTCCCCGCCACGGTCAGGCCGGGTCACAGCAGGCACCGAGCATCCTGAATGACCTCAGCAAACGGCTCTCAAAAGGCCGCATTCCCCACATCTTTGGAGAGGCTCCGGCCGGGAGAGATGCTAGGCTTCTGCTGAGTTACATAAGGTACGAGAATCAAGGCTCGTTTTCAAGGCCGATTTTCACCCAGCCCGGCCCTTTCCGGGCAGCTGTATTCAGCAAAGACCGACGGCTGTATTTCCTTATGCCTGAAGATTTCAGGAAGTGAAAACATCCTTCTGTCTGGGCAAAGCCACCATCAGCAGGAAGATCTGGTACCCAGTTCCCGTCCTGGGGCTGTGGGGCCGGCCCGGAGGCCTCCTTAGTCTGGCAGGCGGCCCCTTCGGCGGCCTTCTCACCGTGGGGGGTGGCCTGCCTCCCCCGCTGCCTGTCCCTGCACCCCCTTGGCATTCTTGTTACCCCACGCTTGCTGCTTTCCGTTTTTTAAATTCTTTTTTTTTTTTTAAGAAGTATCTTTGGGGAGTTCCCTGGTGGTCTAGTGGTTAGGATTTGGCACTTTCACCTCTGCAGCTGGGATTCAATACCTGCTCTGGGAACTGAGTTCCTGCTTTAAGCCACTGCACGCCAAAGAAGTATCTTTGACATAGAAAAATTATATCTATTTAAAATGTACAATCTGATTTTTTTTTTCTTTTTTGGCCACACCACAACATATGGAGCTCCCGGGGCCGGGGATCAGATCTGAGCTGCAGTTGCCACCTATAGCAACTTTGGCAACGCTGGATCCTTTAACCCACTACTCCAGGCTGGGCCAGAGATCAAGCCTGCGTCCTGGCACTGTAGAGACACTGCTGATCCCGTTGCACCATAACAGGAACTCCACGTTTCGGTATTCTGATGTATGTGTACGTTGTGAAAAGGTCACCACCATCAACGAGTTAACACGCCCTCGACTCCATGGAGTCACCATTGTGTGTGTGTGTGTGTGTGTGTGTGTGTGTGTGTGTGTGTTTGCAGCGAGATCTCATTTTAGATGTATCCTCTTTGCAACTTTCTTTGCCTTTTTTAGGGCTGAATCCAGGGCTTATTGAAGTTCCCAGGCTAGGGGTTAAATCAGAGCTGCGGCTGCCGGTCTACACCACAGCCACAGCAACACGGGATCCGAGCCACGCGTGCGACCTACACCACAGCTCAGGGCTCCTTAACCTACTGAGCAGGGCCAAGGACGGAAACCGTGTCCTCATGGTTACTTGTCGAATGCATTAGCCCTGAGCCAGGAACTCCCTGAATCTGACTATTTTAGATTCTACCCATAAGTGAAATCACACAGTACTTCTCTCTCCGTGGGTCTGGCTGACCTCACAGAGCACAGCGTCCTCCAGGCCCATCCAGTTGGTGGAATCTCCTTTTTTCAGGCTGAATAGTTAACGTTTAGCTTGGTCTCCGAAGCCTCGGCGACGGGAGAGGAATGGCGGCAGCCCTTCCCGCTTCTCCCCACCAACGCCGATATCCTTTGCTTCTCAGTAATTCAAAACCAAAACAGAAAGCCGTGTTCTTTTACGCCTTGTCCGGCTTTAAGACTGTTGTCACGGGGAAACTTGGTCTGAATACCTTGCCCAGCGCTGTTGGCAGCTGGAAACTCTCCCGGCAGCGTGAAGTTTCCATTCAGTTCCAAAGGCGTTCTATTCTCGATGGTGAGGCTGGCTTCTATAATTAGCGTGCGCCCAGTTTAGAGGCTCCGCGGTCCCTTTCGCTGGGACCAACGCGTCGATGGAGGAGGGGGGAGGAGGCCCAGAGGCTGATCCCAAGGGCCACGCGTGCAGAGCCCGGATGCTGGGGGCCTGGTGCCGCCAGCCTTGCTCCGCCATCCGCTCAGGACCGGTGCCTGGCTTTCAGCGGGCAGGATTTGAGAACCAAACACGTGAATGGTGCTCAAAAAAGAGAGAGAGAGAGAGAGAGAGAGGAACTTCTCCTTAAAGAAATGTCAGCCAGAGCAACGGGCTGAACCACAGGCACCCTGCAATTTGGGGTCTAGCGAAGGGCTTGCCTGCCAGTCTGGATCTTGGGGGGGCAGGAAATGAAAGTGAAGGGGGGAGGGGAGGAGGAGGGAGAACTTCGGGCCTGTCCATGGGGGAGACCTCGGTGCTGGCAGTTCGGTGACCTGTCACCTTCAGTGTGACACTTGAACCTGCCCAGGCCTCTTAGGGCAGAGCCTGTCATTCAGAAGTGCTCCAGGTGTGGCGTCGTGGATAGGGCCGCCCCGAAGGGCTCGTGGGAGGAAATGCATGATCGGGTTGCACAAGCGCCCCGGCTCCTGGCCCTGGTGACCTGGAGGGAGGTGAGGCTCCGCCACGGCTCCAGGTTCTGCTTCTTGGTGCACTGAGCTCTTCCCGGGGTGGCCGTGAATGAGAACCTGGCAGGGGGATGCTGAGGGAGGAGGGGCCGAGGCCCGCCTTCCATCCCCCCACCCCAAGGGGGGGACTTTGGGATGCAGAGCCGCTCTCCCAGGGTCCCCCAGGTGCCAGCTGGCGCCTGTCCCGTGAAAAGATGTCCCGCCCTTACCTCTCTGGCAGGGCTGGGCCGGGGCTGCGAGCCGGGAGGCCGATGCAGGGCTGCTCAGAGCCAGGCGCTGCGTTCAGAACTGGGTCACCCCATAGACTGGCAAAGAGGCTAGATCCTGATGGGTGGGGTCGGATTTTGCCCTTCCTCGTTAAACCCAGCCGTGCCCTCGGCGTCTGCCAGCACCCGGGCGCTCCTTTGTCCTCTCGTTCCAGGAGGCTGAGAATGAAGGGCCACTGAGGGCCTGGTGCCCCGGTCCCGCCTGCTCGAGGTCTGGCCACTCACACTGGCTTCCTGGCCCAGAGGCCAAGGAGCCCATCAAAGGCAGGCTAATGGGTCAGGAGGTGCCAGCCTCCCCCCGAAGCCTCTCTCTACCCGGGTTTATACTCGGAGCATGTGCTGGGACATGCGGCCTGGCTCTCCCAAGAGCAGCGTCTCCCTGGCACCGCTTTGGCTTGGAGGATGTTTCTCTCTCCCACCCTCCCCTCCCTCGCCTCTTTCTAACTTGCTTTTCTGCTGACACTGGAACCCTGGCGCTTCTTCTCTGAGACAGCCCGTAATTGCAGCAAGGAGCCAGTTCTGAGCTCTGGCTTAGCTCATGCCGCCCTCTAAAGGCACCGCCTTCTTGGTTTCCAAGCTCCCTTGGCAACGGAGCCCAGGCCTTTGTGGAGGGTCACAGCGAGATTTCTTCCAGGGAAGCTGGCTCGGTCCCTTCCTCCAGCGCAAAGAACCAGCCCTCGCTCTCAGGAGAGATGTGGACAGATGCAAAATTCAGGCGACTTTAGCGCGCCTGGCTGCGGGAACAGTCCAGCGTCTCTGGCCGCGTGTGAAAGACGAGGGCCTTTCTGGCCGCGTCTAGAGAGGGAAGCACAGGCCTGTTGGCCTCGCACACGAAGCGGCTTCTCCTCCCGCCCTCGGGTGAGAGGGGTGAGGCCGGGCTGGGCCTGATGCAGGCCGGCAGCCTTCCCCAGTGGAGCCTCGAAGACCGACCCACACACCCCAGGGCGAGGGAGGAAGGACACCCAGGGCTCCCGAAAAAACATCTGTTGCGTGAATGACTGAGGAGCCCGGAGAACGTGGCTGCACCCAGGCCAGTCCTGTTTGCGGGGGAATCTGGGACCTAATCAAGGAGCAGAGGTCGCGGGTGTGGAAAGGAAAACTGGGGAACGTTTTGTGTGGGTAGCCAGGGAGCTCGTCTCCAGAAGCGATGGAAAGAAGCTAAGAGGGGAGAGCCTGTTTGCCCGCAATAAAGCCCAGACCCCGCAAAAGTGGCGCATTGTGCTCCTGCAGCCACGCGCCGGGAACTGTGTGAAAGTATTTTCACGAGTTTGGAGTGTTTTACGGAGCGAAGCTCTTCTGGGGGAAAAGGCTCGGGGTGAAATGGAGTTTAGTGCTGGCCGCCTTTAGCTTCTCCTAAACCGGGGGCGGTGGCCACAGAGGTCGAGGGGAATTGGAAGCTCGGCTCGGTGGGAACAATGCCCCGCTCTCCTCTGCCCTGGGGAGTAGAGATGGAGAACAGAAAGTGGGGAAAGTTGGGCTGAGATCTGAGGCTTCCTCCCTGAGCCGCACACGCTGCTCCCTGGTTTTCTGTGGGTTACATCGAGTGTCAACAAACAGAGGGCCCTGAGCTTAAACGTGACTGTGTAAAGAACACGTGTAAGAGGTCTTTAAATTCCCAGCGCCCCATGCTTCCCAGTTAATGTTCTACCAGGGCTTAGGGGAGGCTGGCAAGACCCGAGCATGGTGGTCCCCGGGGACGTGGCGGAGGTGCCCAGAAGCGGGACCAGGACACGTCAGAGTGTAAATGATGTGCCAGGCACACCTGAGGTAGTAGGGCCGTGCCGTCCGGGTGGGACTTGAATCTTGCTGGCTTTGCTCCTTGCCGATCAGGGGCAGTGATGTCTCCCAGCCTGTGTCCCTCCACCCGGGGTGGGGGCAGATGCTGTGATTAGCATTTCCAAGACACCAATATACTTTTTTTTTTATGGCTGCACCCGAGGCATATGGAAGTTCCCAAGCCAGGGATCGAATCCAAGCCGCAGATGCGACATACGCTACAGCTGTGGCAACGAGGTATCCTTAACCCACCAGGCCGGGGATTGGACCTGTACCTCTGCAGCCCCCACACCCCTGCAAGTTTCTGCAGTTGGATTCTCAACTCATTGCACCACAGCGGGAACTCCCGATTTAATTCCTTTTTAAAAGACTGGCTTAAAAGGACAGAGAGGAAAAGAGGTGCCCAGTGGCCTCTTCCAGCCGGCTGCCTCACCTGGTCAGGCAGGGCAAGGAACTGGGATGAAAGTAAAAGCTTGAGGGGGAAGAAGAGGAAACGGGGGGCGGAGAGCTAGGACCTCTTCTTCTGGAGAAGCTGGTTCAGATCGCAACCGGAGCCCCTGGAAGCGTGGCAGCGGACGCTGGGCAAAGCAGAGAAGCATGGAGCAAACTGGATGGGTCATTTCTGCTCGGGGACCCGGCAGGGAGAGACTCCAACAGAGGCCGGGGCTTAGGGTTTGGTTACTAAGGGAGAGATTTGGGCTGGGAGTAGAAAGGGGGACCTGGCGGGATGTGGGGGGCCAATCTGGGAACGCATCCAAAGCTGCCAGTCTGCCATGCCGAGCGGGGCCTTGGCGCGCCGGCCTGCTGAGCGCCTGGTTCGTGAGTAAGCTGCGGGCTGGCCAGGTAAGGACGCACCTGTGATTTACCTAAACCCTGCGAAGCCCCGCCCACCTCCCCGGGCTCTCTAGGTGTCTTTTACTCTGACTGCTTGACTGAGTCCCGGTTGTGCTGAGCAGCCCTTGGGGGGTTGGTTGTACTTGCCCATTAATAGAGGTGGCCATAATGGGAGATAATACGAGAAAAAGAATCTCTCTGTATGACTGGGTCACTATATGCTCTACAGCAGACATTGACTCAACACTGTAACCAACTAACCCGAATAAATAAAATAAGATAAAATATGCATTTCAGTTAAAGTGAAAGAAAGGTAGCGATGAAAGCAGAGAGAGGAGCTGCTTCCTGAACTTGGGTGCCCCAGAAGCTGTCACCGAACCAGACGTGGGCAAAAGTTAATAGTCTGTCGGATGTTGTCACAAACTTTAGGTTATCTTTCATCCTTTCCTGTATGGTCGGGTTTTTATTTTCATTAATATAATTTCTTTTAACTTTTCAGTATAAAATGGAGCATGGGGGATGAAGAATTGGATGAAGGCAATCATATTACAATATTGACAAAATTAAAAAAAAAACGTGCATTCAGAAAAGTGCCGGAAGTTCCCGTTGTGGCTCAGCAAGGTTAAGAACCCGACTAGTATCCATGAGGATGCAGGTTAAATCCCTGCCTCGCTTGGTGGGTTAAGGATCAGATGTTGCTGTGAGCTGTGGTGTAGGTTGCAGATGCGGCTCAGATCCTGCATTGCTGTGGCTGTGGTGTAAGCTGGCAGCTGCAGTTCCAATTGGCTCCCTAGCCTGGGAACCTCTATATGTCACAAGTGTGGCTCTAAAAAAAAAAAAAGAAAAAAGTGCCAAAAGCCTAATGTGTAATTTTCTAAAGGTTCACAAATTGAAAACACTCATACACCCGGCACCTAGACTAGGGAGCAGAGCTTGGCCAGCAACCAGGACCGCCCCCACTCAGCCCAGGCCCCCCCAGCACCAGCCCTCATCTTGCACCACAGTTTAGTTCAGTCTGTTTTTTTTTTTTTTTTTTTTGTCTATCCACCCCCTTTAAAAAAGGATTTGTTTGTCATTGTAACGAAGGGCACAAAACATAACGTACATCATCTTATCCAGGTGTCCGGCTCCGGGCACTAAGCACATCCGTGGTTTGTTCCACCCGGCGCCGTTCCCCATCCGCAGAACTCTTTGCATCTTGCACAACTGAAACTCTGTCTCCATTAATTACTGGCTCCCCACTCCCCCTCGCGGTCTCTGGCACCCAGGTTCTATTTTCTGTGTCTACGAATTTGCTTCCTCTAGGTGCCTCTTATAAGTGGAATCAAACAGTGTTAGCCTTTTGCGACTGGCTTATTTCACCGGATATAATGTCCTCAAATTTCATCTACATTGCAGCCAGTGTCAGAATTTCCTTCCTTTTTCAGGCTGACCGGTATTCTATTCTGTGTGTGTGTGTGTGTGTGTGTGTGTGTGTGTTTTAATTGTCCATTTATTTTAGTGAGTAGATTTCATTGATGTGATGTATAAACTCTCTGTGTTTATACCACTTTGGTTTATCTAGTCGTGCATTTATGCACACTTGGGTAGCTTCCATCTCTTGGCAGTTGTGAATAAGGCTGCTATGAACATGCGTGTACAAATATCTCTTAGACACCCTGATTTCAATTCTTTTGGATAAATACCCAGAAGTGGAATTGCTAGGTCTTGTGGTAACTCTATTTGGAATTTTTTGAGGCATCTCCACACTGTTTTCCACAGCTAGTTTTGCCCATTTTTAACTTTATATACATGGAACTATTCAGCACACACTCTTTGGTCTGGCTCTTTTGTTCAACTTTGTGTAACTGGATTTTTGTTGATAAATTTTGAGCTGGCAGCCAGAGTTGTAAGCAGTTACAACGTACGTGATGTTTGTGTGTTTTATATTCTCCCATACGTTAATAAGCAATTTTTAGATAGCTATATCCTTCCACTGTTACGATTAATTATGTAGCATTTTGCAAGAGTATTTAGCAGGGTACATTTCCTCCTTAGCCCTCAATAGGCAGCATTGTTGGGCATGTTTGTAGAATTTACGGTAGACTGTTCTTTCCGTCCCCCGTGGGGACATTAGCTGCCCCTCTCTGTTTCTGCTGCTCTCATAGATTTCACAGCCTGGAGAGGCAGACGTCAAGTGAACGTTCTGCCCCATCCATGAGCTGGGCCTAATCAGAGAACCAACGTCTCTTCCAACTTTAAGGTCGATTCTATAATTTTATGATGGGCCACTTTGATCTGCCGCTCCATTCCCTTGGCTGATAACCGACCGCATGTGATCAAATAGCTTGACATTTCCACACCTCCTCTCAGCCGGCTGTCCTTCCACCCACGTCCACTCAATGAAAAAAACTGCCGTTGGAATCCCCGATTTGCAGACCCCCCTCGCCGCAAGCACCGATGGGTTTCACGGAATACTCTCCTTTTTGTAACCGCTTCTGTGGAGAACTGAGAGAGGAAAAGGAAAATAGCTTGTAAATCAGATGTGTTAACCTCAACATTTTTTCTTTTTTTTTTTCCTCGCAGCATCTGCAGCATATGGAAATTCCTGGGCCAGACCCTTAACCCACTGTGCCACAGAGGGAACTCCAATCTCACCCTCTAGCCAGGTTCCGTTTCAATGTTCCAGTGAGTTCCAGCCATGCTAAGGGAACAAGGGAAGCGTGTCCTAACTCGGAAAGTTGGAGCGTGGCTGCCGCAGAACAGTAAGAGGTTCCCTGAGGGGGAGGCACTTCCAGGAATAGAGCTGAGGGCGCCGAGGTCCGGCTACCGGGTCCCTAGGCCGCCAGCATATGATTATGAAGAGCCGGCAGCTCCGGCCTTGCCCTCTGGTGACTTGGGGGTGGGGCGTGGGGGGGGGCGCACAGCATGGGACGTGCTGAGGCGGAGGCTGGGGTCACGGGTTTGAGTCCCTCGTCTGCTATTTACCGGAAACGTGATACTGAGCAATTATCTTGACCCCATGGAGTCTTGCTCTTTCCACTTGTGAAAACAGCATCATTTATAGCATCTTAAATTGCATGTTGTCTGTTGACCTTTTTTTTTTTTTTTGGTCTCCAGAAGTTCAGGTTTTTGAGCTCCTTACCTAGCTGGAGGTTTGTGGTGCAGGACTGTAAGCAGAGTTTGGCCGAATCCAAATCCACCGTCTTGGACTTGATTTTGAAAGCTTGAAGTCACTTAAGAGATAATCCGAGCTGGTGCCTAGAGGTTGGGGTGTGTGCTTGGGGCCGGTGGAGGCTGGGGGGTAGTGAGGCTGGTGCTTTTCGTTTGGTTTTGGTTTTGGTTTTTTTTTTCAGTGAAAGGGAAAAGCTGTAGAGCAGAGAGAGGGCGCGTTCCTGTGGCTGGGATTCTAGAAGGAGCCCCAAGAATTAGAGTCCCGTGCTGTTACGGTCCCAGCTCTTGGAAAGGTGCCTAATCTTAGTTCCGTCCCCCCATAAACAATGTGCAGACCCTTCGAGGTGCCAAGTGGGCCAGTGCAATGGCGCAACAGGAATAACGGGGACAGAAAACTGGAGGGGCCACCTTGAATGCTCTTTTTGCTTATGATTTGGGGCCCTTTGCCTTCTTTTTTTTTTTCCATTTTGTAGCCGCGTCTGGGGCATAGGAAAGTTCCCAGGCTAGGGGTCGAATTGGAGCTGCAGCTGCTGGCCTGCGCCACAGCCACAGCAACGCGGGATCTGAGCTGCATCTGTGACCTACGTCACAGCTCACGGCAACGCCGGATCCTTGACCCACTGAGTGAAGCCAGGGATCAAACCTACCTCCTCACAGAGATAGTGTCGGGTCCTTAACCCACTTCCGCCTTTGCCTTTTAGAGAACCGAAAGAGCTAGGGTGAGAAGTGACGGTGGAAAAAAAGGGCTAAGACTGAATTACTTTGATTTATTAAAAATGAAGAAACGTGCATTTCTTTCGCCCTGAATTTCTCGAGCAAAGTTCTGATTGGCCACTTATAAAAAGATGGAGACAGCCTAGTATCCAGCTCACAGGACTACTTTGGGAAGTAAGAGAGGTGGAGATGGAAAGCGCAGCTAGCAAATTGCAACGCCTCCACCAGCTCCACTTAGGCCCCGCCTCCTGCTACAGAGGGAGGCGTGGCCCCAGGCTCCCTCCCAGGCCAGGGTGGGGGACTGGAAAGTTACCCGGGGGACTCGCGCCCTTCTGGCCTCCTGCGTGGGCTGCCGGGGTCCGCCGCCTCCGTCAGTCCGTGCAGGATGTTGATGGCTGTGGCTGCTTCCTTTGTGGGACAGAGCAGGATGTCACCTCTCACTACTGACGCTGCCGATGTCGCCTAGCTTGTCTTCGAGGAGACAGAGACCCCAGTACACCTGGGGGCGGGGATTAGAGAGTTCTGTCAGGATTCTGTGTCAGCTGGGTCACGCCTCCACAGTCTGGCCCATCACAGCTGCAGAAAGGGAGTTCCCGCCACGCTGTAGTGGGTTAGGAATTTTCCATTGCAGCCTCTTGGGTCAGTGTGGAGGTGAGGGTTCAATATCTGGCCAGGCAGTGTGTTAAAGGATCTGGCATTGCCCCTCTGTGGTGTAGGTCCCAGCTGTAGCTCAGATTCCATCCCTGGCTGGAGAACCTCCAAAAAAAAGTTAAAAAAAAAGGGGGTGAAGTTCTTTTAATTTGTGGTATGTAACCCAACATGCTAAAAATACTATCGCTGTAATTAATAAAAATATAACAGTAATATAGAGATATTCATGAGATACCTTCCATTTTTTGTTTTGCATTCAGATGTCTGAAATCCAGGGTACAGTTTATACTCACCGCACACCGCGATTTGGACAAGCCATATCTTACATGCTCAGTGACCCATCTGGCTTCTGGCCTAGAGGAGGCTGGTTTATACCAGCCAGTCTCCTGCGGGAAATCCCCTCCCAGCACGGGGCATTTATCAGTGTTTTGCATATTTTTGGAGGGGTTGTCACCACTGCTGGGGGTGCTTCAGGCATCTGGAGGGTGGGGACCAGTGATGCTGCTAAATATCCCACAATGCACGGGACAGCCCCTCCCCCCAGCAAAGAGCCATCTGTCCCAAGATGTCAGTAACACTGAGAATGGGAAACCTAGTCTGGACCAGTCCCCTCTCCCCATTTCCCACAGCAGCAAGAATGGGCCGCAAGACCCAGGTGGTGGCGGGACAGGTGCTGACACCGGGCCTCCCGTGTCCAGCCTCAGGGCACCTCCTGCATTCCTGTGACCTCCCTCAGGCAGCGATGGCAGCAGGTGTTCCCAGCCTTTTTTCCAGTGCAGTTCAGTAGGTGAATAGAAGTGACAGGACCCAAGCCACGGGCCAGAATCCCCCCCGGCTCCCCCCCCACAAAGTTCCACAGCACAAAAGAAACTCTTGTGCTTCATGAAGATTTAGGGGAAATTCATACACTTGTCAGAACCTGACAACTAGCCCGAGAGACAGGAAATGCTGAGGCCAGCGAGCAGTCAGTCACTGACGCCGGGCCAGCTCTGGACGCAGCTGTGCGGTGTCCCAGTCTATGCACGAGGAGGAGTTGTAGTCTGTTACACTTTCATTGAAATACGTGACCGCGCTAAATGGCTTCATTCCTTTGGACAGGATAACCCAGAGCCTGGCTCTTGTCTAAACTACAGTTCAAAACCGCACACATCCTGGTTCTTCTTAGCCCTGAGTGGGCTCCTCGTTGCCATCATTCTTTTACTCATCTTTGGCCTCGATTTTGAATCTGCTTGTTAAATTCGTTTCTTCTAGAATACAAATAAGTCTCCAAATGGTAATGCGATGGGGAAATCAAACGGTTACCATCTGGACAACGTGGGGACAAGCTGCCCGTCCTTCTGTGCGGCCACACCTTCTGTTTCAGGAGGACCCGGGCAGGGAGCAGGTGCGGGAACCCAGGGCCCCACGATGCCCACATTCAGCGGGGAGCAGCCAGGGTGAGCATTGCCCTTTTCCCCTTATACTCTGGGTTCCCACACGCTGCAGGGGGAGACAGGCGGGTAGTTAGACTGGAGCAGGGCAGTCAAAGGGGCCAGAGAGTTGGCCTTGATGCTGGACTTCAAGACCCGCTGAAGGAGACAGAACTCAAAGTCTCCGGCCAAGACAGGGGTGACCAGACCCTTATCATGGCCCCACCGTCTCACTGTCTCGTTGTAATGCCCCCCCTCCCAGCAACCTGTGAACTACATCCCCAACCTGGGAACTTCCGCAGGCCGTGGGCGTGGCCAAAAATGAGACTGATGGAGAAGCCACGTGGCTGTCACCTGTGGCTCCGCGCCTAGCCCTGTCTGCTTAATGGGAAGCTGACCGTTGGGGGTCTGGCCCCAAAGCTGCAGAGGCGTCAAGGGGCAGAGGGGTCCCTGGGAATTCCCAGCGCTCTGACCTGTGGCTGCCCCCTGGCCTTTTTCCTCCGTGGTCCCTATTTTTCTCAGGCGTACGCAGGTTGGGTCTCTGGCTCTGCCGAGTGTGCTGGTGTTGGGTCGGAGGCTGTGGGGCAGTAGTCTCAGTCCTGGGACATGGAAAATAGGATGCCTTAAGCTGAGAGCTGGAGGCTTGTCTCCGAAAAGAGAAAGAGCCCGTTACTGGGCGATGGCTTGACCTACTTAGTGACTGCCGGCGATGGGGACCAACTCGGGGTCACAGGCGGTGGCTGGCTTCGGGACTCTGCTCAGGCGGTGGGGTCGTCGGCGGGGTGGAGAGGGACGCTAGCTCAGCCGGGGGGCGGCTCCGCCCGCTGATCAAGGGTAGATTAAGCCTTTTCGAGACTCCGAGAGCCGCTTGCCTCAGGGAATTAAGGGACGTCTTTCGCAAAATGGTTTTCCTTTCTTCTTCCTCACCTGCTCATTATTTTATTTACTTTCAACCATATACAAAATGTCTTTCTGAAAGAAGACGAAGCCCAGAGTCCAGGGTTCTGTTTTCAGCGGAGTGGGTTCCCCCCGGCCCGGCACTCGCGCGTGCTCTGCTTCCTCTCTCCCGAGACACACGCAAGCCCTGCGTGTCACAGGTGGCAGCTCGGGGCAGCCAGGCGGGGCAGGAAGTGGCAGACCAAGGATGCTTCTCCGCTGCTGTGCAGCTGTTTGCAAACCACCTCCCTGGGCCGGGCTCCTGCAGCTGGACCTGGTGGCGTGCAGTTATGCAGCACTGCGCTGCTGCAGACAGATGCCAGGACCCGTGCAAACTCCCCGGGGCACCCAGCGAAATGAACAGAAGCCCTTCCTTCCATCTGCACCCAGGTTCTGGCCATGCCTGCTGACCCAGCACATCCACGTTAGCTGCGTCTTGATGACAGCGTTTGGGGACAGGGATGGGTGTCAAGGGTGCTTTCGTTGAGCTGATCTCAGCATGCCGTTGACCCTGGTCCTCGGTGAAGCACAGGGCTTCCTCCGCGCCTGCAGGGTGGCCACTGACTCCTCCCAGTGGCTGTGAGGAAGTTAACAACGGGGAAGGTCACGGCTCACCCTTCCTGCCCCATCTCCTCACTCTGCTGGCTTCATCTTTATTCCGAGAGACAACACAATGCTTTGGTGGAGGCTGAAGGCCTGGGAGAGTCATTTTCAGGGGGAAGAGGGGGGGGTGGTGGCCCAGGGAAACCCGATGTTCCACCTGCCTCTGTTTATCTGGGCTCTTCTCTACCGCGGCTCAAAAACTTGCAAGTTCGGAACCCCTCGGAGGAACAGCAGTTTGCTGTGATGGTGCAAAACTGGTCCTAAAACAACCTGCCTCCTGGCCGGTCTGGGTTGGAGGCCAAGCCAAGCGGTAAAAGCCGTTCTGTGCGGGGCGCTAGCTCTGCGGTGCTGCAGCCCCTGCTGGCCTTGGAGTGGCGCTGCGCCAGCCCTGGCCCTTGCACGTCGTCGCTGCTCACTTGGGCGCGGCTCGCAGCATCTCCCGGAAAGAAAACACACTCCGACGCCAGGTCTAGCCTTTCTCTCCTTTCAAGTCATTTCCAGGCCTGTGCTTCGGCGTCCTTTTGCACGCCGCCTGGGTTCGCACGGCACCGGGACACCCACCCTCCGGCGTGTTTCCCCAGGAGGCTGGCCTGGCGTTTCCTCTCCGTTGTCCCTGCTGCCCTCAGCCCCCAGATCCCTCTTCTGGGCACTTCCCTCGTTTCCAAACATAGAACTAAACTGGGATCATCAAAGAGCGTGGCTGAGGGAGGGCCTATGCTAATCAGGCTGGAGCCCGAGACAGGGAGCCCGACCCCATTGGCTGGGGGGCGGCCGCGGCCCCGCCCCTGCTCCGTGGCGCCTCCACCCCGCGGCTCGGTGAGCTGGGACCGCAGAGGGCCTGGTCCTCTGTGTATTTCAACACTCTCATCACAACCCAGAAGAGCCCAGATGGTCACGCAGCTCCGGCCTGGTCCGGGCGCGTGGGGGAAGGAAGAAGCAGGCCTTCAGTGCCCCCCAGGAGGTGGTACAAGTTGAAAACATAGTTAGGTTCCCAGTAAAGGTTCAGACTGATTCACAAGTGACCAGTTTAGAGGATTTTCACAGGGATGCAGGAATCACGGGCGTGGGTAACAGGGGACGAAGGATGGAGCAGCCGGGCGGGTCGCTCCAGCCTATGAAGGAGACGGGCGTGCAGTGGGCAGTGAGAGACCTTCCCCTCCACGATGAGATCCGCCTTCCTGCTTCCGGGCCTTTCTCCCGGAGTGGACATAAAGGACTGAAGGTTAGAACCCAGTGGCCTTGAAGAGTAGTGAACGCGGTGCTTCCTAACAAGTCAGGAGGCTATGAAGAGACGAGGGACTGGGTATTACGAGGACCAACACAGAAACTTCTGGAAAAAACTGGAAAAGAGCGACCCTTGGCCCATCCGCCCCTCTGGGTGCAGGCCACCCAAGGCCCTCTCCTCCTGTCCCGCGTCCTGCGGCTGGCCCGACTCATTCTTCTTTCCCCTTGACCAGCTTCGCACCAACCGGTCCGACCGCACAAACACTCCCGCCCCTTTAGGGCATCTTCCGCTTTGTGCCGCTTCTAACAGTTTTTCTTCTCTCACAGCGCTGTGCCTGAGCCGGCGAGGCCCGTTGCTAAAGCATGGCAGGAAGAAGGAAGAAGCAGCCCGTGGGGCTATGCCCTTCCACGCCCCCGTGCCCACCGGGGGCCCAGCTGCCTCCCCTCCCAGGTGCTGGAGAAGCACCTGCTGAGAAAGGAAGGGGCGCGGTCCCTGCTGGGCGGAGGGGCCTCTGTGGGGCCCTGCTTCCACTCTGGGGTCCGGGGAGCTGGGGCTCGCCAGTTCTCATGACATTAAGTGGTGACGGACACCCACATTTTGATGGCACGCTTTGAGAACTTTTATACTCTTTTCTGGGATGAATTATAGCTCACCATATTTCTTCTTAGCGTAATTCCAGAAGCTGAATTTTTTTCTTTAGTATTCATGAACAAGGTTTGAAGTTCCCCCCCACCTCTTTTTAGGGCCGAATCTGCAGCATATGGAGGTTCCCAGGCTGGGGGTAACACTGGAGCTGCAGCTGCCAGCCTGTGTCACAGCCACAGCAACGTAGGATCCGAGCCGCGTCTGTGACCTACACCCCAGCTCACGGCAACGCCAGATCCTTAACCCACTGAGCGGGATCAGGGATCAAACCCACACCCTCATGGATGCTAGTCAGGTTCATAACCGCTGAGCCGCAACAGAAACTCCAGGTTCGAGGGTCTTGTTTGTTTTGTTTTCTGAAACAAGTAAGAATGGGTAATTTAAGAAATATGCATATTAGACATTTTGAGGGGCCATCTATACGCACACTAAGACATTTAAATATTAAATTAAGCGTGCGGTGAAAAGTAAGTCTTCCTCCCAGTCCTGGGGTAGATGCCGCTGCTTTTCGTCTCAAAATGGTCTTAAAGAAGTGGGGGCGCTGCCGCTTTAAAGGAGCTGGCCCCAGACCAAGGGCTCTTTCTTGTGACAGCCTAGGAGGGGCCAGCCTCCAGAGGAACGTCACTGCGGGACAGGTGATTAAGCACGGCCGAAGTGACTACCCTGCTGCTTTGTGGATAGAAGGAAAGGAAAAAAAAAAAAAACGTGAGGGGCATGAACAAGGCGAGTCATGGAGGCTTTCGGGGTTTTGGGCTGGCGCCGCGCTGGTTTTCTTCCAGAACAGTCCACACTGGGGTACTAGCCAACCACTTCTGTTTTTTCTTCTATAGTGTCTTTTCCGAGTAAGTGCTTGGCTCGTACAGGGAAGGGACACAAGTCAGAAGGAAGAGGATTGGGTTTCTTGGTCTTCTGTGTTTTCTTTGAACGCCGTTGTCTTCTTTCCACGTTGGGGGTGGCCCGTGGAGGCTGTCCATGCCTCCAGAGACTCGGTGGGGTTGTGTCGTGCGTGAGCCTTACCAGACTCTGGGGAGACCGGTCCCGTGGGGTTCTGTGCTTATGGCATCGGGGACGAATGAATGGGGCAGCGGAAGGGTGGACACGCACGCTGCATGGTCTCCGCCCACGCGCATGCCGCCTTGCCCCGGAGGACCGCGCTCGCAAAACGTAAGTTCAAAGGTAAAACTGTGAGAGGGCGACCTTGGAGCGCTGGGCCAGGCGTGCGGCCTTTGCGAGCACAGGGCTCCTGTGAAACTACCCAGACTGATGGCCCGTGACGTCGCCCTGCTGGTCTGGGTGTGCACCCAGGACCGCGGAGCCCTGAAACCGTGGGGCGGGACGCCAGAGGCCACCCCCGGCACCCTGAGAATGGGAGAGCCGAGAGCCGAGAGCGGGAAGGAACTTGGCTCCCTGACGACATCACTGCACCACGGGCTTTGATCCCCTGGGAGCTTGCTGGCCTTCTTATCACCTGAGATAAAAATGTCCTGTTCTTATAGCTGGTGCGAGCTGTGTGTTGTTACCTGCAGTCGAAAGTACCCTGATGTGTGTAAGAGGCATTGTGTCCGCTAGGAGCCAGCGCCGTCCTGCTGTACCTCCTGTTTCTACCTGGCGGCATGTCCTGCTCCCTGCTGTTGACAAAGGTGGATGCATAAAACTAGGGGCCACCTAGTCAGTCCGGATAAGACTTTGGGACTTGGAAGACTAAAGGGACCCAGCTGGCAGCCAGGCCCTGCGGTCACAGTTCGGGTGGAATGCCACCCCAGACGAGCCCAGCCAAGACACCTGCCCTGCTTAGAGAGGCAGCATTTAAGCACGGCACCCTCTTTAGGCAGATGTGACCTTATAAGTCATCTGTGACCTGAGGAAGCCTAGCCCAGGCACACCTAGGGTTAAATCAACCCAGTGGGAGTTCCCATTGTGGCTCAGGGGGTTAAGGATTCAATGTTGTCTCCCTGAAGAGGCAGGTTCAATCCCTGGCCTCGCTCAGGGGGTTAAGGATCCAGTGTGACTGTGGCGGTGATGTAGGCCGGCAGCTGCAGCTCCGATTCAACCCTTAGCCTGGGAACTTTCCTAGGCTACAGGTGCAGCCCTAAAAAGAAAGAAAAAAAATCAACCCAGTGAGTCTCTGCCTCTCTCTGTTCAATCCTCAGGCTTCTAACATCGAGATCATTCAGTTTAAGGGGTTAAAAACAATAATGGTAAAAAAAAAAAAAAAAAGATAAATCTGAGACTCTCAGAATGTGACCTCAGCGAACATTAGCTAAACAACAGGGCTGGAGCAAATCCTTGCAAACGCTTAAAACAGTTCTGCCAGCCTGCAGAGGCTGTTCATCCTTTTTCTGGCCTCCGTGTTCCCGCACGTGCTGAAGTTACTTTACTTGTGGTACGAAGGCTTCTGGGAATTGCTGTACAGACTCGAAGCCCTCTCCCCTTTGTTATACACACAGACCCCAAGCTCTGCCAATGCCCTAAATGTGTTATTAATGTCGGGGCTGCAGAATATTTGGGGGCAGTGAACACAAGTAGCTGGAAACTGCCAACACGGTCAGTTTGGCAGTCTTGTCACAACATTCTTAAGTGCCTGCCGTCCTTCGAATCACGGGAGTTTATGGCTGGAAAAGTCCCACAGAGGTTCAAGCCCTACCTGGCTGAGCCCCACCCTGGAGGTAGTTGAGACACAGCTGTGATCTGCTCAGGGTCAGCGGTCAAAGTCACTGGGGATTAGGTGTTTCCGTCCCCGCCAGCCGCTGCCCAGGCTCCTTTATCGCAGGTCTATTTCTAAACTCCTCTAACTGGGGTGGGTTCACAGGACCCTCTCTTCAGAGTGTGATTGCAGCTTTTTTTTCATGTAACTTCCCCCTCTTCTCCCCGCTCCCTCAGAGCCGCTGAGACTCCAGCTGAGATCAGCTAAAGGGACCTCCTGCACGGGGCTCCTGTCCAGGTCCCAGATTTGCAGAGCTGGGTACGAGGGGAGTCGGGGCTGCGTTCTTCCTGCTGCGTGTTACGTGTCAGCCTGGAGCTCGTTGTCAGGCTCCGAAATGTGGCCAAGGGACTCTGTAGACACTTGGAGTCACAGAATGTCAGATTTTTTGTTTGTTTAGGGCCGCACCTGCAGCATTTGGAAGTTCCCAGGCTAGGGGTCAAATCAGAGCTGCAGCCGCCGGCCTACACCACAGCCACAGCAATGCGGGGTCTGAGCCCCGTCTTCAACCTACACTGCAGCTCAGGGCAACTGCTTAATCCTTAACCACTGAGTGAGGCCAGGGATCGAACCCGGGTCTTTATGGATATTAGTTGGGTTCTTAACCGGCTGAGCCACAGCGGGAACTCCCAGAACGTCAGATTTAGAACAGAGTCTTACTGTTCTCTAACCGGGCTCCCAGGAACCCCAGGGGGAGCTCCTTAGGGGGTGCCTCCCAGCCGACCTCTACGGGCAGGCGGACTGGGGAGCTGAGTCAACCTTTGCCCGCCCCCGCCCCCACCCCTGAGTCATTTTCTTCGAGTGGGGGCCCTGGGGAAGCTTTCTCATGAAGAAAGTTTTCAGCGCTACAAAGCGGCTTATCACTGGGGATGGATCTGGTCCAGCCTCGTTGCAAATGTGGGGAAACGGAGGCTCGGAAGGAGGGCGAGGGACCCCGCAGGGCTGGAGTCCTGGTCTGCAGGCTCTTCCCTGGACCCGCCGCAGCCCCTCTGAGGGGCCCTGTGTTTGGCTGGGCTGGGCGGTGAGCTGCTGGAACCCGCTCTGGGGGACTCGTCTCAAAGGCGAGGGACAAAATCGCAGCTCGAGTGGCCGCTGGGTGACAGACACTGAGACTGCACACCCAATCGGCCCCTCTCCTGGGGCAGCCCTGGGGGCAGACACCGCCCTGCAGCCTGAGCCCCAGGGCGGGAGGTTTCGGTCCCGAGAGGGTGCGTGACTCAGGGCAGCGCTGCCCATGAGGGGCCAAGCCGCAGACCCGCGGCGTGTGGAAGCTCCCAGGCTAGGGGCTGAGTCCGAGCCGCAGCTGCCGGTCCACACCAGGCTCGCGGCAACACCAGATCCCAGGGATCGAGCCCTCATCCTCGTGGATACTAGTCGGGTTCGCTGCCACTGAGCCACAAAGGGAACTCCTTTGTACTTTTTCCTTTAACGGCTTAGGAAGTCAGCAGCTGCCAGTGGCCCCCGAGCCTCCCAAACACTTGAAACTCGGTAAAAATAAAATGACTTGGGTTTTCCCTGATCTGGCTGGAAAGCGGCAGGCCTCCTCCACGCCCGTTCCCAGGGGGGACACTGCCTTCCTTCCCTGGAGTCCTGACGCTCCTCCCTCTCCAGGCTTCCGTGACCCGCCACCCGCAGCGCAGCCCAGCTCCCGCGCTGGGGAGAAAGCATTGCTCAATCTGCCTCGGCTTCGGGAGGGTCTGGGAGCGGCCGTCCCTAGGGACCCACGGGGCCTGTGATTGGGTGATCGGATGACGGGGGACAGTTATGTGCTGCTCAAGGCAAAGCGCGTTCATGAGGGACCAGCCTTCCGGGGGGGCCAGATGTTTCCACTGCCTTTTTTTCTCCTTTTTTTTTTGCTTTTTAGGGGCACACTTGCAGCATATGGAAGTTTCTAGGCTAGGGGTCGAATCAGAGCTGTAGCTGCCGGCCTACACCACAGCCACAGCAATGCAGGATCAGAGTCACGTCTGCAAATTATGCTGCAGCTGCAGCAGCACTGGATCTTTAACCCAGTGATCGAGGCCAGGGATCAAACCCGCATCCTCGTGGATGCCGGTCGCGTTCTTAACCCTCTGAGCCACAGTGGGAACTCCCTCCAATTGTCTTTCAGTAGACAGCGTGTCTCAGGAGTGCCAGCAACTTCTGGAGCTATTTCAGCTGGGTTTGTTCACCCTGGTTGAGGCTTCTCCCTGCTGGGCCCTATCCAGCCTCTGGTCATCTAAATAGTCTTTGCAGAGACCGGAAGTCATTTTGAAAACGTGGGACGGATGTGGGTGCTGGGAGGGGAGGAAGGATAGAAAGAAGGAAGCGGGGGGAAGCCTGGGGTTTGTGCCGACTCTCCTGGGACCTGTGATGGCTGTCGTCCTTTCGAACCCTGGCTTTTCAGCCCCGCTACCCACTGTCTCTGTCCCTTGCTCTTAGGGCATGGTTGTTAAGTTAGTGATGGTCTGGTGGGGGCTTGGGCATGGCCATGGGGTCTGAATGTTCAGACTTGAACTCCAGGCTTGCTTTGCCAGCACTAGAGGTAAACCTGCTGTCCATCAATTTAAAATTAAACCATAAATCTTCGTGAAAACATTTGGGCTTAAGTAGTAAGCTGAATACATTATTCCAGGCGAGCACAGAAAAGTACAAAGAAATTAAAACCTCTTCTGGCATCTTTTTCATTTATTTTTCACTAGTTTTTAATTTATGGTCATATTCCCTCCCACTGGAAAGAGGTATTTTCTACATAACTTCCTAAGAAAAAGTAACCTTCCCCCAGCCAGATCAGTCTGAATATGCTCTTATTCTTTTTTATTTTTTTTTGTCTTTTCAGGGCCACATCCAGAGGCATATGGAAATTTCCAGGCTAGGGGTTGAATGGGAGCTGCAACTGCTGGCCACAGACACAGCCACAGCAATGCCAGATCCGAGCCGTGTCTGCGACGTACGCCACAGCTCACGGCAATGCCGGATCCTTAACCCCTGAGCGAGGCCAGGGATCGAACCCACATCCTCATGGATACTGGTCAACTTCGTTACCCCTGAGTCACGACGGGAACTCCTGCCTTGGCTTGTTTTTGAAGAGGGGCCATCGCTAGCCTCTAACTGTGTGCTTCTTTGCCCCCGCCCCCGCCACTGGTTTCTTTCTCTCTGAGCCAGAGGTCACAGGTCACTCGGAAGCATCCGGAACGGGCCGGGCTGGGCCTCGTGGGGGCGCCGCTCTTCACTACTCTTACGAGCTGGGGGATTTGGGACTGGTGGCAACTGCTGGAGTTTTCCGGGTGTGGTCACCAGCCAGTGTCCCGGGCTCTGGAGTCAGCCTTCTTCAACTCTCTGAGATCTGGGGTCAGAGGCGCCAGGAGGCTGGTGCGGGAGAGGAAAGAACCATGGCCGCCTGTCCCAGACGGCCACCGCACGGACGGCTCTGAAAGGCTCAGCCAGAGTTCTCGGTGGTGCAGCGGGTTAAGGGCCTGACACTGTCACTGCGTGGCCTGGGTCAGTGCTGTGGCTTGGACTCTGCTGCTGCGGCTCGGGTTCCATCCCTGGCCTGGGAATTATTTTATGCCATGGGCGCAGCCAAAGAAAAAAAAAGGAAAAGAAAAAAAGAAAGACCCAGTCAACAACAGTCCAGAAGTTCCCACGGAACAGCCCCGAAACAGAGGATGTTTCCTTCCCCACCTGCTCAGCACCTGCCTGGGTGTCGGTCAGAAGCCATGAGCGCCGCAGAGCGGGGATGCTTGGGGTGAGGCCGGTGTCCATAGCAACGGACGGAGAGACCCGGTCCCTGGGGCTGGGAACGGCTGACGAGATGCAGGCGGGCAGGGGAGGCCAGGCCGGAGAGGTGAAGGTGGGCTCGCTGGGCAGTGGAGCCACCTTCCTGCCCGAGGTGGAGCCCCAGGCGGGTCCATCACAGGCGCCGACCGTGCTCAGACTCCGGTGAGCAGGTGCAGCTCGAGCCCGGAGCCTGCGAGACACCCAGACTACAGTCAGCCCGTTGGCTCCATCAAACAGGAAATCAGCTGCCACGGTACCGACTGTGCGCCACCAACCTGCTGTGCACCAACCCTTGTGGGAATATTTACGTGGACGATGCTCTCTGATAGGAGAACGCATGATCCCTCTCCCGCCAGCTCTTCAGGGAGGCTCGTCCTCACCCACTGAGAAGCGGAAAGGACGGATCCCCGTCCCCCCACCCGGCCCAGCCCCGTGGAGAGAGAAAGGCTGCGCGTGGGAAGCCTGCCATTGAAGCACAGGGCTCTGTGCAGAGCTGTGTGTTCTAATCCCTTCACGCGACCTCTCTGTGCCTTGGCTTCCTAACCAGGAGAATGGGGGCAAGGAGGCGATCTAGGCGGCCTCGCCAGTCCTGAATGCCCGTGTCTGGGGCTGGTGGAGTGCAAGTTTACGAGGCAGTTTTATTGGTTATGTCTTCATTTTTCTCCTTCTGTTTCCTTGAAGCCATGAGCTGTACGTGAGGACAAGCTTTCCAAATGGACAGGATTCTTTTTCTGCCTTCTTTCCCTCCCTCCCTCCCTCCTGCTTTCCTCCTAACTTGGTCACTTATCTTCTCTCCTCGCCTCCAAGCTGGCCTCCACCCTCCTTAAGGCCCAGGATCCCAGCTCCCCCCACCCACCCATCCCCTCTGCAGCTCATGGTCACCCGTCAGAACTCTCAGCTGCCGCCCCTTGCTTCTTCAGTCCCAACGGACTTCAGCCCAGCCCTGGCCGGGCAGCATCTGAAATTGTTTATCTAAGGCAGTAATTCTCAGCCCCAGAAAATTAAAAAAAAAAAAAAATCAGTGCCTGGAGATTCTAGTGCAATTGGTCTTCACTGCTTTTTTTTTTTTTTTTTTCCTGGTTCTTTAGGACTGCACCTGCAGCATATGGGATTTCCCAGGCTAGGGGTTGAACTGGAGCTATAGCTGCCGGCCTACACCACAAGCCACAGCAACGCCAGATCCTAGCCGCATCTGCGACCTACATCACAGCTCGTGGACGCTGGATGCTTAACCCACTGAGCAAGGCCAGGGATCGAACTCGCATCCTCATGGATGCTAGTCAGGTTTGTTACCGCTGAGCCACAACAGGAACTCCTTCGTTGGGATTTTCAACCTTCCCCGCATGATGCTAGTGAAGACGAGCTCTGAAAGCTGCTATTAAAGGGACTAGATTTCCTGTTATGACAAGACCTCCTCACCTATGACCTTGGAGGTTGTCCTCTTGTCTTCTGATGGGACTGCCCTGGGCGGTGCCCCTGAGGTGTGAGGTCACCCCCTGAGGTGAGCAGCCTCGGGGAGGGTCCCCAGCGACCCCCGATTCCTGGTGCTCACACCCTCCACCACAACCGCCTCCCCTTGAGCTTGGGCTAAACCTAGAGTGACTTGCTTCTAACCAACTGCAAAGAGCGAAAGTGACGGAATGTCACTTCCAAGATGTGGTGACAAAACCTGTGGCCTCCATCTTGCTTGCCCTGTCTGTCTGTGCCTGCCCCTCCTTCCCCCTGCCCAGAGCTCCTGATCGGAGGGACGCCAGCTTGGAGGTTGTCAGCGAACATGGAATGAATGTTTCCAGCCGGCCTCTGGCGGGGACCCACTGACTCCCCAGGACGAGCGAGCTTGACCCCAGGGGTGCCCTCTGGTGACTGCTGGCTAAGCCAGGCCCAGCTTCCTGGCCTGCAGAGACAATACATGTTTGCTGTTTCATACTTAAGTCCGGGGGTCATTTGTTACACAGCGATGGATAGCTAATACACTTCTCAGAGAAGAGGTGGGGCTGTATTCCCGGGAGGACTGGGCGTTCTATAGATGCTGAGGAGTGGGGGGGCTGTCACTGGGGGTGGGTGCTTAATGGGCAGGGCCCAGGCTACTGAGGGGTAGGAAGCAGATGCCCAGCAAGCAGATCCCCAGCTAGACCCGTGCTTCGAAAATATCAGGGTGCGCTCCGATCACCTGGCCTGGGAACCTTGTTAAAGTACTGCTCTTGGTTCAGCAGTTTGGCTGGGGGCCAGGACTCTGCAAGCTCCCAGGCGGTGCTGCAGGTCTGGGGACCGCGTGTAAGGGGACGAGGAGCAGTGCTGTCCCAGATTCGTGTCTCTCTATTTCTCAAGTCCTTGTTCCGACTCTGAATTAGTGGCACCTCTGGAAGCCCAGGAAGTGGCCTCGGCCCATTGGATCGAATTTAGAAGGAGGAACAGCGCCGCCTTGAGGCCACGTGGTGGAAGTGCTGGGGAGGAGGGACCTGGGAAGGGAACCCACGGTTTGGGCGGAATGCCATCGAGTAGCCATTTATATAAGCAAAAACGGTCGATTATTGGCAGTTCCACCAAGTCCCAGTTATTATGCCTGGCCGGCCGCCTGTCCCTCCCAGGAGATCCAGACCCGGTACGTTCGCTTTTTTTTGCACGGACTCCTTAGCGCGGCTCCCCACATCTTCCTCCATGTCCCCGGACTGCAGAGGGACCGGAGCCCTGGGCCAGGAGAAAGGCCTCGGCAGTCCTTTTTTTTTCAAACTTACGATTTCATGTGAATCAATGGAACGTGTTTATTACGGTATAAAAATAATTTCCTCCCCAAATGTCTGTGTAGAACGGCTCTTGGGGAGACTGCCTGGGACTGACGGCTGAGCCGGGGACATGCCTCGTCCCGCCGAGCAGCCCGGCGCCCACTCCAGCTGCCCGCGTCTGACCCCGAAACCCACCTCCGACCAGACCCCCCACTTTCCTCACCCGCACTGACCTCCCGTCTCGCCCCGGCCCCTCCACTCGTCCCTCCGTCCACTCCCTCCTGCCCTCACTCTGCTCTCTGCCGCATGCGGTCCAAGGTCAAGTGTTTCAGCTGTGCTCCAGTCACCCCCACGCCCTGGACCTCCTGCTGCACCCTCCTGGGGACGGCCCACCCTCCTGGGGACAGCCACCCTCCTGGGGACAGCCCACCCTCCAGGACAGCCACCCTCCTGGAAGGACCCCACCCTCCTGGGGACAGTCCACCCTCCTAGGAGTAGCCCACCCTCCTGGATGGATCCCATCCTCCTGGGAAGAGCCCACCCTGCTGGGTGGGTGCCCCTCAAAGTCTCGCCCCCACCACCATCAACCTTCTCCCCACGGGCTTTTGTACAGCAGTGTTTTGAGGTGAAAAGTGTTCCCCCCAGTTTCACATTCGTTTTCCAGCCTCTTAAGACTTTTCCACGCCCACCATTTTTTTTAACCCACTATTTCTCCAGACTTGCCTCATGCCAAACATGTACCGAGCCTGCCCCAACAAGGCAGACTTTTGGTCTCGTCCCAGTTCCAGGAAGGAGCCTGGGAATCTGCATTTTGACATCCTTCTGGGATTCTTCTCAGGAGGCAAGCTTGGGAAACACGCTGTCGCTCACCCGGGACGCCCCACCCTCGAGGCCCGGCCGCTGGGGAACAGCCCGCCTCCCGCGTAGCCCTGCCCGGAGGCCGGCCGGCCGAGGGCCACGTGGCCTCCTCTCCCACTTAGGGGATTAAGGCCATCTGCTCCGCGCTCCGCGAGGTCCCCCTCACCGGCCCCTCTCCCGCTTCTCCCCCCGATCCGGCACCCTCGCTGCCCGTCTGCCCTGGCACCTGGCCCTGCCTCACCCCTTAACCCGCACCCGAGGTGTCTCCCTCAGCAAAGGATCCTATGTTTTGTTTTGCTGGGGTTGGGCTCTCGCTCTCATACCCTTGCTTACATCCTTCAGTAACTTGCTTTCTTCCTCCGTTCCCAGACCCACGCCCCTCTCTGCGCCCCCATCTCTGGCCCCCTCCTCTGCCCTGTCTGGTCGCCCAGGGCACCTGCTGGGTGCTCAGCGAGGCCTTCGCAAGCCCTGGATGCTCAGAGAGCCGAGGCCGCCCGCTTGGCCACGGACCGAGCAGTGCCAGGCTTTTTGTTTCGTTCCCTGGGCTGGTTCCCTGCAGACACACGGAGTCGTGAGAATAACCACAGAGAACCCCGGAAAGGGGGAGGGTCGCTGCCACATGGCTCCTGCCGGGCCTTCTCTGCACAGACTGCCACGCGGGTCCCAGGTGAGGGCCCTGGGGAGCCGGGGAGCCTCTGGGCCAAAGGCCGCCTCCGGACTCAGTGCCCAGCACTGAGCTTGTTCACAGCCCGATCTTTTGTTGGACTTAAAAAATGATCATGGGTTGAGATGAAACTCACGTGCTATAAACTTTACCGTTGTTTAAGGGAGCGACTCAGTCGCATTCAGCACAGCTGTGCAGCCAGCTCCCCGTGTAGGGCCGGCACGTTCTCACCGCCCAGAAGCAGGCCCTCCCTGCGCCCCTCCGCAGCCCCGGTGGCCGCCAGTCGGCCCCCTGGCCCTGCGGGTCCGTCCGTTCAGGGCGTTTCCTGCACGTGGAGTCGGCCCGCATGCCACCCTTGTGACCGGTTTCTTTCCTTCAGCGTCTTGTTTTCGAGGTTCATCCAGGGCCTAGCCCGTGCCCCCTTTTTTTCTTTCAGGTTTTTTCCGTTGCGGTCTGATCCACATAACATAAAATTTACTGTGGAATCCCTTTTTAAGCCTGTGGTTCAGTGGTATCAGATTCAGTCGCTGCCGTGCAGCCCTCACCTCCATCTGTCTCCAGAACTTTCTCATCTTCCTCGGCTGAGACTGTGTCCCCGTCCGGCACTGACCCCCCACCCCCGCAGCCACCGCCCTCTGTTGTCTCCGTACTCTTGCTGCTCCACGTGTCTCATAGACGTGGAACGAGAGGCCCTTCTTAAAGGAAGACAGGCTCTCACGGGCCGTGGTCGCCTGTCTCCTGCAGCTCGGGACTCCCCACGTTTTGTCTGATGACGAGAATCCCAGGATGACAGGCGGGCTGGGAATCCCACGTCGCTGGGGAATGGCAGCTGCTTCTGAGCAGGAAGCGAAGAAAGACGTGGGAGAACCCAGTGACTTCGCACCTTCCCCTGAAAGACCTCGGGTTCCAGGCAGGCCACCGACCGTGATCTATGGCTGTCACCGAGTCCAACCGTGTGCTGCTTGCCGTGCGACACACCGATAAATCCAGGTGATGGGTTGTTGGGTCAAAAATAGCGACTTTCTTCGGACAGCCAGCGGGCTGAGAAGATGGTGGACTTGCGTCCCAAAGAACCGTTCTGCCCAAGTCAGAATTCAGGCTTCTTTTCTGCTAAAAGGGGGGGGGAGTCAAGTCAAACATTTCCTGGTTCCCATCAGCCTCGGAAAACATGTGTTCATTTCGTCCTTCCCACACCCCTTCATGGGGGAGCCTGGTTGGAAGGTTTCCTTGAGCTGAACAAAGGTATTTTAGTTGAATGCTCGGTACTTGGGGGGCGGGGTTCCTGGAGACGGGCTCTTACGGATAAGTTAAGCTCACAGGCGGCACTGCTTTCGTGATTAGCGATTGTGATAGGTGACAAAGATCCCCCGCTTTGTGGTCGGAGAGCACCCCCTTAGGAGGACCTTATTACCGCGCCTGGCGTCTGAAACCAGGACCAGGCCTGGGAGAGGGAGGCTGGCTGAATGCCCAGCTCTTTCTCTGGCTGCGTTTTGGTGACTTCAGGGCAGCCTGTTGGCACAGACGGGGCCGCGTCTTTCCCGTCTTTCCGCAGACCTCTTATGAGAAGCTGCCATCAGTAAGGACCTGAGCAAAGAGAAGTTTAACCAGAAGAGGAGGGGCTGGCAGTCCGGGGATGGCCCTCAGACCCACTCGAGTCTCCTAGTGGCCCCTCAGACTAATTTAAAAAGAAAGCAGGAGAGTTGGTACGGCCGTGAGGCACAGCTCTAGTTAAACACCGTTTTCTGTCCCCTGTGAAGGCAAGCTGCTTCTTTTTAAAATGTATTTATTTATGTCTTTTTAGGGCCACACCCGCACATATGGAGGTTCCCAGGTTAGGAGTCTAATCGGAGCTTCAGCCGCCAGCCTATACCACAGCCACAGCAACTCGGGATCTGAGCTGCGTCTTCAACCTACGCCACAGCTCACAGCAACACTGATCTCCAACCCACTGGGTGAAGCCAGGGATCGAACCTGCATCCTCATGGATTTTAGTAGGTTCATAACCGCTGAGCCGCAACGGGAACTCCCCTCACGCAGATTCTGAGTCGCAGGCTGTACGTTTTTCCAAGAGCCGAGCGAGATCTCTTTCCAGGTTGCTGGTCTGGTGGCCAGCGTGGTGACACATCTCTGCACCGACTCTTCCTGCTTCCCTCAGGCCGGACCCGAGCCCCTGGCCTTGGCCTGAGACCCCAGAGAGGAGCGGGAGGGGGTGGCCCCCGTGGGGAGGGCGCAGAGGCCCAGTGGAAAGAAGCTCTGGTTCTAGGAACAGAGGGGGAATAAACCTCTCACAGACCACGGGCGGGAGAGAATGAGACAGAGCATTCTGCGCTGTGTCTATAAATGGCCCGGAGTTTGGTGAGCTCGGCTCCCGGGGGTGCGGTTTGCTGAGTGGCCAGGCTGGAGGTCACCCACTAAATGCCTTCATGTTGTTTAGCCACCCTGCTGTTCCAGCCTTTGCAGAGTCCTCAGCAGCCCCGGTTCCCAGGTCCTTAGTCCTCTGAACACGCAGAGGAGGCGAGGCTGCTGTTCTCAGCGTGGAGCTGGGCGACCAAGGCGAGTGACTCACTGACCTCCCGGAGCCTAAAAGAGCGTCGCTGCTGAGCTGGGCGTGCACGTCGGGCTTCCTGCCCACCGTGGCCCGGCCCCAGCCCTGCCGGGAACCAGCCCCAGGGAGGGAGGTGTGTGGGATTCCCGGAAGGCAGGGGTTTGTGTCCACATGCCCCGTGCCGGGGCCTTTCACCGGCAGCCGGGGAGGATGCGGTGGCGGGTGTGTGCGGGAAAGGGCGTGCAGAGCCCGGCTGGGGACCTGCTGCGGCGTGGAAGGGTCGCTCTGCCTCCGTCCCTGGACGCCAGAGGGCAGAGAGGAGCTCATCTCGCTGAGACTTGAGTCACGCTCACGTGCTAGGCTTTGCTTATTTATTTACTTGCTTGTTAGGACCGTGCCCGCGGCATATGGAGGTTCCCAGGCTAGGGCTTCAATCAGAGCCGCAGCCACCGGCCTACGCCACAGCCACAGCCACGTCAGATCGAGCCGCGTCTGCGACCTACACCACAGCTCACGGCAATGCCGGATCCTTAATCCACTGAGCGAGGCCAGGGATTGAACCTGCATCCTCATGGACGCTAGTTGGGTTCATAACTCGTTGATCCACAGCGGGAGCTTCAGATGTGCTAGCCTTTCATAGACAGCGACGAGTTAATTCCCGGTGACTCAGTGGTGAGGATCCAGCATAGTCGCTGTTGTGGTTCAGGTCGCTGCCGTGGCGCGGGTTCGATGCCTGGCCTGGAATTTCCTCATGCCACAGGTGGGGCCAAAATAAGCAAGCAGGTGAGTAAGTAAGAAAGTAAATAAATAAAAGATAGTGACTATCACTAAAAGAAGCAGCCCCTCTGGCCTTCCTGTTGTGGCTCAGTGGGTTCTTAAGCAGATGCAGCTTCCGTGAGGATGTGGGTTCAATCCCTGGCCTCGTTCAGTAGGTTAAGAACCCAGCGTTGCCGGAAAGCTTTGGCGTATGTTGAAGATGCGGCTCGGATCCGGTGTTGCTGGAGCTGTGGTGTAGGCCGGCAGCTGTAGCTCTGATTCGAAGCCTAGGAACTTCCATATTCCTAGGGTTTGGCCCTAAAAAATACATCAGTATAAATAAAATAAAAGCAGCAGCCTCGTAGATATAGACAGCAAAGTAGTCATTACCAGGGGGGCGGGGGAGGGCAGCACGGGGGTGGGAGGTGCGAGCCACTTACTGGGCGTTATAACGACAGCTCCAAGGGTGTCTTGGACAACACGGGGAATATAGGGGCCGATATTTTGTAGTAGCTGTAAATGGAGTGTCGCCTTGAAAAATCCTATAAAAACACTCTTTATGGTAGAACCCTCCAAATGCCCCCAGTCTTTAGCTGCTATTTTTCACGTTGGTGAAAAAAATCCATTTTTTAGGAGAAATCGTCCCCTCTCAGGAATCTGTGAAATACTGACAAAAACACGCTTTCACTTCTCCGTTGTTGTTTTTTTTCCTGATTTTTCTGTTTTTGGTTCTGATTGATTTCATCCTTTGGAATGAGGCTTGGGCTGCATACTGACAGAGGGATAAGTGGGGGGGGGGGGACCAAAAGGTGTTTGGCATTTATTAGTGGCGTTCCCGTAGCTGATTTTCTTTATTCTTTATGACACTTTACAAGATGTTGAAATCACCCCTTTTGCCCATGAGCAGCCGGGAGCACAGGAGTGCTGCGGAGAGAGTTAAAGGAGAAACTGCGCTCTGCGCCCGTGGTGTCTGCCCCAAAGCCTGCGCCCTGTGTCTGCTGCGTCTCCCCCAGGCTTCCTAACGCTCCGGGCCCAGCTTCCCGCGTGGCTGAGTCACACCATGGACTGGTCGAGGACAGTCTGGACGGCTGACAGCCAGAAGCGCCCCAAACCATGGGTTTGCCATGCTTTCTGCCCACGTGGTCTTTCCTCCTTTTTATTACAGAGGTCAGATTTTCTGCCCTCCCACACACACACACACACACACACACACACGCGTGCGCGCTGTAGCTGGGTGGGGGAGGGGAGAAGGGAGACAGAAAAAGCACCTGTTAAATTCGGCTGATCACCTGTCCCGGTCAGTTCGGGCTGCTCTCACAAACTGCCACAGACTGAGCCAGAAGCGTATTTCCGCAGTTCTGGAGGCTAAAAGCGAGCGATGGGGGTGCCAGCTGGGTCAGGGAAGGGCCCTTTTCCGGGTCCCAGACCTGTCATTTTGTCCTTACAGGGCGGTAAGCTGGGGAGGCAGCAGCCTGGGCTCCCTTTGACAATGGCACTAAACCCACTGGTGAGGGCCCCACCCCCATGGCCCAGCCAGCTCCCCGGGGACCCTCCAAACGCCATCACATCACGGGTTAGCATTCCTGCATGTGAATTTTAGCCGCACGCACGCATGCAGTCTCTTGCACCCCATGCCCTGATTCTAGGGGAGCGCTTTCTCAGGCTTTGACCTTTCTGAGTCCCTTACTCTAGCTGTCCACCAGGCAGCTTTTGTCACAGTTGTCGCTGCCGCTGTGTGGGCATCTGCACTTGGAGAAGGGTGTCAGAGGCCTGGAGGAAAATCCTGGAGACAGTGCTGGAGCATTTTGACAAGAAATACAGCTTTAGCAGAGCTCTCCTAAAAGTTCGCCGTGGCTCACAGGACGGAGGGGGATGGAAAACATGGATTCCCGAGGCCCCGCATCAGAGCCTCATTCCAAAGAGCCGGACTCGGTACGTGGAGGAGTTTTCGGCAGACCTTAACCCTTCGGCTTAGCTTCCACTTCCCTTTTTGCACATGCGGAAGAGGGATGTATGATTTAAAACCGTCTATGGGGAGTTCCCGTCTGACTAGCATCCATGAGGACACAGGTTCGATCCCTGGCCTTGCTCAGTGGGTTAAGGATCCTGCGCTGCCGTGAGCTATGGTGTAGGTTGCAGACACGGCTCGGATCCTGTGTTGCTATGGCTGTGGCACAGGCTGGCGACTGTAGCTCCGATGTGACCCCTAGCCTGGGAACCTCCGTATGCCACAGGTGCATCCCTAAAAAAAAACAAAGACAAAAAAATCCCCCAAAGTGTATGTTCGAATAGTCCTAAAAGAGCTCTTTTTAGCAGGTTTAAAAATTCTAAGTGCTAAGAAAACACTGTGGGACAGACAGTGAGATGTCAGCATTTCCGCCTAACAGCAGTGGTGACCCAGTGGTCTCAGATTCCATGAAATACGGTAGGATTTATGTTTTCTGTTTCAATAGTCGTCAATCTGTTTTTAATGTATTCATGGAAAAAATATGTGAGCCATCTTGCTATGAAACTATTTTTGAAATCTCATGGAAGGCTCCCAATGTTTCACAATTTAGCTAAAAATCTGTCTTGCTTTTGGGAGGGGAGTTTCCAATCCTGCAAGGCTAGGTTTCTGGGTGTATTTTTTTCATTTTTAAAAGTTTTACTGAAGTATAGTTGGTTTACAAGGTTGTGGTAATTTCTGCTGTACAATAAAGTGATTCAGTTATACATGCACACACACCCATTCTTTTTCACTGGGTGGTTCTTTTCTTTTCTTTTCTTTTTGTCCTGTTAGAGCTGTACCTGTGGCATATGGAGGTTTCCAGGCTACGGGTCAAATCAGAACGGTAGCTGCTGGCTTACACCACAGCCACAGCCATGCAGGATCCGAGCCTCATCTGTGACCTACACCCACAGCTCACGGCAACGCCGGATCCTTAACCCACTGAGCAAGGCCAGGGATCAAACACGCATCTTCATGGTTCCTAGTCAGATTCGTTATGGCTGAACCACAACGGGAACTCCCTCACTGGGTGTATTTTTGTTTGAGATTTTTTAATCCTGGTTTTTGTCTCAAATAAATAAATACATGGAAAAATATAAATAGGTGAAAAATCTATAAATAGGTGAAATGTGTAAGTAAAGGAAGTAAATATAAAGCAAAATTACATTGTGACATGTGCTATTTAGAGAACAAACACTCACTTGCTCTGAGTTGGTTTGGCTTTGATAAAAACGTTTAAATTCAAAAGCCTGGTCAGTCTTCTCTCATACCAACTAACCCGTGGTTAGGGGTATGACCTTGAGTGCCCTTGATTGTACCCCGTGGATTTACTTATTAATATATTTGAACAGAAAATTTTAATGTTATCACTGGTGTTGCAGGTGTGTTTATTTATACTATCTTTCCTTTTGGAAAAACACTGTGATAATGTAACACGTCACCTTTAAGGGACTTCCCACAGGCTCACGTCCCCTACAAGTCGTATCTGAGCACAAGGAAGAGTTAATTTATTCTGGCTTGAAGCGTAGGGAGTTTGGTTTTGTCCCACTTTGGTGGTAACAAGTGCCTTCCAGAAAACAGGCCCTTCTTTCCATTTTTGCGCCATATTCTTTCAGTCCTGTCACAGCCATGGAGTCGCCGCGGCTGGGCTGGTTGAAGTTCCCGGGCTCAGAGGAGATGGCATCGTCTTTCCCTTTTGTGGCCGCACCTGCCGCATATGGAGGGTCCCAGGCTAGGGGTCGAGTCGTAGCTACAGCTGCCGGCCTACGCCACAGCCACAGCCACAGCAACGCCAGATCCCAGCTGCATCTGCGACCTACACCACAGCTCACGGCAGCCCGGATCCTTGAGCCACTGAACGAGGCCAGGGATCGAGCCCGCGTCCTCACGGATACTAGTTGGGTTCTTAACCCACTGAGCCGCAACGGGGAGGCTAAAATGGTGTTTTTAAGAAAGCGGAATGCAGACATGTCCCAGTTTATGGACGCCCCCACCTAAAACGAGCCCCCATCCCGGGTTTGGTGTCTGCTGGCCTTTGGCACAAACATCCATCCTCCTCCAAGCTTAAGCCCGGGTGCTCAGGGGCCCCCGGCGGTGGGAGAGCCCATACCTTCCTCCCAAGTGCATGCTCTCCCCTGCTGAGCTCACAGCCACTGTCCCCACCCCCACCCAGGGGAGATGAAGGGAGAGGTTCTCACGCTTTGCAGCCAGGCGGCTCCCCTGCGTCAGACCTTTTGATGGTGTCTCCCTGCCTTCGAGGTAAATCAGATTCCTAAGTGGCTCCCCAGATCCCTCACCCTCTGGCCTGGGCTCTGTGCGCCTTCCCCCGGCTCCTCTCCATTCCCCCGCCCGTCTTGTCAGCCCCCCACCCCAAATCTGACCTCAGTCCAGTCCCCCCGAGCCCCCAAACTTGTCGCGCTTCCTCTGGATCCCTGGTCTCTGCGCGAGGCCCAGGGTGGGTTCGACTGGCTTTTAGGGCGTCCTGCAAACGCACCGTCCACGCTTCCTTGTTTTGATGGGAAAACACATTCCAGACCAACTTTCCAAACCACATCCGGGGCTGTGAGCCGTAAGCCAGGGCCTCCCGGGCTCCGTCACACGAATCCAGTTACAGTGGGAGCGCTGGACCTGGCGGCTGCCTCCTGCCTCCTGGGAGACCCCTTTGCAGAGTTTGGAAGCTCGGACACGGAAGGCTGACCCATCTGGCGCCCCCGTTCAGTACGGGAAGGCATTTGGGGTCCATCCGGGCAGAGGCTGAGCTCAGGGCAGCTGTGAACAGTGCAGGTTCTCCCCGGAAGCTGCGAGAAGAGCCCGCGGCCGCAGCAGCACCCAGGGGCGCCCGGGGCTGGAGCCGGCTCACGCTCAGGGGCCGTCGGGTGGGAAGTGGCGCTAATCGCAGGGGCTTTTCCGACGGTGGCTCCTGTGAGTTCCACCTTCTCTCTAACCTCTCGGGGGGCCTTCCCTTCCTGGGCCTCAAATGTGTGCTAGAGCCCAGGCTTGGCCTCCGGGTCTGGAGCCGTGGAGCCAGGCATGGCTAGTCACTCATCACAGTCAGCAGGTGACTCCTTCTGGCCGCAGGGGGAGCAGAGGCCTGCTGGGGTAAGCCCTGGATGGTGGGCCGGAGTCAAGGCCATCCCAGGGGTACAGGATCTGGGGGGGCTGCACCCCCGCTGGACACTCTGGACCATTTTCAGGCAGATGGAAAAGAGAAAAGCTCGAGGGGCCTCTGCTGGAAGCAAACACGTGGCTCTAGGCAGACCTGGCGGGTGTGTGTGGGATGCAGGAGCCGTGCGTGCGTGCGTGTGTGTTTGTGTGTGTCGGGACACGTTTAGAACCATGGGTGTGACAAGCCCCAGGGCTCGCTCAGCCTCTGCTGGTGAGTTTGCTCTGTTGTGTGGCCGCTCCCCGGGCCGAGTGTCCATAACCAGTTTCCCAAACGCTCAGGCCCTGTCCTAGGGACTTAAATGTCTGATCTCATTTCTCAGGCCCCCCCCTCGTCCCATGGTCAGGACTTCGCCCCTTGCTTAGCACACCAGGAAACAGAGGCTTGAGCCTTATGCTGCTTCTCCGAATCCTCAGGCCAGATCCCTCTGCCGCCACAGCCCGCGAGCTCTTCTGCCATCTTTTGTCTCCAGGGACTTGACGGAGCTGGGGCCGTTTCCCCTGCAAGCATGTGGTGGGTGAAGGAGCCTAAGGGCCCCTGCTGTTCTTCTCAATATGTCATGAGCCACACAGTGGACGTGGCTGGAGGCTGGGGTTCGGGGACAGGACGGGACTCCTCTCTCTTCTTTCCAGGGTCACGTCCACACTCCGTCTGCCTGCCCTCCCACGCCGGCTACAGTCTTTGACCCTTGGAGTCAGGTCTGGACTCCTTTAAGTGGCTTCCCCGGTCCTCCAGAACCCATCACCGTCTGAGCAGGGACCCTAGTCCTGTGGCTAAAAAGGTGGCAATAAGGCCATTTCAATCAAACACCTCGCGGGAAAGCCCATCAGACCCGTGCTTGCAAGAGGAAGACGTGTGGGCACTGCTGGTGGGAAAGCGCTTGTCCCGGTGGCTCAGGGCTCGACAGCAGCACTGGTCCCCCAACTCCACAGCCTCCCAGCCTCTTGCTATTTCCTGAGGAATCCTCCAGCGTGCTCAGGCTTCCTGGAGCTGGGATCGGTCTGGCAGCCCTGCTGGGTCCTCCCGTTTCTACAGCTTCCTCCGACCCCCAGGGCCCATCTGATGAGGGGGGGGCTCCAGTCTGTGGGGGGCGGTGCTCACTCCGCTCCCCGTCAAGGCACAGCTGCCTCCTGCTGCTGGGATGGTATCGACGGGGGGTCTGGCTATAGCTCAGAGTCTGACAACTTGTGTGGCACAAACATTCTTTATCTGCAGGATGAGGTTAGTTTCTGTTTGGGGCTGGTGTTTGTGTAAGTAGGAAATCTCTTTCTTAAGAATCAGATTAGGTCCAGGAAGCATCCGCTGGGCAGTGAAAAGCTGATATGGGCCGAGCGTCAGGCTTTGCTCAGTGGTCACGACTGCCACCTCCTGGCTGGGCTTGTGAACTACACTCTCTGGACCTCTGGGGGCAAAAAGCATCCAGGATTCCGTTCCCAGTTCTTCCCCTTTCTATAAACTCTGTGTGGTGCAAAAGCAAAACAAGAGGAGTATTCTTTAGAGTATTTGTTTGTATGTTCCACATTAGCAACAATGGCAAAGCAGACACGGCGATGCTGACTGAAAGCATAGTAGCCTATCACTTCTTGAGACAAGAAGGGAAAGGATTTGTCAGGACAAGTTATTGTAACTTCTGGCTCAGTTTCTAAGACCTGCCTACCCTCCACACCTGAGTTCTTGGCAAATTTAGATTTTCTCTGAAAAATGTAACGGCCGGTGAACTGGAGCGCTTGAAGATGCAGGATGTGGGAGTTCCCGCTGTGGCTCAGTGGGTTACGAACCCGACTAGGAACCATGAGGACACGGGTTCAATCCCTGGCCTCGCTCAGTGGGTTAAGGATCCGGCGTTGCCGTGAGCTGTGGTGTAGGTCACAGACAGGACTCAGATCCTGCGTTGCTGTGGCTGTGGCTTAGGCCAGCAGCTGCAGCTCCGGTTTGACCCCTAGCCTGGGCACTTCCATATGCTGCAGGTGCAGCCCTAAAAAGACAAGAAAAAAAAAAAAAAGGAAGATCCAGGACGCTAAGAGGTCGCTGAGATAATTCAGTCCAGGAAACTGAGTCCCAGAGAGGCGTCTGGAGGTCAAGCACTTGTCCAGGGTGGGGCTGGGACTCTAACCCTGGCCCCCCACATTTTAGGAGAGGACCGCAAGATTCGACCCCAGCCCCGCCTTTGCGGGAGAGTCGGTGAGAAACCACGTCCCGACTGCAGAGCTGCTCAGCGACGGTGCACTTAGAATAAGTGTTTCATTGCATTTGCCAAGCTGGTGGGAACCTCGTGTGGGCCCGTCTGTCGGGGATGAATTCTGACTTCTCTGTGTCTCTTTTTCGAAATTCGCTGCTCATAAAACGCTTGGTGGGGTGTATTGTATTCTGTTAACTGCACCTTAACTCTGCTGAAGTGCGTCCGAGCCTTTCAGTCACACCGACAGGCGATGATGACATCCAACTGGACCCCACATTCCTGTGCCTTGGGGGGGCCTGGGAATTCTTGGAGTGACTTGGGCTTTCTCCTTCACGGGGATGCAGGCTGAGTTCACTTGTGTGATGAGCTGCTCCAGACAGTCTGGGTTTCATTTCCCTCCTGGAGAGAGGGAAGAATAGAGGCATCGAATCGAAACTGGAACCGTTTCTGAGAAGTGGAATCGCCCAGGCGTTCACAGGACGCGGAGGAATGCGTGCCTGTGGTCTGGATTTATGGTTTACACCTGCAGCTCCCTGGGTCCCTTCCCGGATGGAGCAGAAAGCGAGTCCCCTTGTGCTGCCCTGGAGCCTGAGCCCGGCTCTCGGGGGGCTCCAGGGACACCCCAGAAACAGGGGATGACCAAGGGAAAAAGAAAGAAAGAAATCTTGGCTTGGGTTCCAAGGCAGAGGTCGGCACGTCTGGGACAGCCTGGTCTCCGGGCCTTCCTGTCCCCACCTGCTCGGGCCACTTAGGTCCCTGTAAACGGCAAGAAAGGAATTGCTCGTAGGAACAAAGCAGACTTGACAGAAAGACTGAACACCTCGTCAGAGCTTCTCTTTGGTAGTTTAGGTTCCTCCCTCCCTCCCTCCTTTTCTCCCTCCCTCCCTTCTCCCTTCCTTTCCCCTTCCTTCCTTCCCTTCCTTTCTCCTTCCTTCCTTCCCTTCCTTTCTCCTTCCTTCCCTTCCTTTCCCCTTCCTTCCTTCCCTTCCTTTCCCCTTCCTTCCTTCCTTCCCTTCCTTTCCCCTTCCTTCCTTCCCTTCCTTTCCCCTTCCTTCCTTCCCTTCCTTTCCCCTTCCTTCCTTCCCTTTCTTTCCCCTTCCTTCCTTCCTTCCTTCCTTCCTTCCTTCCTTCCTTCCTTCCCTTCCTTTCATGATGCGGATGTTAGCTAGTTCTTGGTAATCTCTGCTGCAGACATCCTACAGTAACTGTTTTGCTTGCATTATTGCCTCCAAATGACACAAAGACTTAGGTTCGGTGATTGCCCCTGTTTTACAGACGAGGGGCTGGGAGGTCACGTGGCCTGGAGGTGGCAGGGGAAGGACAGCCGAGGTCCGTCCACCACCCTCCTCTTTACCAGGACCCTCGGTCTGGTATTGGAGTCACACGTGCACACGAGGTGCAGACTCGGCTTAACTCCTGTCCTGTGCTTTTCTCGTGGAGCCTCCGTTTTGTGATGGTATGAGTGATGGGAATTATACCACCTGCTTCATGGGATTGCCATGAAGATTAAAATGACGCACCCGAAAGTGCGGGCGAGATCGCAGACACACGTCGTGGGCTGAGCTGTATTGCTGCCTTTACCCCCAGAAACAGGACCGTCTTTGGAAAGAAGGTCTTTGCAGAGGCCGTTCAACGAAATGAGGGCACGAGCGTGGACAAGAAACCAGTGCGACGGGTGTCCTCATAAAAGGGGGTTGGACACAGAGGCAGACACACGGGGTGAAGGTCACGTGGGTTGAGCAATGCTTCCCAGGCTGAGACACCCCTGGGACCGCCGTCATCTGGGAGAGTCAGGAACGGCTCTTCCCAGTGCCTCCCGAGGGAGCAGGGCCCCGCAGGCTCCCTCCGTTCTTTAAATTTGTTTTTAAAAGTTGATATAGTTGATGTGCATCGTTGTGTTAATTTCTGCTGGAGAGCAAAGCAACGCAGTTATAGACAGCTCTTCTTTTTCATATTCTTTCCCAGTGTGAAAGGACGTTGAATACGGTCCCCTGGGCTCTAAGGCAGGACCTTGTCGTTACCCATGTGCCACATGTAATAGCCGACTTCTTTTTTTATGGCCGCACCAGCATCCTATGGAAATTCCCCGAGGGATGGTATCAAATCGGAACTGCAGCTGCAGCCTAAGCCCCAGCCCCAGCAGCACCAGATCTGAGCCGCGTCTGTGACGTGTGCTGCACCTTGCAGCAACGCCAGATCCTTGACCCACTGCACGAGGCCAGGGACAGACCCCCACATCCTCATTGACACTATGTTGGGTTCTTAACCCCCTGAGCCACAGCAGAAACTCCAGTAGCCAACTGACTGTGGGCTTCTGGCCTCCAGGACTGTAAGACAGATTTCTGTTTTAAGCCACTCAGTTTTGGTCCTTCCTATGGCACCTAGAAAACTAGAGCCACGCACCATCAGTGTTCTCTCTCAGGCCGTTCATTCAACAAATACTTTTGTTTGTTTGTTTGAAGCCAAGGACTGGACTTTGTTCAGGATTGAACAAGGCCTGTTTCTCTCTCAGTTGCTTGTGTTTCTCTGTTCTAGACGAGGAGACAAAAAGTAAATGAGCAACTGTGGTAAAATGTGATTAGTGTCACACCGCAGTCAGGGAGAGGGGAGGGAGACCCAAAAGGGGACTTGAACCCAGCCTGGGCTCAGAGATGAACAGCTTCTTGGAGGCAGCGGTGCTCCCCAAGTGTTTCAGGTCGTGGAGTGAGGCTAGGAATAACTGTTCACTGTTGCGGTAATGGAACGAGCTGAGTTCTAAGTCGAGATGAAAAATGACAGGGAACGAGGAAGCTTGGAAAGAAGTCAGTGCATTTGTTCCACTTAGCAGTTATCCCTCTAGAATGACTCTTAGCCAGGGTGCCTCCTCACTAAGTTTGGTCGGTTGGTAGAGGTAAGTGGAGACTGAGTAGGGTGGGGTGAAGGGGACATCAGCCAACAGGCAGAGACTGGCGCCTCTCTGAGGCAGAAGATTCCTTTCACTTAGCTCTCTTTCTTCAACCTGTGCCACGTGGTGGGTCATGCGGTACGGTTGCGTAGGTTGTGAACTGCACCAGGGGAGACAGGGGACTGAAATCCAGCACATGCCCCATTTCTAAGCCAGGTGTCTGGTCGCGTGTTCTGTCCGTCCAGAGGATGGCTACCACTTTGCTTTGCACAAAGGTGTCCTCTTTTTGCCACGTCATAGGCAACTGACTCTGGTTCTTCTGGGAGGGGGCACAAAGGTACCATCCAACCTACAGGTGGTCCCGAGCCTGGCATTTGGTCTGGCTGCCGGACAAGGTGTGTGTTTCTCATAAATCAAGCCTCTTCCACATGTTGGAAAGCTGGCCCAGGCGTCCCTGTCACATAGACAGAGGATGGACTCTAACTGTATTTCCATCTCATTGGCTGCACTGCTGCCTCCAAGTTAACTTGCTGGTCTGAACCTTCGCTCTATGGCCTTTGGCTCAGGACCCTGCGGTTGAGATTATAGCTGGTTTTTATGGAGCCGAAAGAAGAAGGGGAACAGCAAAACTCCAAGTCATTAACTCTTGGCTCTAAATGCTGCCTGTGTCTCTTGGGCAAGGTGCCTACACTTTCCTTCTTGTCACACATGTAAATGTCTAAGACTTTGTCGGTGGCCCCACGTTTGGTGTTTCTTCCCGTAGGGACCCCGCCACAGATCTGCTTGGGGAGTGAGCTGAGTGGAGTTGCTGCGTTCGGTCTGGAACAGACACAGACCAGAGATTCGGAAGCTGCTTGTTGGGCAGAGGGTGAAGAAGGGACTGGCTTCACGGCAGGACCTGTGCTGCTGCCTGTCCTCAGGCAGATGGAGAGTCAGTAAGGCGGGGGCCGGGGACCGGGAGGAGGAGACAAAGAGGTCCAACGGGACTCCCAGATGTCAGCGGGGCAGGAGGAGAAGCTGCGGTGGGAGTGCGTGGTGCGGAAACGAGGTCCCCGTCCTGGCGTGGCCCTGGGGCAGGGGGCTGCCCGCCCACTAGCACAACTGCAGTGACTTGGGTGTCGGTCTGTGGGCGCCTATGAGGGCACCGAAGGGGACGTCACTAACGGCAGTTCCCTGGGGGTGCAGCGAGATAAGGACCCGGCATTGTCACTGCAGGGGCTTGGCTCATTGCTGTGGCCAGGGTTCGATTCCTGGCCCAGGAACTTCAAGAGCGTGGCCCAAAATGAAGTCACTAACTGATGCCCCCACCTGCATATTAGGAAATCTCTGCAGACTCTCCTCGCAGCCCACGCTGGTTACTTCTGGGGCCTCTGGCAGCGGAAGGGCAGCTCCTTCCTACATCCTTCTCAGGCGCGCTCCGCAGCTCTTATGAAAGCTCAGAGCCGCAGGACGGCGAGCGTCACGCAGCCGTGGTGTTCCCGGGGCAGCGTGGCAGCTGAGCCCGCGCGGGTGCCTCCCTCCCGCCTTGTGCTGTGTCCCCCAGGCTCCTGGAGCAAGCCCTGCTGTGTTCCACCTGCTTGCCTTTGTACCCCATTACCAGGGGGCCCCACAAAATGCCACGGGGGCCCTGGAGTCTCTGGATGCCCGGGAGCTCGGCTGTTGGCTCAGACTCCAGCAGGCACTTCGCCCTCCTTGAGGATCTGGTGCTGATCCACGGGGCTGAGTGCGGACAGGGGACACAGGCCCGGTCCGCCTCTGTGGCCAGAAGCTTGTCCAGAAGGCAGGGCCAGCATCCTCACCTCCACCCCCCAAAACTTCCAGAAGAGCCGACACCATGTCCTTTGCTCTGGGAGCACTGGTTTCCTTCCCCAGTTGTGCCGATTTTTATTTCCTAATTTGGGGGGCTGGTTCTCCAGCCTCTGTGAACGAGCACCCTGGGAGGGGTAGGTGGGACTCAGCTTCCGGGGAAGAACTCAGTGGCTTGTTCCTGAGCCCGAGGTTCTGGAAGCCAGAATGTGGCTGTGAAATATTGAAGTCGGAACACATAGAATATTGAACAAGTCAATCCGATTAAAAAAAAAGCTGAACAAAAAACAGACAACTGCAGACAGACAGCCCTCTGAGCGTGAAAGTGAAGGAAAAGACTGACATGGCTCAGTGGGTAATGAATCTGACTGGCATCCATGAGGAAAAAGGTTCGATCCCTGGCCTCGCTCAGTGGGTTAAGGATCTGGCGTTGCCGTGAGCTGTGGTGTAGGTCGCAGACGTGGCTCGGATCCCTCGTTGCTGTGGCTGTGGCGTAGGCTGGCGGCTGCAGCTCCTGTTCAGCCCCTAGCCTGGGAACCTCCATATGCCGCGGGTGTGGCCCTAAAAAAAAAAACAAAAAAGGACATACGCCTGGTACTCTGGGAGGCAACAATGGGCAAATCCAATAAGATTATGAAGAATGGTGGCCAGGGAACAAGGCAGGAGTGAAAAAGCACCTCTGTCTTCTAAATGACTCCAAATATGACGTAGGTCATCCAGGTTGGCCACGGGGGCCATCACTGAAAGCTGCAGACATGGGCAGGTAACCAGTATGGGAATTTCTTCCTTCTTTACTTCTCTTAAAAAATTGAATATATGACATTAACAGAGCGTACATTTAAGGTGTACGAGGTATTCACTTGATACAATTTTTTTCCCCGATTAAGAAAATTCCCTTGTTAAGATATTTCAAAAAGTAAGCATTGAATTTTGCCAAAGGCTTTTCCTGCTTCCGTCGAGATAAGTATATGACTTATTTTATTTTTCTGTCAAGGTAGTGAATTGTATAGATTTTCAAATATTTATGTATTTATTATTTATTTATTTTAATTGACGTATAGTTAATTTACAACGTTGTGTTAGTTTTAAATAGACGGCACAGTGATTCAGTTATATAATCTGAATTCGGTTATACAATCGGTTATATACACTTTGTTTTTTTTTTTTTTTTTGCTTTCTAGGGCTGCATGAGCAGCATGTGGAGGTTCCCAGGCTAGGAGTCAAATCAGAGCTGTAGCTGCCGGCCTTCACCACAGCCACAGCAACGCGGGATCCGAGCCATGTCTGCGACCTACACCACAGCTCACAGGAACACTGGATCCTTAACCCACTGCGCGAGGCTGGGGATCAAACTGGCATCCTCATGGATACTAGTTGGTTTCCTTTCTGCTGTGCCACATGGAAGCTTCCATATATATACTCTTTTTCAGATTCTTTTCCATTATAGGTTATAAAATATTGAGTATAGTTTCCTGTGCTACACTGTAAGTCCTTGTTGTTTATTTATTTTATATATGATAGTGTGTATCTGTTAATCCCAAACTCCTTATTAGTCCCTCCCTTCCTTTCCCCTTTGGTAACCATAAGTTTTTTTTTGTTTTTAGGGCCGCACCCGCGGCATATGGAGGTTCCTAAGCTAGGGGTTGAATTAGAGCTACACCCGCCGGCCTGCACCACAGCCACAGCAACGCGGGATCCGTGCCATGTCTGCGACCTACACCACAGCTCACGGCAACACCGGATCCTTAACCCACTGAGCGAGGCCAGGGATCGAACCCGTGACCTCATGGCTCCTAGTCAGATTCGTTTCTGCTGCGCCATGACGGGAAGGCCCCTTAGTTTTGTTTTCTATGCCTGTGAGTCTATTTGTTTTGTAAATAAGTTCATTTATATCATTTTTAAGATTCCATATACAGCAATATCACTTGTATGTGGAATCCCCCTCCCCCTCGGCGACCACCAGTCTGCTCTCCAAGTCCGTGAGTTTCTTCTCTGTGGAAAGGTTCATTTGTGCCCTATATTAGATTCCAGATATAAGTGAAATCACATGGTATTTGTCTTTCTCTTTCTGACTGACTTCACTCAGGATGAGGGTCTCTAGTTCCATCCATGTTGCTGCAGATGGCATTGTTTTGTTCTTTTTTATTAGCTGAGTAGTATTCCATGGTGTATATATACCACGTCTTCTTAATCCAGTCACCTGTTCTTCTTAATCCAATAGCTATTCTTCTTCTTATTGCTCCTTCTTATTGTTCCTTTTTCTCAGATGTTGTGTTTCTGTACTCTCACATGTATTTATTTATTCATTTTTTAAAAGTTTTATTGAAGTATAGTTAGTTTACAGTGTTGTGCTATTTTCTGCAAAGTGGCCCAGTCACACACACACACACACACACACACACTCTCTCTCTCTTATATTATCTTCCATCCTGTTCTATCCCAAGAGACTGGATAGAGTTCCCTGTGCTGTGCAGCAGGACGTCATTGCTTATCCTTTCTAAATGTCATAGTTTGCATCTACCAGCCCCAAACCCCCCGTCCATCCCTCTCCCCCTCGGCCAGCACGTGCCGTTTCCGTGTCTGCGCGTCTCCGCTCCCACATTTGAATCTTTTCAGTCTACATGTATGTGAAAACCCCGCTGTGTCCCTTTGATCATTTCAATGACATTCTCCGGCCCCTTCTTCAATTTTCTCCCACCATTTCTGAGTAAAAGAAAAGGAGGGAAAACCACAATAAAATGATACACAGGCTTGCGTAGCATTGGATGTTTTCTTTCCATCCTTGGTTGGGTTTTAGGGAATCCATAAAAAATGTTAGCTGGAGGGAAAAAAACGATTGTTTTCAGCTGAAATAACAGCAACGCATACATTCTTTTCCTCCGGAGTGAGGAGACCAAGATACTGCGGGGAAGAATTTGGTCTTGTCACTTATTTGAAAGGAAAGCTAGGTTAGGGGAGAAAAAAAAAAATTCAGGCTGGTACATTTGAAGGCAGCTGATGGCTTCAGTACCAAGGAAACGATTGAAGGTATTTACAAACTAGACATAAAATAGCTCTTTCCCAGTTCCTCTGGAACCCCCCTGCTTGCCAGATAAAACGACTGGGAAACACAGAGTTCCCCTCGTGGTTCAGCGGGTTAAGGACCCAGTGCTGTCTCTGTGAGGACACAGGTTTGATCCCTGGCCTCGCTCAGTGGGTTAAGGATCCGGTGTTGCCACAAGCTGCAGCATAGGCCAAAGCTGCAGCTCTGACTCTGGTCTGGGAACTTCCGTGTGCCACTGGTGCCGTGGTAAAAAGAAACAAAAAGAATGATCAGCAAACTAGGCTGAGGAGCTTGTCTGAGAAAGCTGACAGAAAACTGTAGCTGATTCAAATCTGAAACTGAACTTTGGGACATAGTTGGGTGATTATACCTTATCGCAGGGATCTCAGAGAGCTTTTCCATACCCCTTCAGCCATAGGAGGACACAGCGGGAAGACAGCTGTCTGGGATCCAGGAAGCGGGTCACCAGACACCGAATTTGCTGATGTCTCGGTCTTGGACTTGCCAGATTCCAAATATAAATGAGAAAAATGTGATACATAAATGCCCATTGTTTCTAAGCCGCACAGCTTATGGCATTTTTATTGCTGCACTCTGAGCAGACTAAGGCACCTCCTCAGTGATAACTCACATCCATTGACTTACACGCCTGGCACTGTTCTAAGTACTTTCCTTGCCTTCTTTCATTAACTCCCACGGTAGTTCTGTAAGGCAGGTGTTGTTTTCCTTTACGGATGAGGAAATAGAGGCTTAGAGAAAGTGAGTCACTAGCCCAGTTAACAACTGGGGGAGTTAGAACTGAAAGGCTGGCCTGTCTGTTTCTAGATGTGCTTGCCACTCCTAGCTTCTCTTCCTTTTTCTTCCCTTTACTCTAGTTCCCACTTAGGGAATGATGTGGTTCCAGAGGGACTAATGCTGATCCAGCTTTGGGGTGGGTCATGTGACCTAGTCAGACCAGTCAGCACAGGGCCAAAGTGATTGGCCAGGAGTGGTCATGTGACCCAAGCAAGGGCACTCAGTGAATGCAGGGCTTAAGGAGGAAGGTCTCTCTCCTTAGTACCTTGGCAAGTGTGGAACTCTGCCATTGCAGGAAGGACTGGCTGAGGGCGAAGCCAATATCCAGGGCGGCCAGAGTGGGGAGAACTGTGGAGAAATAGAGGTGAAAGGCTTATGTCAGTGGGAACCTTTGCAGCAAACCAAGACTGATGCCCCAACCACAGGGGCTCAGCTGAGCTGAGCTGAGCTGAGCTGAGGTGTAACCAGACTGAGCTGGTCTCTGATCCCTGCCAGCCGGACAGTCCGAGGGTGCTCAACGGGCCAAAGGAATCTCCCGCGGTCGGTCTGGACCCTGCCTGGCAAAGCTTGCTTGGGGCACTGACAGTCCCTTAAAAATATACCTGTGCAGGGAGTTTCCATTTGGCTCAGCGGTAACAAATCCGACTAGGAACCATGAGATTTCGGGTTCGATCCCTGGCCTCGCTCAGTGGGTTAAGGATCTGGTGTTGCCGTGAGCTGTGGTGTAGGTCCCAGACATGGCTCAGAGCTGGTGTTGCTGTGGCTGTGGTCTAAACTGGCAGCTACAGCTCCAATTTGACCCCTAGACTGGGAACCTCCATGTGCTGCACGTGTGGCCCTAAAAAAAAAAGAAAAAAAACTGCATACATGTTTATAATATATACACATAGAATTTCCCTTAAAACATGCAGAAGAGGTTGTGAACAAGAAATCGGCAGGAGCTGGCTGATTTCCACAAGGGTTCTTCCCTTGGGGGCAGAGCATAATCTTGAATCAAACTCATTTTTTTTTTTTTCAGGGAGGTTTATTCAGGAGAAAATTCTGGAATACCTGATGGTGATTGTGAAACAGTAGCAAACCACTCATGAAAAGATAAGAAGTAACTGCGTTCTTCGCAGCCCCCCCCCCAAACCATACCCTGCTGCGGGCACGCGGAGACAGCCAGGCTCCGCACTCGCCCTGGGCTCTGTCCCTTTCACCCTTAAGACTTCCCACTTCCTGGGGGGTATTTTAGTTATTTAGGTACTTTTCTTACCAGGACTGTTGGTATTTTTTTAATAGGAGATTTATAAACAGTGAAAAACGTTCTCAACTTGCAGGAGTGAGAGTCAGTGAGATTTAAGGCCCGTGATGGGACATTAAGGACGAGCAGATTCGGGGGCAAACACTTTGCTTCCTCTCACATTACATACCCTGAGGGCCACAGCTGTGTGCTCCTGTGTGCTCCGTTAAGGCTAGGGTCAGCTCAGGCACGCGGGGAAATCCTCCTTTAACCAAAACTGCAGCACCTAAAACTCTGTCTCGCACACACACGCACGCACACACGCACATACGCACTCACAGGCAATGCATTTTAAGAAGAGCGTGAAGAAAAGGAAAGGGAAGAGCTGAAGGGCAGGAAAGTAAAAGGGGAGCGTGCTCCCTCCTCCCCGTCCTGTCCCGGGGAGGCTGTGACAGCTGTGTCCTGGGCTGCTGGAACACGCGTCCGCTCAGCGTCCAGCCAGGGCCCTTCCTGGACGTGGGGACGTGGCTGAACGGGTCTCACTGCGGGGAAAGGCGGAGGACCGGCAGCTCAGTTCGCTGTCAGGCTGCAAAGCGGGGTCACCCGTGTGTGCTCAGGGCTTTGTCCCCGAGGCTGGCAGGGCCACAGTGTGTCTTTTCTGCTGAGCATTCTGGGCGTAGGTGCGGGCACTGCTGTAATTTTGTCTCTCCACAACCCAGAAAACCTCAGATGCTGGCTTCAAGGTTGGATTCACCAGGCCTTTATGGCCTGCTATTCCGGGTAGTTCGGGCAGTACTTAATAGCAACAAACATGTTTAAATTACACATCCCCCCCTTTTAATTTCTAACAGTGGCACTTTTATGGCTATAAAAGATCTGCAAAGCAGAAAATCCGCCCATATCCTGATGCCAGCCTCTCGGCAGGAGCAAGAGGACAGATGTGGGGCCCGGAGATTCTGGGAGGCGGGGGCCCGAGCACAAGATGTGGGAGGGGTTGTGGAAGCGACCCCCCCCCAGATTTTGCACACCCAGAGACCCAAAACAGAGCTCCCCACATGCTCTGGCAACAGACAGGCAACCTCATCCTTTACGTGGGGCTTCTAAGGAGGTGTTTCTGTACCTGCATGAATGTGCACCCCCCCACGCATGAAGCTTTTAAAATTTTTTATATTTTTAATTTTTACATTTTAAAAATTATGTATTTATTTATTTATTTGTCTTTTTAAGGCCATACCCGTGGCAAATGGAGGTTCCCAGGCTAGGACTGGAATGGGTGTTGTAGCCTCTGGCCTACACCACCACAACAGCCAGATCCGAGCCACATCTGTGACCTGCACCGCAGCCACAGCAACGCTGGCTCTTTAACCCACTGGGAGAGGCCAGGGATCGAACCCTTATCCTCATGGTTATTAGTCTGGCTCCTTCCCGCTGAGCCACAACAGAACTCAGACATGAGGCTTTTTAATATTTCAGGGGACTGCAAGCGCCACGAAAGTGGGGACAGTGTCTGTTTTGCTCCCTGGAGTAGCCTAAGCACTGAGCACAGGGCCGGTCTGTGACTGACTAGCAGTGAGTCACTGAGTGAGTTAAAGGTCGCACTCATGAGGGCCCTGGTTATCTGCGGCGGGAAGGCCATGCTTCCGGGATGAAGTTACAGTGAGGTTTATTCGGGCCAGACGGTGATGTCACCGCTTGTGACGTTTCATCAGCTCCTGGGCCCTCACGTCCAGGGCGCGGGTTGGCCCAGGACATTGAAGGGCGCAGGCGCCATCGCCGTCGTTGCAGCGGGGCCTTCGCGGTCCTGAATCTCTGAGCATCGCTTAGGTGGCGGCGTCTCTGCCACGACGACCCCACGTCCCGAACCCCCCACTCCCGCGCTGTGTGAGGAGAAACTTACATTATAGCTGCAGGATTGGAATAAGATACTAGAACAGCACGAGGCACAACTGTGGGCCGGTTTCTTTATTCTGGGCGACCGGGGAAGGGCCCCCAGGAGCTGGAAAGAGGTGAGGGGTGTCAGATGAGCACTTAGGGAAAAGGGACAGGACCCCCGAACTGCCTGATGACCCCCAGGAGCTCCTGAGATCAGATAGCGGGGCTTCGTTGCATCCCTGGGGCCTGGGGACCTCTGGTCCGGGTGCGGAAATCAGCGCCTGCGCCTTCCGGGAGCCTTGCTCTGCGGTCCGCCGGTCCTTCCTCGCGGCGGGTTCAGGGGAGCAGCCGCGGTTCCCACGGGACGGCTCCCCGAGCTTCCAGATGCTCAGGAGCAGAGGACCGTGGCGTTGGCGCAGGCCACGGTGGAGTGGTCCTGGTTGTACAGCTCCAGCCGAACCTGGTACTCTCCCTGCAGGGGTGGAAGGAAAGCAGGTGTGTGACCCGCCGAGCCGCCAGCTTTCAGCAGGTGCTCACGGAGTCCTCCCTCGCGTGCGCAGGCTCCGCCTCTAGCCTTGGGGACGAGGGCCGCCCAGCAGGCTCCCGGCGGGGACAGACAGACAACGCCCACCATGAACGACGAAGGTGAGACGTCTCGTGTTCCAGACGGAGCTCCCAGAGGGACGGCTTTTAAACGGAGGAAGCCAGGGGCTGGGACAGAAATGAAACGCGCAGAGCCGTGAGACGAAGTTTGAGGGGTTCTTTATGGAGGAGATGGTTTTCTGGAGTCAGACGCAGGTTTTGGAGGATGGAAAGGATGAAGTCGAAAAACCAGAACTTTAAAATGAGCCCATGTTTGTGATTCCTTCGATGTCGTTTCTCGGGGCGCTGTCGGGGGGGGGGGCGTATGGAGATGGACAGCTTGGGGCACAGCTGCCGGAGGTCAGCCGTTTCACAAAGTCGTCATATTTTGAGTCAAAAGGAATTGGTGGAAAAATCTGCTTTTAGCTGTGAGCCTGCAAGATGCGGGCATTTTATTTGCTGGGTGACAGCCTATGAATCCCGTGCAAGGACCGTAACTAGGGGAATTTTAACCTTTCCCAGCTGTGGGTTTCTTCCTTTCTCCCAGTGGCCAGCCGGCCTGTGGCTGCCCGCACTGCCCCCAACAGCTCTGGCCGTGCAGAGGCTCCAGGGGCACGGCCATCCTGCAGCCCCGGGCCCCAGAAAACCTCTCCAGGGGAGGTGTCTGCTCAAGTGACGCTCTGAGGACCCACAGGGCAAAAATGTTAGATGCCAAAACACCAAAACCCACGTGTCAAGCATTTGTAAGTACCCACAATGTGGTATCGGCATCACTGAGAAAGGGTTTTCTTAGCGATGGGTGACACAAAAGCTTTCAGTTTTTAGTTTAATTCCCTCTTCCTCCTCCGCCCCTTCCTCCTCCGTTCTCCTCCCCCCCCACCCCCGCATCTCCTTCAAGAAACTGCTCTGTACAGTAATTAGGGAACAAAAACAAAACCAAAAGCTAAAACCTTACCACGGGAATTTCAAAGCCAAGATTATTGACAGGGCCGGCATAATAAATCTGCTCTGGAAAAAAGACAAAACACACAGAATGTCATTCCATCATTTAAAACAGAAATGATTTGCTTTGTTATCTGCGCTTACTGTGCCTTGGGGACCTCGCGATGAAGCAAAAGGTCCCTGTCTAAACATTGCTTGTATTCTAATGAGGAGACCGAGGGCTCATAAATCGCTCAGTGAGACAGTATCCAGGTTGTGAAAAGTGCTAGAAGAGACAGGTGGGTCGCGGGAGAGACGCCGGTGGAGTGATGGTTAAGAGGCCAGGCTGGCGTTGGGCCGTGCAAGGTTAAACCCTAAAACAACTTCCGGTAACTGGTTGACTTTGAATGCTGTTACCTCTTTGGGTTTAGTTTCCTCGTTTTCAAGAATTGTACAATAACAGCAGTAACAGAGCTGTGAGGCATAAAGAGAGTCAATCAATACAAAACAACAATAACCATGTCCGGCGAGCACTCAAGAAACGTGAAGGTTAGGAAATGGGAGAGGCCACGTTTGAGAACATGGCTGGTCGGGGAGGTTTCTCCAAGGAGATGATATTTGAATGATCAGCTCTCGCCGAGGGAGAGGGAGGCAGTAATTTAAGGAGCTGGCAGAAGAGGATGGCAGGGCAGCAGAAAAGGATAAAGGCCTTGATACGGAAGGGGTTTGAGAATTTGGGCGGTCAGAAGGGAGATGGGTTTTGCTGAAGCCGAGGGGACACAGGGCGCGTGGTGAGAAGAGACGGAAAAGCTGGAGTGGGGACAGACGCTCCAGGACCTTGAGGATGGGATCAGGAGCCAGGAGCGAAAACACTCCTGTGTTTGAAGAGCTACCCCGCTGTGTGGAGAGGCCCAGCGGGGAGGCCGATCGGGGCCCGGGTGAGCGATGGGTTGGTGGGGCCGGGGGCACTGGGCATGGAGAAAACTCACGGACTCAGGATGGCACCCGGAGGCAGGGCTTGCTGGTGAGTTGCCTGTGGACGGTGAGGGCGAGGGAGGGTTTAGGCTGGAGCATCTGGACGGAGGGGGTGCCGCTCCTTGAGATGGGGGGCCTGAGGCGGACAGGGTGTGTGCGTGCGCGTGTGTGTTGGCCGAAGGGCCCCCTTTCTGGAAGGTGGTTATCAAGGGTCCTTGAAAGCAGGGGTTGCATGAGTCTGGAATTTGGGGGAAGAGGTCAGGGGTAGAGCTGGGAGTAGTGGGATCAGGATGAGACCTCTAGGAAGACACACTTAACGGGGAGGGAAGGTGAGGGCCAGGCCCACTCCGAGGCCCCCCAACATCCAGAAATCAGGTGGAGGAGGAGAGGCCAGTCAAGGAGACAGAAGGGCTGGGGGGCAGGGAAGCCAAGAGACGGATGCTTTTCAGAAAGGAGGCTACGATCGACCGTGTTGAACGAAGCCGAGCGTCTGGGTCGGATAAGGACGGAGACCTGTAGCGGGTTTAGCAACGTGGAGGCCATTTGGTGACCTTGACAAAAACACTGGAGAAGTGAGAACAAACACGCAGACGGGGCGGGGGGGACCCGCGATGTGGGGGAGAGGGGGTTACGAAATTTTGCTCTAGAGAGAAGCAGAAAAAAGGAATGACACCTGGAGGAGGGTATGGGTTAATGGGTTGTCTCTTTAACATGGAGACCGCGCATCCTGGTTGTCATTTGAAGGTAAGGATCTTGGGCAAAAAGATCGAAGATGCGGAGGAGGGGGGATCACTGAAAAAGGAGTGTTTGAGAAGGTGGTCGGGAGGCATCTGCCTTTGCGGGGGGCGCAGAGAAGGCCCCCAGATTTGCAGGTGAGAAAATAGCAAAACTGGTTCAGACGCAGCAGATTTGTAGCCTGGCAGGTGGACGAGGGGCAGGCTCCTGTCTGATCACCTCCGTTTCTTAGTGAAGGACCCTGGGGCCGTGGGACACCGAGGAGTGAGAAGACAATTTATAATAGTCATCAGGGACAGTGAACTTGAACAGCAGGACCGCTAGGCAATTTTTTTTTTTTTTTAGGCTTTGGCATGAATTTAAAGATGCTGCAGTCAGTCCAGATGTGTATTTTCTCAGCACCATTCAGTAGCTTTCATGCAAAAATAGAGGCGGTAGATGTTGGCCTGGAGTTTGGCCCCAGAGCGGGAGTGAATGTGCCCGTCCACGCGTGGTCTGCTCGGATTTTCTTGAACACGTCTGATAACACCCACTTTATGCCTGTACTTAGTGTTCTGATGGCTTGACCCTGGAGGCAGACAGATGGGTTCAGGACCCAGCTCTCCCACTCACTAAGTGTTTTGTTTTGTTTTATTTTGCTTTTTAGGGCTGCACCCACAGCATATGGAGATTCCCAAGCTAGAGGTCAAATCGGAGCTACGGCTGCCGGCCTACACCACAGCCACACCAGATCCAAGTCGTGTCTGCGACCTACACCGCAGCAATCCAGCAATGCTGGATCCTTAACCGGCTGAGGGAGGCCAAGAATCGAACCTGCATCCTCGTGAATACTAGCTGGATTCTTTCTGCTGCACCCCCGTGGGACCTCTATGGCGTCTTTTTTTTTTTTTAACTTCTTTTTTAAAAAAGGAATGAGGGAGTTCCCACTGTGGCGCAGCAGGTTAAAGATCCAGCATCGCCTCTGTATTGGCTTGGGTCACTGCTGAGGCAGTGGTTGGATCCCGGCCCTGTGCAGCGGGTTAAGTGGCAGAGTTTGCAGGGGTTCAGTCCCTGGCCTGGGAACTTCCGTAGGCCGTGGGCGAGGCCAAAATAAGAGGAATGAATGCTGCTCTTTGAGGATACCAGTTTGAGGATAGCTCGCATTTTGTTAGGTTCACTCAGTGCTCCAAGATTTGCCTGCTTGGGCTTCACTATTAAGGTCCTTTCCTGGGATGAGAGGTTGTCATGAACTTGCTCTTCACTTTACAGCTTTTCTGGGGGCCCAGGAAGTTCCTGATAGTTGCTTGCGAGGAACTCTCACGAAACTGTCTTTTTTTAAAAACCCGATGAAACACCTAAAATTAAATTCTTGCTTCTTCCTTTTTCAGAAGGTCTCTGATTCTGAGGTTCCTTTAATTAACATCCTCACACTCCGGCACTATAAAAAGCACCCCCGAGTATCTGTGCCCGCTGCTTCCTTCCCTTTACTGTGGAATATTGATCAGTTTCCAATGTGTAAGTGGATTAAAGGAATTCACCTTCCTGCTTCTGAACACTTGAAGTCATTTCTGCCCACTCGGCCTTGTTTTTTGGGGGGTCCCAGATCTTTGTGTTGTTGTGTTTTGTTTTGTTTGTCTTTTTGCCTTTTCTAGGGCTACACTCGTGGCATATGGAAGTTCCCAGGCGAGGGGTTGAATCGGAGCTGTAGCCGCCGGCCTACACCACAGCCACAGCCACGCCAGGTCCAAGCTGCGTCTGTGACCTACACCACAGCTCACGGCAACACTGGACCCTTAACTCACTGAGCGAGGCCAGGGATTGAACCCGCAACCTCATGGTTCCTATTTGGATTCGTTAATCACTGAGCAACGACGGGAACTCCCAGAAGATGTATTTTAAAACTGAGACCCCAGAGAAAACCCCTTATTCCCCTTCTTTTACAGCAGAAATCAATGACCGCGTGCCGGGGACCTGTGCTATACACCCCCAGCTTCTCCATGTGGCATGCTGCCAAAACCAGTATGATTTTCTAAGAATTTTCTGCTGCCTGCCTGCCTCGCCACACTGGCTTGGCGAGCAGGCGGCTGAGCCCATCCAGTGGTCCCCCAACTTGAACTTGCACTGGCAGTTACCACCTGGAGGGCTTGTTCAACCACACGTGGCTGGACCCACCCCCAGTTTCCCCCCGGGCATTTCAGAAGATCCTGAGACCTTCCATGCAACGCTTTGATTCAGGTTCTCTTTGACTTCAAAGTCACTGAGTATTCAGTGGGTTACGAATTTTTTTTTTTGGGGGGGAAACTCTTATTTACTTCACGGGGTGGGGGGGGGAGCGTTTATCCTCCAGTCTTTCCTACAACGATCAACTAGTATTTGAAAGCGTAACCTTGTAAATTTATTATAGAAACAGAAGAGATTTCCCAAATGACGGAAATAGAGCTCCACGGTGCCACCACTTGGAAGCCCCGGTGATTAAGTACCTGGGTGTACACTACTTCAGCATCTTTGGCAGGTGTTTACACTCACAGGATCCAACCGTGAGTCCTCTTTTATGGCAGCTTCTTTGTCACTTAACAATACTCTTATATTTTCATGTTATTCAATAACTCCTACAAGTCGTTTAAAAACACAACACGCTGTAGCTCTGTTTGGCTGAAAAGTGGCCAGCTTCCTGTCATTGGACACAGAGGCTGCTCTCCCCCCAGTCACCAATCACGCCACACACAGGAACACCAAAAGGTTATCGCTGGGAATCTAAGCCCTGGTACTCTCGTCTTGGAGCTAGCTGAGGAAGATGCCCAAGCGAAAGCAACATTTTATTCACATAGTCTCACTGAGCCTGACCGGTTTCATAGTTTTTTCCTGGCTGGGAGAACAGCTAGCTTGTTGCGGAAGGATGCGTTGCAACGCCATGAAAAATACCAAACAGCTCAACTGCGGCTGATCCCGTAACACGCCGCCCGCGGTGGGCTTTCTCACTGCTCTGCTAAAAGGACCAGCGACCCCAGGAGGCACTCAGCGTCTTGTTTAATATGTCGCCAGCCATCTGCGCTTGGATTTGCCTTGACTTCAGTTCTGCTTGGCGCCATTCCCTGCCCCCTCCTTTCTGGTCTTAGAACTTATCACCTCCTTTCAAGAGAATCGTTCCTGCAGTAGCTTTGTGGGTGGGTTAAAAAATGTAATCACCCAAGAAGCCTCCGAGTGTAAGATTTCAGTTTTTCCTGGCTTGTCTAATTCACACAAATCATTTGTTTATGCAGCATTTTCTGATCATTTTATTCTGTTTAAAATTTCCTGGCAGTTTCCCGTGTTTGGCTTCCCAGCCTGTGCCGTAATCAACCTTACGGCAAGAAAACCAAAAAATGGCTGAAGGGCTGCCCACCATTCGAATAAGACCGACACGAGCCTTTCAAGCTGCAGAATGAACTGGGCGCCTCGGTTTTGGAGACAAATATCTCTTGCGTGTCGTCCCTCTTATGAAAACCATGCCCAGAGGAGCGAACGGTTCGGGCTTCTTAAACTTGAGGGATTGAGACGCTTGCTAGGACCGGCTGTGCTTCGTGTCTATGACCTGCACAGGCGTCCTGAGAGTCACTTTTGAGGTGGGCGGTAAACGTGCATTCAGGCCGCCACAGGCAAATTCAATAAAATAGTTACCGCGTCTTTAGTCTGTGCCAGGCTCTCTTTGTCAAGTCAGCAAAGGAACCAACCAGAAATAGCCCTGTCTTCAAAGAGCTCACAGTGTGAAGTGTCCTGACCTCAAGGAGGAAACGCACGTGTGCACACGCTAACTCCGTAGTCACAATTCCAGCTGTGACAGGTGGGGTTGTGGTGCTCCAGGAAGATCCAGAGGGAGCGTTTCATGTCGTGGGGACCTGGAGGAAGGGTTCAGAGCGAAGGTGATGCTTAGGTTGGGTCCGGGTGGGAGATCACGGGGGAGCCAGCACTGGGCTAAGGGGACCGTAAGGACAACGTCATGCATGTGAGAAACGTGGTCGGATGGTGGCAGAGGACCTGACAGAGCCGGCGCTGAAGGTGCGGGGCAGGGCGCGTCCTCTGGGAACAGGCTGGAGTCAGCCTTGTGACGCACTGTGGTCCCTCAGGAGTTCAGACTTTGTCTTGTTGAGACGGGGACTGTCGGAGTCTTTTGGGAAGAGGTGTGACGGGATCAGACTGGTTTGAGAAGACCGACCCTGGCGGCCGTGGGGAGGTAGGGAAACCAGTTAGAAGCCGTTTCCATCGCCCAGGAGGGAGGCAGCGCAAAAGGATCCAGGGAGCTGAAGGAAGGAGGAGGGCGGGAGAGCCCAGTACGCATTTCTTACTGAGCTCGTGGTACCTCCAAACCTACCTGTTTCCACGTTTGGGCCCCAGTGTACTTATTTGGGGGGGAAATTGGAAAGATAAGCCAATGACAGGAGACAGGACAGTCGATTCTGGCTAGAGTGGCAGCCTGGGAAGGTGTCAGTCTTCCTCGGGGTGGGGGGAGGGGTGGTTATTATTTATCAGCTCACGATGCATTGAGCTCCTCCAAAATGTTCTGCAAAATCAGGAATTCTGCTCGCAGACCATCTGCATCATCACGCTCCTTAACAGAGAGCCTGTCTCGGGCTTTCACAGGACCTTCAGGCGATCAGGAAAGGAATTCTGTACTAAACTTCCCAGATTGCCCAGCTTCCCACAGGTTGAATACACTGGGAAGGAACCCCACGCCTTCCGTCTCCCGGGAGTTCTACGCCACCTTTCGTGCAAATCGGAAGAGGAGTGGTTTTGTGAATTTCTAATCCCTTCTAGTCCAGAATGAATGTACCTGAAGGCAGGAACCATTCAGGCTCCCAAAGTGCTTGGCACAGAACAGGGCTTAGCGCTGAGCAAGGGAGGGGACTGACGGGGGGGAGGGGCCTGGGGCAGGTGAGGCTGAGGGCAGGCAGGAAAGGTTAAACAGAAGCCGATCCAGGCAGAGTCCGCTGTGCCGGGGAGATACACAAATGTACCCGATTAATCAGAAATATTTCCAGTAAGTGGAGAGCGGAAAACTGACTCATCGTTCTATGGTAGTTTAGCTGGGAATGTTAAAATGTCCTGATCTGAGACATTCCCATTGTTGCGGGTTAAGGACCCAGTGTTGTCTCTGTGAGGATTCAGGTTCGATTCCTGGCCTCGCTCAGTGGGTTAAGGACCCGGCGTTGCCGTGAGCTGCGGTGTAGGTTGCAGATGCGGCTCGGATCCAGCGTTGCCGTGGCTGTGCTGTAGGCCGGCACGGCAGCTCTGATTTGACCTCTGGCCCAGGATCTTCCATATGCCCCGGGTACGGCCCTAAAAGGAAAAGAAAAATTTGTCCTGACTTGAAACAGAGTTCGCTGGCCAGGAAGGGTTTTTAAATGGCAGTTTTAATAACCTCCTGGTCAAAAGGCGCAGTCACACATTCCGCTGTTGGTTCTTGCGCTCCTTCACTGCTTAGAAGCTAAGATCCTGGGCTCTGGAGCCAGCCTGCCTGGATGAGCCATGGGTCCCTCCCAGCTCTGTAATGCCACCAGGTCCTAAAACTCTCTGTGCCTCTGTTTCTGTGGCTAGAAACTTAGAGCGATAGCAGTACTGACTCTTGAGGTTGGGGCAGGAAGTACGTGATTTCCTGGGTGTAAAGCTCTCAGCACAGTGCCTGGTGGCGGCACGTCAGGACGCTGGCCGTTTCCCTCTGTACATGCGATGTCCTTAGCGCTCCCTACGGACCAGCGCGTTCCAAGCCCTGGGAATAAAGTGATAGAGGCGGCACCTTGCCTCCTCGTCCACAGGAAGCTCACAGTCTCCTGGGGATGCAAATGGGATGAACGAGCCAACGAGGAGAAGACAGGCAGCCACTTGCTGTCACCAGCGATCTTCCATAAGGTGCCACCACCCACGGTACACGTTTCTCTTTGTAAACCCCGGACGGGCACGTCCCCTTTGTGCTGATGCTCGCCCTGTAAGGTCGGCCCTGCGGGGTGGTTTACAGAACGCGCGTTGCTAAGTGACGTTCAGGTTGGGGGGTGGGACCAGGGTCCTGACTCAGCTCCTGTCCGCCCACCTCGCTCTGCGTCTCCGCCCAGCGGCCGGCCGGCCAGACACCTACCTCCTTTCCTTCTTCCGCAGAAGGAAAACTTGGGCAGATCCGCCTCGCAGACGGGGAAGGAGAAGTTCAGGATGGAAGACCCTTGACTGAAGAGCGCGAGGTCCAGAAACAGCTCGCTGATGTCTTCCCCTGGGACACGGAAGACCAGCTTTCCTGTGAGCCTGGGTGTCCCCAAGCAGCCAAGCTTCAAAATTCCTAAGAGCCTGAGCCAGACAAAGGACCCTTCCTTCCTGAAGTCTGTGCTGTGTGGGGAATGGTTGTCTTTTCTGCCTTGGGGCAAAAACGCCCCTGGGGATGGTGAGGCCACCCGGACAGCCCTGGGGAGGAAGCGGCCCTTTCCCGAATTTGCTGTCCTTGGAGCAGGTGCTTGACCCACCCCAGCCCCCTCACACCGTGGACCCTGAATGTGATGCCCGCGAGGGCAGGTCTGGCTTCTCCAGCTTCTCAGCTTCTCAGGTCCTGCCCCAGAGAGCCACGGGCGTGGTCCAGCCTGTGTCCGCACGGCCGATGCCTCCCCCGGGGTGCACAAGAAGCCTTCCGGGTGCCCGGCAGGGCTGGCTCCCGACTCCCTCTGCCTTTTCCTCCATTCCTCCCTTTTATGTCCCACCCACTGCTCTGCCTGGGCCCCCTTCCGCTCCTTCTCTCCCCGAAGCATCATCGAGCCGCTGCCGCAGAGAACCGACACTGTGCAGAGTCTGGAAGCAGAGACGCACGAGAGGTCTTGGCCTCCGGGAAAGGTCCCTCCACGTCTCCGGGCTGATTCCACACGCTCAGTTTATAAAATCCTTCTGCTCTGCTTTTTTGTGTTCTTTTCCTTTTTGGCTGCCCTGCGGCACGTGGGGTTCCCGGGCCAGGGATCAGATCCGAGCTGTAGCTGTGACCCAAGCCGCGGCTATGGCAACACCGGGAATTGAACTTGGAGGCTGGGCAACGCTGGGGATCAAACTTGGCAGCTGGGCTGGCCGGGGATTGAACTTACGACCCAGTGCTCCCAAGACGTTGCCCATCCCGTCTTGCCACAGTGCGAACTCCCCTTCTGCTCTGGTTTTGATGGAACTGTTAGAAAGGCAGTGCTGGAGCAGCTAGGGTCATGCAATAACCAACTGTAATGACAGGGCCACATAACAATAAACCTCCAGAAGGCAGTCTAGCTCCTTGATGGGGGCAAAGGGAGATGATATGCTTTGCTTGGCCTGTGTACAGGTTTCAGAATTTATATGTGTGATTCAGAGAAAGAAATAAGGCAACGACAAACCATGTTGCTGGTACTGGACTTGTTTCTAGCTGAGATAACCAAGCAAAAAAGTCTCTCCTGAGCAGACTTCGAGAGTTACGCTCAAAATATATATTCTCTTTTTGCTGGAGGTACTGTGGCCAGGTGCTTCTATCATTCAGATGAGTGCCTGGGGCCTTTTCAGTCCAAAAGCACGGCATTAAATGAGAGTTCTGCTCTGTCTGGATGTTGTCCAGAGAGAGAAATGAAAACAAAAATGGCAACAGTGTTAATTCCAGAGAGCAATGGGGAACTGGGCTTTAGCGGCCACCGCAGTAAATGTGAGTGATTGGGTGCGTGGGCCAGGAAGGGGTTTTGCGATGTTTTATACGATGTCAATAACTTTTACTTACTTAGAATGATTCCAAATCGAATGTTGAGATTCGGTTCTAATTGTTTGGAACACTGGTCAACAGAAAAGCCAAAATCTTGTCGCGGGTCTGCCAGGAAGAAAACAATGGATTAGCTGTGAGGGCACCATATATGTGGCAAACTCATATGCAAACTTCACATCTGTTCTATTATTTTTTTTGGTATGAATCTCTAAAATGAACTGAAATAGACAGGGACCGATGCCTTTCTTGCCTACGTCCGTGATGCTTTCCGTGGCCCCTCCCCGTCTCTGCAAAGCCAACCGCATGTCCGAGCCGATGGCGTGTCTAGCCTAGGAAAAGGCACAGTACCCTGGGTGAGTTCCATCTTGACTTAAAGCTTTTCTTGGGAATTCTTTAATGTACTTAACTTCGAATCTTAAAATCGATGGCATAAAATCTTTCATAAAACAGACGAAAGCAGGTGCAGATTTTCAAAGTTAAGACCTGCCTTTATAATCCCATCCCAACCGATTCAATGTAATAATTTTTTTCCAAATATTCCACTCTCTATGGAGAATATTTTTTAAAGCAGCTTCTGCTCATTCAGAAAGCTCGCATGGCTTATCTACGCCTTAGAGGAGAGTCAGGACACGCTCTGGCCCCAACCCCACACCCCAGTCTGCCCTCCATCCCTGGAGATCCGGGAGGCAACATCAGCACCCCCCAGCCAGTGTTCCAGCAAGTTCCAGGCACTTCCTCATGTGTCTCACCACGTTTCCCTATCAGGTCATTGTCTCAATCCTACAGTTTCTCACTCCGTCTTCTTTGCGAAGGCTCCCCTGACAGTCCTCCAAAGATTTTTTTGCTTCTCTGAACTCTTCAAACAGTTGTGTCCGAAATATTTTTTTAAAGTTAAAAAAAATGTTTTTCCTTTTTTTCCGCCACACCTGCAGCACAGGGAATTTCCCGAGCCAGGAATCGAACCCTCGAGGCTGCAGAGATAGCACTGGATCCTTAACCCGCTGAACCACAGCAGGAACTCTTGAGATACTTGTTAAAGTGTAGAAGCATGTTTGACTTTGTACTTGGCTCCCTGACTTCCCACACACCACTTAGTCTAAGCACAGCATGCTCGAAAGGCGGGAGCCAGTGTTTTGTTTTGTTCCCGTTGTTTTGCTTTCCATTTCCTTTACGTTTCCGAGAGAGGACCCCTGATTTTTAACTGAGCGTCTAAGTTATATGAATCTCTGAGCTGTGCGCTTGTTGAGTTTTCCACTTAATTCTCCAGTCTGCCCGGCGCCGGGCGCGCACGGTAAGCACTCCGTAAGAGCTCACGGTAAACAGATGAATGGGCCGTGTACGAAGCTCTCGCCTCTCCAGAGCTAGCCTTCTGGACTCTGCGTAGTGAAGGTGGCGGCTCTCTGCCAGCACGTTTCTGCTCTGCCAGGTGCCAGAGGGAGACAAGTGTCACTGGCGATGGCTGGCACCCTGGCAGCGGCACCTGGTTCCAGCGTCCAGCTCTCTCTTTTGTATCTTCCCGGAGTCGGTCAAGGCTCTGTTCTACTGGTCCCTCAGCTTCTGCAGTGATGGCAGCTCGGAGGCCGGCGCCTGTTCCCAGCAGCCTGTATCTCGCTTCTGGAGGCTCTGCTTTCAAGCATCTGAGGTCTAACCGTCGCAGCCTCTGCCCTCTGCTCCAGGGCGGTAGCTGCTTCCACTGTGTCCCCCTTCGGTTTTCTGGTTCTCTAATAACCGCATCACCAACCCCCTGTATTAAACTTTCTCTGTTAAAATAATTGACAAGCTCTCTGAATCCCCGACCAAATCTAGGCTGATACCAACAAATGTCACTCTTGAGAGATAGGTACGATTTCCCTCATTTCACAAATGGGAAAATAAAGACTCAGAGTCTGTGAGCTCACCCAGGTTCAAGCCCTAGAAAGTAGCAGAGTCAAGATTCAAACCCAGACTTAAAAACTAATAGACAAATGAAAAGTTGCCACCTGCTACGGCCTTCACCAAGTAGAGCCTTGAAGACGCCTGTTAATTATTTGACTTGTAAGATTGCCCGGGATATTTTGTGTGCAGGTTGGTGGCATCTGGCAGTTCTGCTTCATAATTGGTTTCAATTTCGGCTTAGCTCTGAGCTCCCACTTGTCAGCGAGCATATTCCAGACAGTTTAATGGTCCACACGGCTGACCCGGAAGATACATAACTGTCTCTAGTATCTGCCGTGGAAACGATCACCAGATTGCAAACCTAATCTAGGTGCACTATTGTTCGGTTAACCCCCCTATGATCTGGTCACTAATTTAACCGGGGGGAGAAGCCATTTTCTCTTAGGCACATTTTATCTCTCTGCTGGCATCTTTGCGCCGTCCCAGGGTTTCCTTCAGCTCCGAAAACGGGAGCAGGGGGTATGGAGAAAATTGTTCCAGCTACAGACTTGGCACTCAGTAATGAAACAGAAGCCAACCCGCAGACGTTTAGGAAAATGCAGCCTCAAAATTGTGAACAGCTCTAAGGTGCTGAGCAAAGACAAAAGAGGCTAGGCAGGCGCGGAAGCTCACTGTACGATTATCAATAGTTTAAAGTCTAGATGGGGAATAAACCAAAGGCAGGGGGAGGAAATACAACATCTCCCTGGTCCTGGGAAAATATTACTGCTGGGAGAGAACTTTAATAAGGAAGAGAGTCACAAAGAAAGCCGCGCGTTGCTTCTCTCTGAGGATGAGGATAAAAAGCAGAAAGACAGATTGCTTAAAAAGCGCCTAGGGCTTGGTGAGCTTCCTTTGCAGTTATTTCAGTTTTATGCCTGAGAGCGGGTTTTATATTTGAGAGGGAAGACGCAGCTTGCAGTTATCTGGGGAGAAATGACATCCGTTTTCACCATCCCCCAATGCCACCTCTCCCGCTTATAACCTTCCTTCTGCAGACTCGTATTTTCACTCAGGCACTTAGCAAGAGCTGTAGTGCATTATTTTTTCTTGTCGGCCTCTTTCACTCCTCTGCTAGAGGCTGCAAGGCAGGCTCCCCAGCTTCTGGGCCCAGCAGAATGTCTTAAGATTAACTAGGTTCAGAATAATGGTTTGTTGAATGAATAATAGGGATTATAGGTGATAAAGTTGCTGTGAACTTTAAAGCCCAATTTCTCAGCCTTGTCACTACTGACATTTGGGGTCCGAAGTCCTCTGGCGTGGGGGCTGTCCCGGGACGGGCCCGCGCACTGCAGGATAATAGCAGCACCCCTCCTCACTAGGTACCAGTACCTTCCCACCCCCAGTTCCAACTAAAAGAGGCTACAGACATAGCCAGGCGTCCCCCTGGGGGACAAGCTCGTCCCTGGGGGAGAACCACCACGGCTTTCAAGAATTGTTTTCTCGGTGTTCCCATCGTGGCGCAGCAGAAACGAATCCGACTGGGAACCATGAGGTTGCAGGTTCGATCCCTGGCCTCGCTCAGTGGGTTAAGGATCCGGCGTTGCCGTGAGCTGTGGTGTAGATTACAGATGCGGCTCGGATCCCGCGTTGCTGTGGCTGTGGTGAAGGCCGGCAGCTACAGCTCCTGTTAGACACCTAGCCTGGGAACCTCCATATGCCGCGGGTGCGGCCCTAAAAAGACAAAAACAACAACAACAACAACAGAAAGAATTGCTTTCTTGATTGCCAGGCAAATGCCTCAGAATCACCTATGAAAATAAGAGAGTGGGGCGCATTTTTGAAGGAATTCTCCTTAAAAAGTACACGAATTGACTGGGGGCAAGGGCGGGGAATTTTTCCTGGCACAGTTGCTTTGGGTCATTTTTACCGCATGTACATTGGATTATCTGAATTTGGGTCTTGCGAAAGAATAAAATCGGAAAGTTGATGAGCATTGGTGCCCCTGGCTTTTTTTTTTTTTTTATTTTTAGGGCCGCACCTGTGACATATGGAGGTTCCCGGGCTAGGGGCTGGATCGGAGCTGTAGCCACTGGCCTACACCACAGCCACAGCAACACCGGATCCTTAGCCCACTGAGTGAGGCCAAGGATCGAACCCCCGTCCTCATGGATACCAGTCGGGTTCATTAACACCGAGCCATGTTGGGAACTCCACGGCAGTCTCTCTATCTCTCTCCCTCTCTTTCCTCCAGCCTTCCCCGTTCCCCCCTCCCTCTTTCTCTGGGCTCCCCTCCAGCACTTCCAGGGGCTACATCCTGAGACCCAGGACACCGCCTTTCTTCTAATGTCCCTTAACCCGCCGGACTGTATGAGTTGGTATTGCTGCCTGCGTGTGCTGTTGGCAGAAAACAGGCCGCTGGAGAGGCGTCAGCTATTGCAAGGCATGTATCGTAGCAGATTTCCATCAGAGGCACGGCTGGGGCTGGGCAGAGAAGGACCATAGAGACGGCGGGAGAGGGGCTCACTGTCAGCGTCTGGCTGGAACACGCCGGTGAAATCGACTCCACCGGTTTATGGAGAGAGAATGAAAACTTGGGCAAACGGAATGTGAGCAAAGTGGATCTGCTTCTGGTTGGTTAAAAAATCAGCCCTGGGTAGCTTCTTGTTACTTAATAAAATGGTGTTTGTCAGAGTTCTTCATGGTTCAGTGGGTTAAGAATCTGACTGCAGCTGCGTCACTTCGGAGGTGCCGGTTCGATCCCCAGCCCAGTGCGGTGGGTTAAAGGATCTGCTGTTGCCGCAGCTGTGGTGTGTCACAGCTGTGGCTCGGATTCGGTCCCTGGCCTGGGAACATCTATATGCTGCGGGCACAGACATAAAATTAAAAAAAAATAATAATAATAAAAATTAAGTTCTTCAGAGTAACAGAAGGAATGGAAAAAAATATATATAACATGCGGAGAATACAGTGTACATATGCAGAATATCCATAGCATATATAGTCTCTATTTATCTATGGAGAGATGTATTTAATCACACGTGATCAGTGTGGGGGGCCCCGCTGAAAGGTCTGAAATCTGCAGGCCAATCCCGCAGGCCGGAGAGTCAGGCTGCATGTCCACACTTAAGACTGACCTGCTGCCTCTTCCGGGAACCTCAGTCTTTGCTCTTAAGCCTTCAACTGATTGGACGCGGCCCACCCACCCTTTGGAGGGTCATCTCATCTACCCGGAGCCCGCTGACGGTAAACGCTCACCGTCCCCACAGAGGCCTCACAGCACGTCGTCACCAGAAAAGCCCAGTCGGGTGCACACACAGCTCACCGTCATAGGTTCTTCTGTGTCTTGTCACGCAAACCCTCGACAGCCCTTCCAATTGCGCTTTTACAATCCTATTGCTTTTACAGGGTCAACAGCTTAAGACTCGAAGGCCTCTAAGTGGCGCCATATGTTTGCGGGATTTTCTGAACCTCTACCGGTGGCAGGCTCTATGCTGAGTGTTTGGGAACAGAGCTGAGAAAAAGCCAACTTAGTTTCCAGGAGGGTTATGGATGGACAGGGCTGTCCAGGTCCCGGGGAAGCACAGACAGAAAGAACTTGGGGAGCCGCAGACGATTCTAGGGGGAGAGCGTGGCATGACCTGGTCAGTGCTTTCATTGCTGCAATGATGTCTCTCTTTTCTCTCCAAATACTGACCTTTCCGGGCCGGTCCCCTTGTCCCACCAGCTTCTCTCTGTTCCTGTGAGCTTATGGGGATTTAGCCACACTGCATCGCGTTCATGCCACACACTCAACATCCTAAGTGATAAAGCCTTGCCTCCTCAGCCAAGGTCAGGCTCAAGGGCAGGACTTTTCCATCGCATACTATTATACTGTATCCTTCCGTGTTTTGGATTCCTCTCCCCCATCCACTGTGTCTGACCGCAGCCTCCCGCGCACGCCGGAACTCCGTGTGGCAGGCCAAGTGGCTCTCGCTTTCATTCTCTACTTTTTGAAAACATGTTTACTTCTATCCACAGCATGAAACTCGCTTTGGACAATTTCCAATAAATGAGAGGGCTTTGGCGCGCACACAGGAAAACGTTGCTTCTCCCCTGCCTTTTGTTTTGCTTTCTGGTTTTTGCTTATTAGGGCCACACCCGAGGCATAGGGAGGTTCCCAGGCCGGGAGTCAAATTGGAGCTGCAACTGCTGGCCTACACCACAGCCACAGCAACACAGGTTCCAAGCTGCATCTGTGACCTACCCCACAGCTCACGGCAACGCTGGATCCTTAACCCACTAAGCGAGGCCAGGGACCGAACCCGCAACCTCATGGTTCCTAGTGGGATTCGTTTCCGCTGCACCACGGCGGGAACTCCTCCCTGCCTTTCGTACCTTCACGCTCCAGCCCAAGCACAGCTCTCTCCGGGGGGCCCCCCAGGGCCTCCTTTCCTACCCTTCCTCTCGCTCGGTGCATTCGTCCCAGCTTTATCATCATGAGCTGTGTGAGGATCGCTGTTTTGCGTCTCTCGTAGGTGACATTCGGGTGGAAGCCGTGCAGATGAGGGCTGATGCTTCATTTTTCCATCTTCAGAGAGCCGGCATCTCATGCCGGACACGCCCGTGCAGCTCGGCCCGTTGGATAAACAGCTGAAAAGGAGAGAAGGGCCAGCAGCTGGGTGACAACGGGGGAAGCCGGCTCCCCGTCCAGCTTTGCCGGGGCGGGGGGCAGCAATTGCTTGGGAAGCCTGAGTTTCAGAGCCCGCGGTCGGTCTTCTCTGCGCCTGGAAAGGCTCTTCGGGAAGGTGTCTGTGCGTTAACTTCCTCATCATAATCACAGGCGTGTTTGCTTTGGCGCTTAGGATGGAGCTTCTGAGTGTGGTTGAAAAAAATCTCATCCCAGGCCAGACGTTAGCGGATGTACCTCGGGGACCTTTCAGGATTCTTTCCCAAAGAGAACAAAAGAAACTGATCTCGCTTTCGACCTCTTCCTGGAGCTGGGGTGACCACCCGCTCCGAACGCTTGCGCTCCGTTTACGGTCCAGGCCTAGCTGTGCGCGGATGTGTAAGCTGGCCGCCTTCTGTGGCTGTATTTTGACTGTGGTGTTTAAATCTTCTTGCCTGAGTCCTAGGAGAACAATCAGGGGTCATTGTACAACCCTAAGGGGGGGAAAAAAAAAAGCCGATGGGGAAGGCTCCGGTGAGACGCCGTGGCTGGAGGTCCGTTACCATGGCAACGCAAAGTTTGTTCCTCTTTTCTGGGCTGTTCCTTTCCCCCTTCCCTCATCCTCCTTCCTGGCCTTGGAAGAGGCATAAATGACTTCCAAGGCGGCAAATGTCTTCTAGCTTGTTGATCTGTTATTTCCCCGTCTCCTTTTCTTCCACCTGTCAAATCTTATTTCCGCGGAACAGGGCGCCAAAGCTCCCGCGTGAGCCATTCCTTCAGAAGGTAGTGGTTCCGCCCCGCTTCCAGCCTCCTTCGTCAGCATTCCGTCGGGAACTGACTCTCACTCAGCCGGAGTCAGGTATGTGATCCGGCTTTTTGTTTCTTCAGCTCGGACGCGCGGAGTGGGTGTTCAGAAATGCTTACACGCGGTTCCTGGTGCCAACCACAACGGGCAGTGAACACGGTCACACTGCAACAAACATCTACAGCCTGTGATGCGGGGGCCGGGATTCCTACAGCCCCCCAGGCTGCCTGGTAAGCTCGGTGAATGCATTTTTGAGTGTGAAGGTGGGTGTGGGCTGCCCAGTTCAAAAGTCTGGATCCCTCACTTTGTCAGCTACTAACGGAAGGAAATGGGACTTAGGGGGATTCACTGATGGAGAAGTTCTCACCTGCATCTCTTGGCCTCTGAATCCCACTCCCCAGGGGGAACCTGAGTTTGGTTTCCGTGAGCTGAGGAGGAGATGGTTTCTGGTCTCATAATGTCAACACTGGAGACCAAAAGAGAGAAATGGCAATGAAGAGAAGCTTTCGTTCAAAGCACCTCACCAAAGGTCTCCAGGAAAATAACAACCCATTTGAGGCTAAGATCGATCTTTTGTATCTTAGGAGTAGGTTGACAATAAACAGCAAATGCACAGTTTTTCTGTGTGTTACCAAGAGGGGGCGGTCCCACAGTGCCACACAGAATCTTAGCATGAGAGCACAGACCAACTTGAACCTGCCTTATCGGTGACAGGCATCCCAGAGGCTCAAGAATGGGATTGCAAGTTAGTCTCTAATTAATTTCCCTGAGCAGCTGAGAGGGTGGGAAGAACACTAGGCCTTGGGGATACGGTGACACTCCGGGAGTTCCCACTACGGCCCAGCGGGTTAAGAACCTGACTGGCATCCATGAGGACTCGGGTTTGAGCCCCGGGCATTGACAACGATGAGCCACCCCTGCGTGCGCCCCGTGTGGCTCCCAGGGTTCGATCCTTTCTGGTTCGATCATTCTAGGCTAAGACCTGAGCCCCTTCACGGGTTTCCTAAGAAATCCCCTGGCGAAGCTTCTCGCAAGTTTCATAGAATTTGTGCACTGAAGGGGTTCAAAAAGGCAACCCCTTCTCCCGAGCTACCTGTCACCCCCTTCCCGGCTGCCTCCCTCCGTTTCTTTATCTCTCTGGATCTTTCTCCGGAGAAGTGCACAAGTATTTCCTCTTAGTGCTGAGCTTGGAACCCCACCAGGTCCTGGGGGGCCTGAGCGGCTTTACCCGAGTGGCTCCTAAGGGAGGGCTCTGGTTGGTAGAACCCTCCTGGAGCTCCCGCCGTGGCTCAGTGGCAATGAACCTGACTGGCATCCATGAGAGATGCAGGTTCGATCCCTGGCCTCGCTCAGTGGGTTAAGGATCCGGCGTTGCCATGAGCTGTGGTGCAGGTCACAGATGCAGCTCGGATCTGATGCTGCTATGGCTGTGGTGTAGGCCGGCAGCTGCAGCTCGGATTTGACCCGTAGCCTGGGAACCTCCATATGCTGCAGGTGCGGCACTAAAAAGACAAAAAAAGGATCTTCTTAATGGCCCTTAAAAGAATCTCTGTGTGACCATCGTCTCCGATTGTTTGGGGTAAATACCCAGGACTGAGGTCGCAGGCTTAGGCGGCGAGCCTGTGTTTGGTTTAATGAGATGCCGCTCCTCCTGCAGAGCGGCTGGACGAGGTACCTCCCCTCCAGCCGGGCCGGCAGGGCCTCTGAAGAGAGATGCCGGCCGGAGCAGCTCGTTCCCTGGGAGAGATCAGGGCGGGGGCCTGCGCGTCGGTGTGGGGTCGACAGGTCCATGCCCACCCGGCCTGCGAGCTTCTGGCAAGACCTTCTGTGACGTGAGACAGACACTCCCGGGAAGGATGGAACTCTGGCAGCCGCGGGGGCCGATGTCCTTCCTGGGCCCCCCGCCCCCCCCGGTGCTGCGCTCAGGGCCCCCGCGGCAGCTGTGGCCCGACTGTCGCCGGAGGCCTGAAGGACAGGGGTTCATTGCCGAGGCTGGTTGAGCAGCGCTTTCCAGTACAAGGTCAGCTGGCGACCCGGGCCCTCCCGGAGCCCTGCTCCCTGCGCCCGGAACTGCCCACGGCCGCCCCCAGCGCCCATCCCGGCCGCACCGGGAGACGTCCATTCACACTTTTCCCGGGAAGCCAGGCCGCTGACCGGCCGGCGGTTTGTCTCTGCCTGTCGCGCTGTCATAAGAGGACCCCCCGGACCGGGTGGCTTAAACGACCGACAAACAAACGTTTGTTCTCCCTGGGCTGGAGCGTCAGGGACCAGCAGGCCGCCCGATTCCGTTCCTGGCGGGGCTGGGGGCCTTCTCCCCGCTTCGCAGACTTCCCACGGGTCGCTACCTCTTGTGAGCACGCTAATTCCTGTCACGAGGCCCCACCCTCACAACCTCGTCTAACCCCGGCTGCCTCCTAAAGGTCCCGCCTCCAAACGCCATCCCCCGGGGCCCGGAGCTTCAGCACGTGAATCTGTGCGAGACGTTCGGTCCACAGCACGAGTCAAGACCCCGCGGCGGCCAGCGGAGGGGCCAGAGTGACACCGTTAATGAACACGCCCACCCTGATTAGAAGGAATGCCCCCCAGAAGCAGCGGAAGGAGGAGGAAGGGTTCAAGGGGACCACAGGGGCCGCTGTCATCGGACACAAGAGGCACCGAGTCTCCAAGACACGTGAGCGCCTCCCCCTGGGGACCCGAAGACACCGTGAGGATTTCCTGAGCAGGTGCACTGGGCGAGCAGGGGGATTTCCGCCAGGATGCCTCGTACTGAATCAGCGAGCGGAATCCCTCACTCCCAGAACCAGTTTGCTGTTGCCTCCTGCCTCTCTCGTATTCTGAGATGGAGCCAGAGTGGGTCTGTGGGCTGTCTCTGAAGGGGGGCGGGGGACGTTTCCATCCATGTGCCACGGACCACCCAGCAACAGGACCCCGCGGTGTGAGTAGCACAGGTTCTACGCAAGCACTGGTCAGCGCTGGAGGAGCAAAGAACCAGCTGCCTTTGGCTGGGTCCCTCTGCCGGCAAAACACATTTCTCATTAAGGAAAAAACTCATTTCTCTGCTTCCTGAATCAACACAACCCTCTCCTTTTCCTCCTGTTTAGAGGATCAAAAATACTTCTACCGAAAATATAAAAAGAATTCGGTTGGAAGATAACAACCTGATATGAAAAAATAAGGTGGGAAACCCGAGTTCGGGTTAATTAAATCAGAGCGTGCACCTGCTGAGTAACCACAGCCTCCCTGGCCCCACCCACCCGCACGCAAGTTCAAGGCCGCACGTGAGCGGATCACGGAGAAGTTTCGAGCTGGTCTGACTCAACGCCTCACCAATTCCTTCACGCCATGGCCGGAACCATTTGGATATTGTTCAGCCTTTTCTTGCCATCTGTTCGTGTGTTTTCAGAATATAGTATTTAGAAACTGTAATTGTATGGAAACAGTACCCGACAAAGCTGTCGAAACTAGAGGAATTCTTCTACATACATGTGCCCAGACTTATGCTTCAGAGAAATGGAAAAGAAAGTCCTGGACTGGGAAGATTTTTCTGACGTGAGGCAACGTAAATAATAGATACTCACAGCAGTTTGTAATTGTGAAAAACTGGAAGCCACCTAAATGTTTACGAAAAGGAGGATGACACAATTGTAATCTATGCAAATAATGATACACTCTACAGCTGTAAAAATGAATTAACCAAAGCTACACATGCTAGCTTATCTCTTGGAATAATGTAACACATTGGCTCCCAAATAGATTATTAATCCAACACTCTTATTAGTTCCCATAAATTTTGGATTAGGATTTTCTACGTTGGCAGTCATATTATATGCATAAAACAATCCTCTTATTATATCCTCTTTATATCCTCTTTCCAAATAATCCTCTTTTCAAATCCTTAAGTATTTTATTTACTGTGTGGGTGAGGGTCTTCAGAGCAGTGCTGAACAGAAGCGACGATGCAGGGTACTTGTGTCTAATTCTTGGTTTTAAAGGGACCGTTTCCATGTTTCACTATTAAATGTGATGCTTTCTCTAGATCTGCACTTTAGGCACATTTCTCCAAAGAGCAGAGAACTGGTTTTCAAAATTCAGTCTGGCAGATCCTCAAAAGAATTAAAAAAAGAACTACCATCATGTGACTTAGCAATTCTACTTCTGGGCATACATCCAAAGGAAACACAAACATTGAACTCAAAAAGTATCTGTACCACCTTGCTCGTTGCCGCATTATTTACAGTAGTCAAGACATGAAAACAACCTAAATGTCCACCAATAGATGAATGGATAAACAAACTTACATATAAATTTACATATAGGTAAATATAGACATAAAATGAAATATTATTCATCTATTAAAAACTATAAGATAATAATGTTTGCTGTTTTAAGGTGCTAAGTTTTAGGGTAATTCGTTACGTAACAGGAGAAAACACACATATTCCTGCTACAAATTAGATATTATCCTTACTCTCATTGCTTATTTGAATTTATCAATTCTTTCCTCCCATTCTATCTTGCATTTCAGAACCTATTTCTGGGATCATTTTATTTCTTTCTGAAGTAGTCCTTAGAAAGTTCCATCACTGAGAGTTTTTTGGTGGCAAACTCTAGATTTTTTTTGTCCAAAAAAGTCTATAATTCCCTCTTATTTTTGAGTAGTAGCTATATATAGAATTTGAGGTTGATTGCTATTTTCTCTTTTCTCTGAGTATATTGCTGTTGCTATTAAAAAAATCTGCTATCCATCTAAATATAGTTTCTTGCTATGTGATTTCTCTTGCTACTTATACCAGTTATTTTTTTCTTGCTCATTTGTGGTTTTACTGTGATGAGTCTCGTTGCGGAACTCTCTTTATGAATCCCACATGCAACTTGCTGTTTTTACTGAATTTGAAGATATGTATCTTTCATCAACTCCGGAAAATCCCAGTATTTTTCTTCAGAAAGTGCCTTTTCCCTGTTTTCTTTGAGCTGTAGTCTCCTTATTCCTTTGTGATATATTTTGAATAATATCTCCAGAACTTTCATCCCGTTTATTTGTTGTCTCTAAGCTATTGTTAAATCTGTTTTAACCTAACACTTATTATTTTTTAAATTTCAAAAATTAAATATTTTATTTAAAGGGCTTCTGTTTGATTTTTTTTCAAATCTTTTTTTTACATTATATTTTTTATTGCTCTCTTTTTTTTTTTTTAATGGCTGAACCCGAGAGATATGAAAGTTCCCAGGCCAGGGACTGAATCTGAGCCACAGCTGCAGCAATGCTGGATCCTTTAACCCCCTGTGCCAGCCAGGGATCGAACCAGTGCCTCCACGGCACCCAGAGACACTGCAAGTTGGATTCCTAACCCACTGTGCCACGGCGGGAACTCCATCCTCGCTCATGGTTTAGATTCCCTCCTTTATTTCTTTAAACAAATGACGTGTTCTTATTTTATATTCTGTATCTTACATTTTCTAAATCTAATATATTTACGGGTGTTGTTCTGCTTTTTATTTTTCTGCTGACCTTTCCCTCACGGTGGTTTCTGTCCTTGTGTTTTTAAATTGTGGACTGAGTTCAGTCCTCAGAAATCACGTGAAGCCTGAATTGAGAGTGTGTGTCCCCCCAGAGAAAATGCTTTGCTGCCAGTATGTCCCAGGTGTTCACAGTCAAGACCCACTTTGAGTTAATATCTAGTCTTGGGATCTCCCGGATCCCGAAGGGGTCATACTTGAGCCCCGGCTTGTGGTCGTAACGCGCCCGGAGTTCTCAGGGAAGACTCCGCTTTATCCAGGGGGCGGATGGAGCCAGATGATTTTCCTTGTTGTCTGTTTTGTTGAAGACAGTATTTTTTTTTTTTTCTTTTCTACTCTTTGTTGTGGCTACAGCACCTTGAAGGTCCTAGCTTCAGTGTGGGATCGGTTTCCACCTTGCACAGCACAGGACACGGTTGCAAGACTCCCACACAGCCGGTGAAGCCACATTCTGGCTTACGGAGACAGACACGTGTTGTGAGGGTGGGCGCAGCTTCGGGGCTGGCTTTCCACTCTGCTTTTGTGCTTTCTCTTCGTGTCAGCTTGCGGAGACCTCCTGTTCTTTCATGCAAGCTCAGCTGTGCATTTTAAAAGACTGTGTCATATTTTACCCAGATATTTTAGAGCAAGACACTTTTTCATGTTGTGAAAGACCAGAAGCCTGCCTGCTCCCTGTGCATCGATCATTTTCCGTGGTTTATGTTGGTCTCCCTTTTGCCACCAGTGTCCTTTTGTGTATATGAGAGCCGCCAGTGCACAAGGGCGCTGTGGCAGGGCAGTCATTCTCTCCAAAGCCTTCCTGCACATACCTGCAGCCCTGCCTGAGGGCTTTCCCTGGACGTGGGGGTGAACTTGCCCTCTACACAGTCAAGCCAGAAGTGTGGGGGGGTCCACGTTCTCGGGAACAACCGTGACGGCTAGAAGCCGGAATCCCTTCAGATCCGAGCACTCTGGGGATTCTTCACAGGGTCTCCCAGGGGCCCCCCAGAGGGCCTGAGAGATGCGTGACTTCACACCAGGGCTTTTATGCAGGAGAGGGAAACGCAGAGCTGCCTGCGAGGGCCCCGGCCGGTGCTGCCTCCACCTTGCTCGTGGCTGTGGCTGGGACGCGGCCCTCCTCCGGCTCCGAGTTTCCTCTCCTGGACAAGAAGGCGCTTGGACTGAAGCCCCGAGGTTCCGTCCGGCCAGAACATTTCCAAATTCTGTAAGAGGTGGCCGGTCCACCCTGAGCCCGCGGGCGGGGCCTGGAAGAACGCGGGCCGCTCCCCACGGGCCTGCAGACACCGGCTGCTGGGGAAACGGGTGGTCACACGACAGCCTCTGGCCGCGCGGCTCCTTTCAAAGCCAGTTCACATCTGTGTCCACGGTGGAGGGCCACGAGGCCACCATCAGAAGCCGGCCCATGAGGCTCCACCCCGAGCTGCTCTAGGAACCTCCGCCAGCGCTGGCGTGTGCTTCCCTCTCCTCCGCTGGCAGCTGACAACCGCGGCGAACTGCAGCTGGAGAGACCCCGGGTCTCCACGCCGGCCACAGGACAGGCAGCGAGAGTCAGTGCTGGTGCCACCTCTGCCCGGGGCCCGGCAAGACGGGGGGGGCCTGGGGACATCCTTTCTTTTGCCGATTGGGGTGGAACTGGGCGGTTTCTGGAAACAGGAAGAAAGGCAGTGCTGCTGTGTGGGGGCCGTGAGGACCTCATCTCTGGGGCTTTTTGTCTTTCAGAATCACTAAGCTGACCCGTCTAGATGACGAACGCTTTAGCAAAGACCAGAAGGAAGTTTGGCCACGTCCCCAACACGATGAGCACGAAGACTGGAGAATCCGAGGGTTTCTGCCCATTTGGACAGACCACACAGAACCACATTTTTTTTCTATCTTTGTAAGTAGGTAGGAGTGAGAACAGAGTATTATGAATAAGCCAGAAAAAAAAAAAATATATATATATACACACGCACAGAAGGACTTAGAAAAACATTAGAACAGAGCCCAGTAACCTTCCTTGCGTTCCCAACGCCGGTGAGAATCCCCCACTGTGAGTCGTGCCTGGAAGCAGCGCTCTCTGGGCCCAGGATCCCTTCCTTTTTCCTGCTAGCCACTGGCTCAGCTACCACTCCCTTCTGTGCTGAAGGCGGAGAGACACTGCGGGGGAAACTGGCCCAGAATCTCAAGAAGGCACGGAGGCAGCCGAGGCCTCCTGGATCCCTCGGGAGGAGGCTGGCGGATGCGGGCTTGTGCACTGCCCGCCGCGCAGGCCTCCGCGGGCGCCTCCAGCCGCTGGAAGGATGCGCCAAGGCCCTAGTGCTTATTTCCAGGAAGACCCCAGGGTACCTCCTGGGGTGTTCACCCCACTACTCTAGGGTCCCAGAAGGAAATACTGGATCCGGAGCCTGGCATAGCCCTTCACGTTCCAGAGGAAGAAGAGACACCAGCCCAGATGGCGCGGGTTTCCTGGGTGGATCGCCCTTTTCTTTCAGTGAACCCCTCCCCAGCCGTGTCGTGTCGGGGTGGGTTAGGAGGAAAGCACCTTCTCCCAGCCCCCACTATGCTTGACAGGCACAGCCCTGCTTTGTGCCTTTCTCGACTGCTGTCCCCAGCGGTGATAACTAACGGGGGAGTGAGGTGGAGTGGGGGGTTGGGGGGACGGAGTGGGGGTGGCGGGATCCTGGGTCCCGAGGACCCTGGTGCCTGCCGGGCTCTGCCAGGTGCTCCAGCTGTGGAGCTGGAGCTGCGAAGCGGAGCTGTCTCTGGCCCTCTCTTTCCTCCGCCTCTAAGGAAAAAAAGCTGCTCTGGTTCTGCACTGGCCCTTCTGCAGCCGGGCCGGGACCTCACAACAGCAGCTGCTGTGCGAGTGTGCCCTTGACCATAGTCTCAAAAACAAATGCCGCAGAGCCGGAGGTCTGCCCCGCCCGTCTCTACCTCTCCAAACAGGCTCCTCCCCAAATGGCCCTTAAGCTGCACCTCTGTGGGGGCCTGAGGATGGAGAGAGCCTCCTACACTCACAGGCTCACGGCTCTTTCTCTCCTGAGGTCCCGATTCAGTAAGTGACTCAGCATCCATTTAATAAGCCCTCAGAAGTGACATCACCTTGGAGGCTTGGCGGTCAACGGTGACAAGAGGGAAGCTGGCAGGAGCCCGGGGCTCTAGTAGAAGCCCACCTGCCTCCAGCTCCTTCCTGTTCCCATTTTTAAAGATCTGCATAGCTGCATCTCAGTCTCTCTCTCTCTCTCTCTCTCTCTCTCTCTATATATATATATATATATATAATTTTTAAAAATCAATTTCCGATCTCTAAGATTGGGCAAAGCCCCCTCACTCTGCGCTAGGCAGCTGGTGCTTAATCCTGCCCGTTCAAATTTATCCCTTTGACACTGCATCTATGTTTCTCTGGCTATTTATCTGCTTTTCTTTACTGGCTCAGTATTAATCTAGAAAAATATACAGAGAAATGGCTTTTTCTACGTAATCGTTTTCTTTTTTAGGGCCACACCCGAGGCACAGGGTCGAGTCGAAGCTGCAACTGCCAGCCCACCCCACAGCCGCAGCAACGCGGGATCCGAGCCTCGTCGGCGACCTACAGCACAGCTCACGGCAACGCTGGGTCCTTAACCCGCTGAGCTGTAGGTCAACGACGAGGCTCGGATCCTGCGTTGCTGTGTAGCCCACCTCACGTCCTCAGGCAGCATATAAATAAACACAATGGTGGACATTTGCGCCGTGTATGTGCGGCGGGGTCCTGGGCTTTTTCTAGCCTTGGAGGTTGTCTTACGATTTAACAAAGAAAAAGGGCCCCTGACTGCTCTTGTCCCCCCTTTTTGCTTTTGTAAAGATGGTCACTCCCTTCGCTGCAGCACCCAAAGCTGGACGGAGCAGGACTTCTGCTTTTTCAGACATCTTGCTCACTTCCTGGTCCGTGTTCAGAGCCCAGGAGCTGCCTATGAAGTTCTTTTCTCCACCGCGACGGTTTCTGTATTATTCAGAACAGTTGCTGGCTGAAAATCTCCCCCACAAAATGAAGAAACACACAGAGGAGGGAAAAATGAAGCGCTGAACCCCCAAGTAGCTCGTTTATTGTTGCCGGCCCGTCCTCCCACGTCTGTGCACGTATTGGGATTCCAGGAGCCTCTTGGGCACCAGGGGCGTCTGAACCCCCAGCTGGAGGAAGCCTCCTGACCATCGCCTTTGTACTGTGCCATCAGTGTGACAGCCGGGGGGTGGGGTGTCCCGCCACGCCTCCATCCAGACCCCGAGAGCTCAGTGGCTCTCAAGAGAAGGGGCGGACCCACCGCTGGAGGAGGCCCAGGACGCTGCTTTCCTCTCCTCGGACCCCAGCGAGCCCCAGAGCTTCCCTCTAAGACTCCGGCTGTTGCGATGATGTCAGTGTAAGCCCTCAGTGCCTCTTTCCTGGATTACTGATGCTGCAGGCCGCAAATCCTGCCCGAAGCCTTAAACCGCTTTCCGTCTCCTGCCGCCACCTCCTCGAGAACTGGTTTGGTGTAAGAAGCTCTTGGCTTAACTATTTACTTATAACTCATGTTATTAGCTATATATTATATTTTATCTCTTTTATAGGACTGTTGTTTCTCATATCACCAAATGTGTAACTGCGCCCCCAACAAAATAACGATGACTAGGAGATCTGAAGCAGTTGACCTAATATATAATTCTTTACCAGATCGATGATTGTAATAGTATAACTCTAAATACGGGTAGTAGACGCACCAAGGGGGAATAATTTCCTGGACCATAGCAGACTAGTAAGACAGGTGGTCCAGGGCCTTTTAGCTACTGTTAATAAGGCCCAGTCCAGTGAAGGCACATTGAGTGGGCTTCCAACGAAATCTTTGCCAGACCTGGGAATGAGCATGCCTAACAGCGTGGGACAAAATGGTCATGAAACGCCTCCCAAAATTATAGTCACGTTTATGACCACGGGGGAGCCCTGTGAACTGAAGTGTGGCACTTGCCATCAGCCTCCACATGGAGTAAAACATAAGCCACAGCAGCTGCCGACCTGCAGCACCCCCGGAGGGGAGCTCAGGCTCGAGACCGGGAGGGAGGCACTCTGTGCTCTGGGAAAGAACGGGCCTTCAGACAGTCAGGTGTTTTTAGGAGAAGCTTTTTATGAGCCCGATTCTTGCATCTCCTCCTATCTAGAAAAACACTAAAAATCTGTCAATGATGACTGATGTCTGTGACTAGCAGTCACCTTCATGAGACCAGCAGCAAACTTCTGTAAAATGAGTGCCTGGCTGCAGGCACCTGCCCCTCCACCTTCAAGACTTAGATCTTGATATTTCCCCCTTTTCTCTTTGGGCTCTCTGAAATACTGCCTCCTGGGCTGTAGCTAGTGGGCAAGACACAAGATGTCACGGTTACCTGTGAGAACAGCCACTCCCAAGGGTGGGTCAGTGAGCCCTGAGGGAGCTCGGGGAAGAAACACAGAAGACTAGCCCCCAGCTGAGGGGCAGATCGAAGGAACCGCGGCAGAACCCATGGAATTACATGGGTGTGTCTGTTCTAGAAAGAGGTTTATTATGAGGTCTAGGCTTCTGTGTCCACGACCGATCTGCTGCCTGCCAGCTGGAGCTGCAGCGGGCCTGGTGGTGCAGCTTGAAGGCCTGAGGACCTAGAGGGCTGCAGCTGGGCAGAAAGTGAAGTCGGCACCCACCTCTTTGTGCTCTATTCCAGGCCCGGCAGACTGGGGGGGCGCCCACCACCCTGGAGGACAACACAATCTGCGTTCCTCAGTCCACAGATTGCAATGCTCGTCTCTTTTGGACACCCCTTCACAGACACAGCCGGAGGTAACATTTAACCAGCTACATTTGATCAAGGTTGGTAGGTACTGTATTCAATATCTCGTAATAAACTGTAGTGGAAAAGAATCTGAATAAAAAATATATATATACACACACACACACGTCTAAAACTCACCAGACGGCTTCTACCAAACATACAAAGAACTTATACCCATCCTTCTTAAACTTTCCCAAAAGACTGAAGAAAGGAGAACACTCCCGAAGAATCCACCATCACCCTAATACCAAAACCGAAGATACTGCCCGAAAGGAACATTATAGGTCAATATCTCTAATGAATAGAGACACAACAATTCTCAACAAAAGTTTAGCCAGCCGACGAAGACAACGCGTTAAAAAGACCATACACCACGGCCAAGTGGGACTCATCCCAAGTTCACGAGGGTGGTTCACCATATGCAAATCAACTGCATACACCAAGTTAACAAAAGTCAAAACCCACATGATCATCTCGAGAGAGGCAGAAAGAGCCCTGGACAAAATCCAACATCCACTCATGATCAAAACTCTCACCAAAGTGGGTAGAGAGGGCACATATCTCAGCATAATTAAACGGAACCACTTTGCCGCACATCAGAAACTAAGCAACATTGTAAATCAACTCTACGTTATAAAAAACAAAATTAAAGTAAAGTAAAAAGAAAACCAACAAAGCTATCTAGTCACCCCTCGGCCCAATCAAATAACACGTAAGATTCAGCATTGTACCTGGGCCTTGCCTCCTCGCTCATCCGCCCTGGGGTCCCAGACCTCTCACCCCGCCCCAACTCTAAGCCTGGTCACAGCTCCCTGCCTCACAGCCACCGTGCTCTGCCAGAGGACTTCCTCCCGCTCCGTGTCTCCACGCCACTTGCTTTCTGACAAAACTCGAGAAGGCAATAATTAGGAGTAGGCTCTGCAGTCAGACAGGCCTGGCATCAATTTCTTTTTCTTTTTTTTTTGTCTTTTTTTTTTGCCTTTTACGTAGAGCCGCACCCACGGCATATGGAGGTTCCAAGGCTAGGGGTCTAACAGGAGCTGTAGCTGCCGGCCTTCGCCACAGCCACAGCAACGCGGGATCCGAGCCGCATCTGCAACCTTCACCACAGCTCACAGCAACGCCGGGATCCTTAACCCACTGAGTGAGGCCAGGGATCGAACCCTCAGCCTCATGGTTCTTAGTCGGATTCGTTAACCACTGAGCCACAAAGGGAACTCCTGGCATCAATTTCTTTTAATTCCACAAATATTTCCTGAACGCTGACTTGGTGCCACTGGGGGTGTAATTCTGTCGCTATTACCTGGGTGGCCTTGGAAAAGTTCCCTGCACCTCTAAGCCTCAGGTTACACATCTGTGAGTGGGAATAAAGCTCAGAAAGCACTTGGCACAGTGTCTGGCACATACAAACCTTCTGTGAACGCGAGATGCTATAATTCCTATTTTTAGCATCCTTTAAGTTTGACCTCAAGCTTGATGGCGCTTTCACTGATGGGTTTAGACCCCAACCTCACCCTCTCCAGCCACCCTGTGCCCTGGGTGCCACGCGCGTGCCTCTGTTCCACCCTCAACGTAGAGAATTCAACCTGACGCTGGCCAGACCCTCCCACGGCTCTTGGATGAGAACTGCGTCTCCTCCGTCCCTTCGGCTGAGCGCCCGGAGCAGCGCTTGTGCCCAGCATCTGCTGGCTCCCCAGAGCATCCACCCCATCCAAGCAGGAGCTTTCCCCGGGGACGGGGGGCTGCCCCGCTCCTGTTCTTTCCCGGGGACATCTGTTCTTCTTGCCTCCCCTGGCAGCAACTTGAGAGGCCGTTGCCAGGCTCGGCTGCAGGCCGCTCTGAGGGGTGGGCCAGCCGTGGCAGCCTCTTGGGGCAGATGAATCGGAAAAGCAGACCCTGGGCTGTGCATTCATCTCAAGGCTCCCCTCTCATCCTGCACCTGAAATGACTGGACGCCTGCAAAACGCACCCCATCCTCGTGGGAAGAGCAAGGAGGGGCGGGCGCTTCCGGCACCCAGCCAGTCCTGTTCTCTCGGTTAAAAAATTGTGTTCAGGTGCGCGTCAAGCTTCAATGGCCCTTCTTTCCAAAAGGGTAAAGTCTGGGCGTCTCCGAAGCGGCTCCTGGCATGGCAGTCCAGGGGATCGGCTCTCCGCTCGGTGTAACGTCCCCTCTGCCGACTTTGTGCGGGGACACCTTGGCTGCTTAGAGGCACATCGCCGACAGTCCAAACAGCATTTTGCCCCCACATCCCTCCAAAGTGGCATGTTTCACGATGTCACGGCTTCAGGAGCCGGTCCCTGGAGTCCTCACTCGAGATGCGAGCCTGAGCCTGGGCTCATTTCTCTGCTCTCAGGCCCCCTGATGGGCGGCACTGTGCCCCGCCCCACCCCTCTGTTGAGGTCCTACCCCGCAGTACTTGGAGACAGGGCCTTGAAAGGGATCCTGAGACTAAATGAGTTCCTACGGGTGAGCCCCGACCCAGTACAACCGGTGTCCTTACAGGAAGAGACACAGATGCACCAGGAGTGCGCGGCACCGGACGAGGGAAGACCAGGCGGAGACGGGAGAGGGTGGCCGTCTGCGGGCCAGGGAGCGAGGCCTCGGGAGAAACAGCCCCGCCGACACCGTGATCTTGGACTTGCAGCCTCCAGGACTGTGGGGTGATACATTTCTGCCGTTCAAGCCCCCAGGTCTGTGGTGTTCACTTCTAACAGCCCCCGCGGACAGACACACACTGCAAAGAGTGGGTTCCAACACCGATGATGGCGTTTGCTGCCTGCTAGTCACTCAACTGCAGTTTTGGTTGGTGTCTCTGTTTGCCCCGTAGCACAACGTATGGGTGATGGCCTTGGTCGACTCCCTTTGGCTCCGTCCAGCACTAGAGAAAGCCCCGGCTCTGGCCGCTACCCGAGGAGCGTTTGTTGAATGAATGAGTAACGCTGCGCTCTCACTGGGGCTCTAGGAGCCTCATCAGCAGAATCTTGTCACTCTCTTTATTTCTCTCCCGCCCTGACCGCTCCTTCTGCCCAGGGTCCCTGTGGCGCTGGCAGACCGTCTTGGCCACAGTCCCCTCTCGCCCCCCACCCCAACAAAGCCCTCCAGTGGCTCACATCTGCAGCCCCTAATTTCCCCATAACCAGAAAGGGGTGCGCAGAAAGTGCTTACCGCAGCTCTGGTAGAGAACTTCCAGGTTCCCACCCCTGCAGGCGACGTGTGTGGGCCAGGACTCCCCACCGCCGCCCCGGGGAGAACCCAGCGCCCAGAGGAGGAGGGCGGCCGTGAACCCCTTCATGGCGGGGGACTTGTGTGTGTCCGAGGGAAGATGAACAGGCCCAAAAAAAAGGGGCCCTCGGGGTGCCGCCCCTTCCCTCAGAAAGGGGGTGACATGTTCGGTTTCACTTCTCAGTATTTTCTGCTCTTGGGGAACCACTGTGAAAAGCAAAAGGCACTTAGCAGAGGCCTCTGAATGCGCTTCCCCAGAAACTCAGGGCTTGAATCAACAGGGGCGAGGCCAGCCGGGGTGGGTCCAGGTGCAGGATGCTGATTTTCTGCTTTCAAAGGGAGGGGACGGCTAGTGAGGCTAGTGATGTGTGACCTTGGGACTGGGCCCCTCGCCGAGTGGCCCTCCCCGGAACCCCGCCCCCAGGTGGGGCAGCAACTCAGGAAAACGAAACCACAGGCCTCCGCGTGTTTTCCAGCCCCCAGCCCCCGAGGGCCCCTGATCGGGGCTTTGGACCAGAAGCCTGGCTGGGGCCACTGGCAGCATCTGGCGTTTGCGGGGCTGCAGAAGGACTTTTGCCCTGGGGTCCGCAATAAGGCTTTTGCCCTTTTGGCACTTTGCTCAACTCTGGCTTCGGCTCTGCCCTCAGGATTAGGATTTCAGCAGGGAGCTGTGCAACTGGGAGAACCAGGGCGTGCTCCGGGGGCAGCAGCTGTGGCCTCTGGAGACGACGGGGAGGGGAGAGGCCTGAGAGGTGAGCTGGGTTCTCTTCCTGGGCTCAGCAGGGAGGGGAGGGCGGGGAGGGCGGGGACAGGAGGGCTCCCCTGTGAAGACCGGAGGTTTCAGGTGTTTGGGTCACTGGCGGGATTATTTAACACCGTGTCCCACTTTCTTTTCAAAGCCAGATTCTGGAGCTTCCTGGCGGCTCAGTAGGTTAAGGATCTGGTGTTATCACTGCTGTGGATTCGATCCCTGGCCCCAGAACTTCTGCATGCCCTGGGCGTGGCCGGTGGGGGTGGGGGGAAGGCACCAAGTTTCTGTCCCCATCCCCCAGCCCCTCATCTCTGCTGCCCTGAATCGAGACAGCAAATTTTCTGAACCCTGATTCCCCACCCCAGCCCCAGCTCCACGTTAGCTTAAGAGGACCAGGGTCAGGGCCAAGGCCAGCACATTTCAGAAGCAACAGAGAACACTATTTTCCCTGGGAGGAAAAGCATTTCTCTGAAGGCACTGGGTAGAATGACTATTTCTGCTGATGACTTAAATAAGAATTAAAGTCACCTCAAAACTTTGTTTTGTCTGCGACAGGAGCTTGATTTTTCATTTCAAACAGGTGTAACAATGCAGCTTGATAAAGAAAACAGGACTTTTATATATTCTCAGGTGATTACATATATACAACACCTAGCATTTACTTTCTAATTATTTTTCACGTCTTCAATGTCAAAACTTTTTCTGAAGTAAGTGGAACTCAATTACCGATGAAGACAAATACATCGACTTACTTGATGGACACTTGGGTTTCTTGGGAGACAACAGGCATGGTTGTTTGTTTGAGGACTGGTTTTTTTTTTTTTTTGGAGGTTCTCTTCTGCAGGTCGGTCCAGTGTTGCTGGCTTTCGTTAGTGATTCTCAAAATGCGGTTCCGGAGAACAGCATCACCTTCAGCCAAGAGCCTGTTAGAAATGCAAATTCTGGAGTTCCGTTGTGGCTCACTGGGTTAAGAACCCGACATGGTGTCCGTGAGGATGCGGGGTCGGTTCCCCGGCCTCGCTCGGTGGCTGAGGCTCTAGCGTTGCCAGAAGCTGCGGTGTAGGTCGAAGATGGGGCTTGGATCTGGGGTTGCTGTGGCTGTGGCTGTGGCACAGGCAGGCAGCTGCAGCTCCAATTTGACCCCTAGCCCAGGAACTTCCAGATGCTGCTGGAATTCCCTGCAAGAAGACATGCAAATCCTTGGGCTACATGTAAAACCCACTGAGTCAGAAACTCTGGCGTGGGCACTCTGTTTGAATAAGCCCGGCAGGTGGGTCTGACCCATGCTCAAGTGGAGGAACCCCTGGCTTTTGTGAAAGTCAAGGGGAAATTTGAGCCCCGGAGGAGAGGTGGCTGGTCGCTTTAGGAGAAGCACCAGTCTGTGTGGGTGGGAGGGTGGCTGTCTTCTGAACAAGCGCTCGGGAGGTAAGAGCTCGGAGGTGAGAGCTCGTGGGGACAGCCGCGAGCCCCGGTGGGACCCCGAGTCCACGGGGCACTCCAGGGCCAGACCGCGGAGCCTTGCTTTCCCTGGGGACCTTCGAGAGCTCCGGGAGTCCTTGAGAGAGCTCTGAACAGCCAGCGAGGAGGGCAGCGGAGGCCACGTCCCTGCACCCCACAGAGCAGCACGGGCGGCCCGTCAGGGTCGGAGCCAGGAGTGCAGAGCAGCGAGCAGAGACCCGGGCAGAGACCGGGAGCGGGGACCGGATACCCGGGCAGAGGCCAGGAGTGGCCCCAGCAGGGAACCCATGTCGTCTGAGGACCAGGACCTAGTGATGGCAAGAATCAGAGTTCCGGGGTTGTGCTGGCGTCTGGGAATATTCCAGACGAACCATCAGGAAGCTCGGGAGCTGTGGTGACCCCGGAGCAGTGGTTCTCCGACTTGGAAGAGCATCAGCGTGACCGGAGGGCTCGTCCACACAGACTGCCGCCCCACACCCACTCCCTACGGGGCGGGTTCAAGAAGTCTGGGAGTGGAGCCTGAGAACCTGCGTTTCTGGCAAGTTCCAGGTAAGGCCATTGCTGCTGCTCTGGGGGCCATGGTTTGAGAACCTCTGCTCTGGAAAATGGGATTTGGTCTATTGCAGGGTGTACAAGCTTTTTTTTTTTTCTTTTTAGGGCCGCACCTGTGGCATATGGAGGTTCCCAGGCTAGGGGTCTAACAGGAGCTGTAGCCGCCGGCCTATACCACAGCAACAGCAACGCGGGATCCGAGCCCCATCTGCAAACTACACCACAGCTCACGGCAATGCCGGACTGTTAACCTACTGAGCGAGGCCAGGGATCGAACCCACAACCTCACGGTTCCTAGTCAGATATGTTAACCGCTGAGCCACGACAGGAACGCCACAATTTTTTTTTTTAAATCATCTTGGTTTTTAATGAAATGCGCTAAATAACAAGCAACACTGTGTATCCCCCATAGCCTGTCTCTATGGGAATAAGGAGAAAAAGCCGCTTTCTCTAAGTTCTGTCTCCTGAGAACCGGAGTTTGCCTAAAATCAGCCGCGGCTCTCCTAGTCCAATCCACGCGGAGGGCCTCCAGCTGTTTGTTCTTCAAAGAGAAGCTTTCTGCAGACAGCAAAAGGGCTCACTGAGAGACTCTGTCCCCTAACTATTAAATAAGCTAGGATCAGCTTATGAGCATTATTTAAAATGTTTGCGGGTGGGTTAAACGGTGACCGAACAGGCCGCCCCGGCTCTGATGCAGCCTTCCAGCCCCTCACATAAGACGCTGCACTGATCTGTCTCATTCAGATTTTTGTTCTACTCTTTTTTGTCTGTTTTCCATTTTGGCCGCACCTGCGGCATATGGAGGTTCCCAGGCTAGGGGTCGAATAGGAGCTACAGCTGCCGGCCTACGCCACAGCCACAGCGACACCAGATCCGAGCTGTGTCTGCCACCTACACTGTAGCTCATGGCAACCCTGGATCCTTAACCCACTGAGCAAGGCCAGGGATCGAACTCACGTCCTCACAGACACTATGTCAGGCTCTAAACCCACTGAACCACAACAGGAACTCCTGTTCTACTCTTTTAAACAGTCCTTTCCCCCCACGTCTCAAGCTGCTTTCTCTCCAGGGAGGTTTGCTGGGTTCACCTTCCTTTTCCTGCCAGGGGCAAGTGTTCTCATCAGGACGGCTGACCCTGGGACAGTTCTTAAGGCGACACTGATGTTTAAGGGGAGACTTGAAGAATAAAAGCGGGACAGAGGCCAGAGTCTGAGACCTAAGGACGGAAGGCTGAGCTGCTCCACAGGGGAGCATGGGGTTACGTCGATTACTGGATCTGGGCTGCAGAGAGTGAGGGAGAGAGAGAGAAAGGGGTGGCGGGGAGAAGAGAAAAGTGAGCAGCTGAAAGGCTGCTGCCGGGTGCTGGGGGAGCAGGCTGCCTGCGGGTGGGACGCGCCAAGGTCATCCAAGACTTAGGCTGCCGTCTGTGGGATGTGCCACGTGGTACCCTCTCCACTCGGTGACCCTCACGGTGTCTATGGAGACGTGTACACCCCAAGCATGCTGTGAGTGTGTGTATGTGTGTGTGTGCTCGTGTGTGTGCGCGGGCACGTGTGTTTGTGTGCGCGCGCCAAGGAAAGGACCAGGCTTCACTTTGTCATCAGCTCGTATTTCCCCAAGGAATACAGCTCCCTTGGGACAGCGGCTGCATCTCAGGGTGGGTGCTGCGCTTTCCAGTACGTGGAAGGGGCTTCAGGCCAGTCGCATCTGCCTCTCCTGGCCAGCAGCCCCGCGACGGCCCTAACTCTACTTTACGATGCGGATGATATGTGAGAGGGAAGAACAAGTCTGACTCCATGTCCGTCCGTCCCTTTTATTTTAAGCTTTTGTTATAAAATGTTGCCTGCAGCTTGCAATACACAGGATGGCCTGAGCATGGCCTGAGCTAGAGACAGAACAGCAGGAACGGGCTGACTTGACCGTGACCTGACCTATGCAGACGGCTACAAGAACAAAGGGTCCCTGACACCAAGAAGTTTGCAGCAGCTAACCACGCCCTTCCCTCATTTTGCTTTCAAAAGGGCTTTGCCGAAGCGTTCAGGAGTTTGGGCTCTTTAAGGCATGAGCCGCCAGTTTCCTTGCATGGCCCTGCGATAAGCCGAGTTTTGCCTATGGTTTGGCCTCCAAACTCCGAGGTTTGCCTATGGTTTGGCCTCCCTGTGCCATGGGCACCTAGACTTATGTTCGGTAACAATCTTGCATTTGGTAAGAGACGAGCACTCGGTCTCCAAAAGCCAGCGTGTCTTCATTGTCATTTGCATCCCAGCTGGGCTGCTCTCCCTTAACCCGCTCTGACATTTATGACACGGGGTGGGGGGGGCAGGGGGGGACAGGGTCCCATCGTAGTAGAGCGATGCCATCTTGTCCTTTTCTCTGTCCCCTGTCCCTGGGTCTCCGCCACGCGGCAGAGGGAAGAGGCAGGTTAGGTCCCTTCTGACTTGTGTCTTCCAAATCGAGTCCCACAAAAAACCATCCCCCCCGCTGGGGGGCGGGCAGGGAGTGTAGAAGCCAGGAAGTGGGGAAGGGGGGGCTGCTTGCATGTAACACCACTGAGCGGGCCCCCAGGCCTTCCGCTGAGGCTTTGCACTGTAATTATTCTCACCTCTACCGTTTGCTGTGTGGGTTACAGAAGTGTCTTCTTGTAGGGCTCTCGCCCCGGAGGCGGAATGCTAACTCAGGGTGTCAGTGGGGGAGCACGGGCTTCCATGCATTCTTTACTGTGGCTACCAATTCACATTTGTGGCTTGAGGGCTCCGGGGAGTCACATCCCCACAGGCCTTGTTTACTGTAGGGAGTGTACCTACGTCCAGATGGACACCAGTCCCTAAAGTCCCTGTGACTCAGTTTATGGGAAGAAAAGGGCAAAGAAACCATGAGACGTACGAGACATTCCCACCCCCGAGACCCCTACTGGACAAGGACTGACAGAGGTAACTGAGCAAGGCCGATGGGAGAAAACCACATCTTTCTGGACCCCGCGTGGGTACGCCCATTTTTAAAGGATAAAAACCCCTATGAGACAATAGAGAAGTGGGGGGGACTCTTCTTCCCCTCCCCCAGCAGTCCTGGGAGCGGTTTGCTTTCCTGTAATAAAGGCTTTGCTTGCTTGCTGCCTGTGTGTTCTTGAAATTCATTCTTTGGCTCCGTGAACAAGAACCTGAATTCTGGTAACATCTTTCCGGCATCAATAGGAAAGTCTAGAAACAGCCTGCTTCCTATAGAAAACGGGACAATTCATCTATTTGTCCACTTGCTCCAGATTCCTTCCTTCCTTTATTCAGCAAATATGTATGAAGTGCTCCAGCACGCCAGCCACACTTCCAAGGGCCGGGAAAACAGCAAACAAAGTCCTTGTTGTCATGGAGAGTACTTTCTAGTGGGAGGAGACAACAGTCAACACACTTACTTAATACTATTGTTTAGTAAAAGAGACATTGCTTCTTGACAAATGGCTTGGATTACCCATAGAAAATTGGGCCGGGCTTTCTGAAATATTTTCCGCTTATTGCATATAGACACTGATTTTGTTTTTATCTGCCCCAGATTGGTGGCTCACCAGGGCTTTTTGATAACTGTTTCCTCCAACAGACAAGCCGTAGCAGGCCTCTTAACATTGCCTCCCCCCCGATTTCCTTATTATAGCCCCACTTATTGCCATTACTAATGTTTAAATAAAGTTTATTAATGTTCATTATTCTGGGGACATAATATGCAAAGTTCTTGGTTCCTACATGGTTCTATGAGTTGTATGCCACAGTGCAAACAAAAATAATTTTTGCTCATTTGAGGAGCACGTGTGCTGGGCCAAGGAAGAGGTGGGGTCCGTGGATGGATCTGATCCGCTCCCCAGGGATGAACAGAGCCATCTGCAGTATCTGCTAAGGCAGAAGCAATGCTCTGAGAGTCAGGCAGGGCGGGTCTAGTCTAAAAGGACAGAGACACGTGGCCTAAAGATCCTCTGCAGCGGGGCACAAGCTAACAGCTTGTAGCTAAATGCTTGCTCCCATTGCGAATGCCCTCCAGAGTTCATGCTGATAAGACCGAGGTGATTTTAATAAGCCGAGGGGAGAGCATTGAGGAGGAAACCGCAGTGTGGTCACCAAGGGAGAGCTCTCTTTTCCGGGGCATAAAGAGGATTTCTGCTAAGCTGACACTTCAGTCTTTCCCTCCCCGACCCCGCTCCCTCTTGGCGACCACAAGTCTGCTCTCTGGGTCTGCGAGTCTGGTTCATAGATAAATTCATTTGTGTCATATTTTAAGTTTCACATATACATAGACGCAAACTGCTTTTTTTTTTTTTAAGCGACACACTTGCAGCATACGGAGGTTCCCAGGCTAGGGGTGGAATCGGAGCTGCAGCTGCCGGCCTACACCACAGCCACAGCAACGCCAGATGCCAGCCGCATCTGTGACCTACACCACAGCTCACAGCAACGTGGGATCCTTAACCCTCTGAGCGAGTGGGTTGAACCCGAGTCCTTATGGATACCAGTTGGAGTCATTATCACTGAGCCACAAAGGGAACTCTGATGTAAACTGTTAGACACCGGACGGATAAACGAGGTCCTACCGTACAGCACAGGGAACTATATTCAATAGCCTGTGACAACCGTCATGGAAAATAACATACAAAAGGATGTATAGGAGTTCCCCTCATGGTGCAGCGGAAACGAATCCCACTAGGAACCATGAGGTTTTGGGTTCGATCCCTGGCCTCGCTCAGTGGGTTAAATATCTGGTGCTGCTGTGGCTGTGGTGTAGGCCTGCAGCTGTAGCTCCGATTCGACCCCTAGCCTGGGAACCTCCCTATGCTGTGAGTGTAGCCCTAGAAAGTCCCCCCCAAAAAGATGTGTATGTATATATGACTGAATCACTTTGCTATAGTAGAAATTAACACAACATTGTAAATCGATTATATTCACTAAAATATTTTTTTTTTTCAAAGGGGAGTCCTGATTTGCTGTTGCAGCTGGAGTCCCAGGCCCAGGTTTCAATACAGCTTCCAGTTGCAGTCGGTTCCCAAATTCCAGCTGGTTATTATGTTGCCAGACCTCAGCCTCTGTCTGCCCTTTGCGGAAGAGAATGCAGAGACAGGGTTTTGGGCGAAGGAGAAAAAGGCGGCTTTATTGCCTTGCCAGGCAAAGGGCCCCACGGCAGGCCAAGGCCTTAAACACTGCGCTCCTCTGGGGAGAGATTAGGAAGTGGTTTTATAGCTTGGGGAGTGGACTAAGGGTCAGGGCGGCAGATAAGGATCAGGCCAGAGGCCAGCTTGCATTGTTTCTCAAAGCTGGTGTTTACTGGCCCCAGGACCGCTTCTTCCTGAATGAAAAAGGCTTCATCAAGTGGTTCTTCCCCTTTGCTGGGGGTTTTAGTTCTGCAGAAAGGCTCAAGATACCGTTCTGCGTGTTCCTTGAGGACGAAGGCTGCCCTGCCCCTCCCAGCTCTCCGTGTCCCCTCCCTTCCCTGATTAAGCAAACTGCCCTTTGGGGCTCAGGGAAGGTCATGGAGGCTGAAGTTTATCCCCTAAAAGCAAGCAGTGGAGGACACAGAAAGGCTGTGTGCCCAGGAGCCCCACTGGGCCCTGCTCGGTTACAGTTCCAGCATTTGTCCCTGTCGCATAGGAACCACGTTATTTGGGAGCATGTTTTGCTGGGCTGGCAGGTGGTACCTGGAATAAAATAATTTAGCCGTTCTCTGCATCAGATCTCTG
>PVHT021183524.1:30785595-30799005 GCA_004024745.2 Catagonus wagneri
GGCGGCAGGGCCTGGCTGCCAGCCAGGAGGTCGGACCCAGAACCCAGGTTCTTGACCCCTGGGAAAATGATCTTTTTCCTGTTGTGCCTCTGTGCTTGCTTATCTTCCCCTTGAAATGACCGTGAAACAAATTATCCCCACTGTTCGGAAGTTAAGGGTCTTGGCCTGTGCAACTTCAAGGAGCAGGCATGACTTTGGCTCCCCTTTGCCAGAGAAGAATTGCAGGGTCACGGAAGGAGGGCCCGTTACAGTCCTGCAGAGGGAACGGGTTTTGTAGGCAGATAGGCCTGGGCTGAAATCTTTTTAAATTTTTATTTATTATTGTTATTATTATTATTATTATTATTATTATTATGGCTTTTTAGGGCTGCACTTTCAGCATATGGAAGTTCCCAGCCTAGGGGTCAAATTGGAGCTGCAGCTGCCAGCCTACACCACAGCCACGGCAACACGGGATCCGAGCTGCATCTTCGACCTCCTCCGCAGCTCACTGCAACGCCAGATCCTTAACCCACTGAGCGAGGCCAGGGATCGAACCTGTGTCCTCATGGACACTAGTCAGGTTTGTTACCGCTGAGCCACAGTGGGATCTCCCTGGGCTGAAATCTTGTGTCTGCTGTGTGTTATCGGCAAGTCACAGAACCTCTCTGAACGTAAGTCTCTTTGCCTTTGAAACAGTCAATAATAGTCGATACATGGCAACTTCTTCCAGTTAGTCTTTCTGTTTGTAGAGGACACTAGGTACTGAGAGATACCCTGACGGGCTCAAGAGCGTCTTAGTCATCTAAGTTTGCAGACTTTTCCCTTTAGCCGAAGCCAGGCCCTAAGCCCCATGGCAAGCGATTAAATAGATGGGAAAATCTATTTGCTGGGAAAATCTCTTCCATTAGAAGAAACATCTTCCCACTAGAAATGTGCACATACAATGGAAAACAGGACCTTGAAAACTCAAAAGAGAGAGGGCCACGGGAGGGGGCCAGTGAGGTGGCCCCTGAAGGGGTCTAAAGAATGCTCCCTTTCCTGCCACCCCTGGGAGCCGCTGAAACAGGGTCGGACCTTCCACCGCAAGCCACTTGATATTCACAAACAGAGCCCTTCGCTTTTGCTTTGAAGCTCGGATGTGTCAGCTCCGATTGTAAGGTTATTGATGAATAAAGCGGGAGCACTTCGTAGTTTTCAGACCAAACAGTGCTGTCCGTGGCTGTGGCCTCCGCTCACCTGGAACTTAGTTGTGTTAAAAAGCCGCGACCCTGCGTTGTCACCCCTGGCTCAGAAAGCTGGTCTTTCCTCTGTTGCAGCTTTTGAACCTTAAGACTGGAAACTCCGCATCAGGGAGTCAAAGACGAAGTCGCTTAAGAACAGTCTTTCCGTCACCGACTGCTCTCCGCGTGATTGCGTGAGGCTTGTTGAGCCCACCCGCGTCCGTCTTTCCCCGCCGCTGCCACCCGGCCCGGGGCTCCTCAGGGCAGACCCGCCTCGGCCCCTCCCAGATCCTAAGTCGTTTCAGTGTCGCCCCGGGAACGTGTCCACGAGGACTTGCCCTTGATTTAGTCTCTCCCACTCCAGCCCGCTCTCTGTTTCCATGGCAACCCCGCTCCCTCCAGCCGCAGCATCACCCGCGCGCGAGCCCGCGCGAGCTGTAACCCGGCCCCGGGGGCGCTCTCCGCGCATCCTGGCCTTCACGACTGTGTTTCCCGCAGAGCACAGCTCAATGCTTGCTTCCTGGAGAAGCGGCCCTAAGACCCAGACCCGTAACTCCCCCTAAAACAGGCCTGTGCAGCCCAGGGGATGTCACCTCTTCACCGCACGGCCCATGGCTGCCATCCAGTTAAAGTCAAGAGTCCCTCACAGTATGTAAGAAATCTTTTTTCTTCCCTCCCTTCATCTTCCTCTCCTTTTCCCCGGACTGTAGCACGCCCAGGGCCTAGCCCATCGCGGGCACTCACTAAAATATCTTAGACTGAATGGATGAAATACAGAGGAGCGGAGGGCCCAACACCTTGTCTTGTTTTGGCCTTGGTGACCGGACCTCTGGGCTTGCAGGTAAGGCAAAGCAAGGAGCTTTGCTCAGTCCGAGTGGCTAGAACCCCCAAGAAGCTCACAAAGGATGATGTCATCTTTTTCCAAAAGCAGGTCAGGGCTTCCTTTTCTTTTTGCCTCTCATTCTTAAAGTAATATATGCTCATTGAAGGACTTTGTGGGGACACACACGATAAGCCCCCCTGGCAGCGGGGAGATGAGACAGAGGAAAAATCATCACCCGCAGTCTCAATACCCAGAGATAAACACTGCTGACATTTTGTGGAATATCCTTTTAGTACACACACACACACACACACACACACACACACACACACACACAATCACACTGTACAAACTGCACTTGTTGCAACATACTACGCTGTTTACGCTGGTCATTCATAATTCTTCCATGACACAAGTTTTAATAAGAGTAGAATATTCTGGGAGTTCCCGTTGTGGCTCAGTGAAAACGAATCCGACTAATATCCATGAGGATGCGGGTTTGATCCCTGGCCTCTCTCAGTGGGTTAAGGATCCGGTGTTGCCATGAGCTGTGGTGTAGGTTGCAGATGCAGCTTGGATCCCGAGTTGCTGTGGCTGTGGTGTAGGCTGTGGTGTAGGCTGTGGTGTGGCTGTGGTCCAGCTCCGATTAGACCCCTAGCCTGGGAACCTCCATATGTCGCGGGTGTGGCCCTAACAAGACGAAAGACAAAAAAAAAATGTTTTTGTCAATTTAGTAGATAAATACTGGTTTCTCCTAGTGTGTTTCTTTCAGCACTAATACAATCGAACATTTTTCACGTTATTATTATTATTTATCATTTGTATTTTGTCCTTTGTAAATGCCCATTGCCTATTTTGCTATGATGGTGTCAGATTTGAAGAAGAGAAACAGAAAGTAAGAAACAACTGAATTTAGACCTTCGCGAAGATCCGATCAACAAACATTTACGGATCCCTCCTTGTCTGGTGCTTTTAATCTCTGGAACGAGCTGCGTGTGCGCTGGTACAGCTAAAGAAGGTCCTGCCATGAGGGTTGTTTGAGACTTAAGATTACTCAGAGGATGATACAGACTGTTAATAAGATAGACAATGCTTGTAATATAGAAACAGGAATAAAATGAATTCTCGATATAAGATACTGGATTAGCTTGGATAATTTCTTTCTATTTGTGGATGATTATTTTAGAAGCGGTGTGGGAAAAGAGCCCTTCAGCTACATTGTTCCCACTTCTGCTCTTGACAATGAACACCTGACTGAAGACTTGCTCCGCTGTTGCTGCTGCCAGCTTGGAGGATAGGGTCTTCTTGGAGAAGAGCAACTGGGATTGCGTAACCAAGTCCTTATACTCCGAACAAAGAGGAAATAGCATTGCTCAACCTCTCCTAAGTGCCCACCAGGAAAGGAAGCTTTATAAGAGGTAGGTGGAGTCGGATTAATCTTTGTCCACATTCTGGCCCCACCACTGACCGCTGTGTGACCTTGGCAAGTCCCAGACTCTCATCTATAAGGGGAAGCTTGCTAAACCCGTAGTTCAGGTTTGAAAACAAAACTAGACTGAGTACGTCTGGGAAGTGCTTTTTATATATACTGGCGCGAAAAACCTGGTAACTCTTTTTAGGGAATAACTCTCACTCTGTAAATTAGGGGCTGGGTCTTCCATGGGAAGGAACACAGTACTTTGGTAAAAAGGATGCTAGGGGAGAAAAATATCAATAAGATACTAGTTCCCAGCAGCGAGATTCAGAAGATTTGTTGGCGAACAAGCAGAAATTGCTCTTTTAAGCTGAAGGAGAGTAATTTCCTCCCCATTCACTTGTAGAATAAAGCCCACTGATTTTTGGAAAGAATGACTGGATCAGAACGATATTCATGATTTTTTCAGGCTCCTTGGTTCTTTTTGCTGAGGAAAAAAGACTACGTGTTGTAGAAAACAGCAGACCAGCCGGTCTTCCTACCACCGGTAAGTGCGCAGTTCTCAGTGGTCGCCGTCATCGCTGTGACCTCCTATAGTCACCTTTGTGATTAGCGGCATTACTGCTCCTTATCAGAAAACAGATAAGCCTTGGGTCTGGTGCATGTGGCAGGAAGGACTCGCGCAGATGCTCCCCTCCCCATGACGGTCAATGTCTTTTAAAGAAATTAGGAAAAACATGGTGTCATGGCTCAGTGGTTAACCAACCCGACTAGTATCCATGAGGACGCGGGTTCGATCCCTGGCCTCGCTCAGTGGGTTAAGGATCTGGGGTTGCCCTGAGCTCTGGTGTAGGTCGCAGATGAGGCTCACATCCTGCGTTGCTGTGGTGCAGGCTGGCAGCTGTAGCTCCAACTGGACCCCTAGTCTGGGAACTTCCATGTGCCGTGGGTGTGGCCTTAAAAAAAAAGGAAAAAAAAAGGAAAAGAAGAATAATATTAGGGGGTTCCCATCGTGGTGCAGTGGAAACGAATCCGACTAGGAACCATGAGGTTGTGGGTTCGATCCCTGGCATCGCTCAGGGGCTAAGGATCCGGCTTTGCCGTGAGCTGTGGTGTAGGCTGCAGACACAGCGCGGATCTGGCGTTGCTGTGGCTGTGGCATACGCTGGCAGCAACAGCTCCGATTAGACTCCTAGCCTGGGAACCTCATGTGCCGTGGGTGTGGCGATAAAAAAAAAAAAAAAAAAAGAAAAAGAAGAATATTAAACTTTAACAGACCCTTATAAAGGAAACACTGTTGAGCAAGTGATCCACGGCAGCTCAGCTTGATCGTATCACAATTTGGCTTTAGGCTTTGTAAGTGTGGGCCTGGAGTAATCCACACTACAAGCCTGGGGGAACTCTGTCTCTAGGACGTGCCTTCTTTAGGGTTTCCATTGAATTCCAAGAGCCTCTCCTTTCTGGCTGGTCAAACTCTAATGTCCCCAGCGCTGTGAGAGCTCTGGAGTCTCTACCAGTTCTCAGGCCACCCCTAGTGAGTTGTCAGGCTTTGCAGAATGTTGCCCTGCTTGTGTGTAACCTAGTATTTGGCCCAGAGGTTAAGAGGGCCCCCTGAAAGCCCCGTCACCTTAGCATCCCCCAAGACCAGTGCCCCTTTTCTCATGCTGGTGACACTGCTGCTGTGCCTTGGGGCTGCTCTCCTCTGCTGTGGTTGAGAAGGTACCTGGCGGCTGAAAGCCAAGGCGGTGTGATCTCGCTTTGCATTTTCTTTACTTTAAGCATCGTAGCCCCATGCTGCCTCTTGTCCAATTCCTGAAAAGAACTACTTCATATTTCTCATCTAGTCTGACAGCTGTTTAGAGTGATGGGTGAGTCTGAAACTGTCTACTCCATCACGGTACAAAGCCCATAGGAACTTTATAATGTTGATTTATTTGAATCGAGTGAGCCTGACTCCCAAATTGGTGCACTTCCCCTGCAGCAGTAGTTTCAGGAGGGTGGACTTTGTGGCTCAATAAAAATTTTGAAATGCTGGGCCAAACCCACAGGGAAGCATCATACTCAGTGGCAAAAGACTGAAAGCTTTTCCCTAAGATCAGGAACAATTCAGGATTTCCACCTTCACCACTTCTGTTCAACAGAGCACTGGAAGTTCTGGCCAGAGTAATTAGGCAAAAAAAAAGTAAGGAAGAGTCATTCAGATTGGAAAGGAAGGAGTAAAATCATCTCTGTTCACAGAGGGAAGTCTTATTTGCATACAACTGTAAAGATTACACACACACGCAAACCTGTTAGAGCTAATAAATTAATTCAGCAAAATTACACATCAACACACAAAAATCAGCTGCATTTCTATATACTAATCATGAGTGATCTGAAAAAGAAATTTAAAAATCAATGACACTGACAATAGAATCCAAAATAATAAAAAAATTATGGATCCATTTAACCAAGGACATGAAAAACATGCTGAAAACGACATAACATTTTCCAAAAAAAAAAAAACAGAGATATAAATAATTGGGAAAACATCCCATGTCAATGGATTAGAAGATTTAATGTTGTTAAGATGTCACAATAACCCCAAGTGACCAACAAATTCAATACAATGCCTGTCAAAAACCCAATAACAGATTTTTCAGAAATAGAAAACCCATGCTAAAATTTGTATGAAATCCCAAGGGATCCCAAATGACCAAAGCAATCTTGAAAAAGAACAAAGTTAAAGGACTCATGCTTTCTGACTTCAAAACTTCAAAGCTACAATAACCAAAACAATGTGGTACTAGCACAAAGATAGACACGTAAACCAATGGAATAGAATAGAGAGCTGAGAAATAAAGCCTCATATGCATGGTGATTTTTCAGCAAAGGTGTCAAGATCACTCAGTGGGAAATGACAGGTTTTTCAACCTAGGGTACTAGGAAAGCTAGATATTCGCAGGCAAAGGAAGGAAGCTGGACTCTTACCTTACACCATGAATTAAAAAGAGAACTCAAAATGGATCGAAGACTTAAATGCAGGAGCTAAAACTATGAAACACGTAGGAGAAGACATAAAGGGAAGTCTTCATGACACTGGGTCTGGGCAAAGATTCCTGAGCTATCACACCAAAAGCACAGTCGAGTAAAGAAAAGTCAGACAAATAGACTTCAAAATTAAAAACTTTTGTACATCAAAGGACACCATCAACTGAGTGAAAATACAACACTCAGAATGGGAGAAAATATTTGCAAATCGTATATCTGATAAGGGATTAGTATCCAAAATATCTGGAGTTCCTGTCGTGGCCCAGTAGAAACGAATCTGACTAGCATCCTTGAGGATGCAGGTTCGATCCCTGGCTTCGCTCAGTGCGTCAAGGATCCGGGGTTGCCACGAGCTGTGGTGCAGGTTGCAGATGCAGCTCGAATCTGGCATGGCTATGGCTGTGGCCAGCAGCTATAGCTCCAATTTGACCCCTAGCCTGGGAACGTCCCATATGCTGCTTGTGCAGCCTTAAAAAGCAAGAAAAAAAATTTTTTTAAAGAACTCCTGTAACTCAACAAGAAAACAATCCAATTTGAAAATAGGCAAGTTCTCAAAAGGAGATCTACAATCATGAAAAATGCTCTATAGTATTAGTCACGAAGGCAATTTAGATCAAAACTCCAATGAGATACCACTTCACATACACAGGATGGCTATTATATATAATATATGGATCTATATTACATATCTAATGACATAAGAAAATAACAAGTGTTGGTGAAGATGTAGAGAAATTAGAATGCTTGTGCCTGTTGGTAGGAATGTAAAATAGGACAGCCACCGTGGTAAACAGCTTGCAGTGCTTCAAAAAGTTAAACGCAGAATCACCGTATAATCCGGCAATTTGGCCCATAGGTATGTACCCCAATGAGTTGATACTGTTGCTGCTCAAACAGAATCTTGTACATCAAAGTTCACAGCAGCCTTCATCACAACAGCCAAAAGGAGAAAACAACTGAAATGTCCATTAACAGAGGAGTGGATAAACAAACTGGTGCATACGTCCGAGAGAACATTATTCAGCCTTAAAAAAGGCATGAAATTCTGATACATGCTACAATATAGAGGAACCTTGAAAACACTATGCAAAGTGAGATAAGGCAGACCCCCAAGGACAAATGTGGAGTTTCACTGACCTGAAGCTCTTAGAGCAGGCAAATCCGTAGAGACAGGAAGTAGAATAGTGGTTGCAAGTGGCTTGGGGGAGCACAAAGTGGGGAGTACCACTAAATGGTTATAGCGTGGGCGTTTGGGGTGATGAAAAAATTCTGGAAGTAATGGTCAGGATTATACAACAGTGAGCATGTGCTTAATGCCGTTTAACTGCGGTCTTAAAGATGTTAACATTGTAAAAAGAAATGAGTTAAACTAGTGTCCTTAACCGTTTCTATTGCAACAAATGGAAATTCTAAACTACCGTTAGCTATTGTTACAGTTGTTTTTGATTTCCTTTTTTTTTGGCTTTTTAGGGCCTCCCCCAAAGCATATGGAAGTTCCCAGGCTAGGGGTGGAATCAGAGCTGCAGGTGCTGGCCCAAGCCACAGCCACAGCAACGTGGGATCCCAGCCACGTCTGCAACCTACACCACAGCTCACTGCATCGCTGGATCCTTCACCCACTGAGTGAGGCCAAGGATCGAACCTGCGAACGCATGGCTATAAGTTGTACCACAAGGGGAACTCCCTACAATTGTTTTTAAAGAAACAATATTTTAACACCGAAAAAGGAGGAAGAAAGACACATTCTCAGATTGAAGAGAATTCTTCACAGTCAAGACAGTTGGCAATCTCATACCGACATTTTTCAGACGTGTTTTCCCCATTTTGCTTGGCCCTGGGAGAATATTTCCTATGCCTCTTGACGTCGGGACTGCTGCTTCTCACCTTAGAAAAGGATTTTGAGCTGAGCCGATGACCGATAGCAGAGAGCCAGGAGTGACCCTGCACAGCACAATTCCAATTCTTTTCACTACCCCTGGAATATATATGATCAATTTTGTGCTGACAACTTTATACGTAATTATCCCAATAGCCTGATAACCTGTGATAGGCAGTGGAGGGAGGAATATTCTAGAAGTGTATTTCTGAAACATTTGTGTCTTTGACAACGACCGCAATAGCGCTTGCACAATTTAAAAATTTAAAGAGATGTTCAACGAGTCGGTACCAGTGGAGAGTGTCACTTTCATTTTTAATATCATTTCCTCAAACCATAAAAAAAACATCGACAGGGTCTTTAGGCAGCTTCCTGTTCGAGTATCGCCATTTTTGTGTTTCTCTAATTTTCACACTTTCCATAATGAGAGGAAATTTTAAAGTGATCAGCCTTTTTGATTTTCGTAAGAGGTGATTTTTTTTTTTTGGGGGGGCTGAAATGATTTGTCTTTGGAAGATGAATAGAAGATGTTAAAACTGGCCTGTCAGGAAACAGTTAAAGAAATCGACTGTCTGGGCTAAAATGTAAATTGTGGAAATACATAAATAGTTGGTTCTTTATTGAACAGAGGTAGGCCATCTCTCCAGCGTTTGAATTTTCCCCGGGGATGGAGCTTCAGACTGTTGGGAGCAAACGGAAAACACACACGTGGAAGAAGTGCACGCGTTTTATTAGCTTAACCTCCCATGTGACGTTCGGAGGCAGATTCGGGGCCACCAAGCCTTGGATGCCTTTGGCGCCTATGGCCTCGCCTTTCCTCACTGGAGCCGGGGAAGCGTCTTCCTGTGGCATATTTTTCTTTAGAAGGTCAGTTGCAACGAGGAGGAAAAGCTGAAATAAACGGCTTTCTATGACTTTTTTTTTTTTTGCAAGTGCTTTCACATCCAAGACCGAGGGTTCCACTAAATTCAAACTGGGAACAGATTTTAAAATGTCAGGGACAGCTGCGGAGCGAGTTGCTCAAAATCCCAGGGCTCAAAATACTTGTCAGGCTGGGAGAACAAGGACAAAGAAGCTGTCCTCCAGCTGTTCACATAGAAATAGATTCCAGAAGATTCCCCTTAAACGGGGCCGATCCTTCCTCTTGCCCCCCAGCCCCAGCCCTCGGCAGCAGCCTTCGGTTTCCAAGGGGCAGTTACAAGCTGTCCTTGACTTGACCTCTGCCTTTGACCCTGGGGCAGTTGTATGCAAAGTGCCGGGAGCTGGAGCCTGAAAAGGAAATGGTCCTGCCCGAGGGTCTTGACGTCACTGAACCCCGCCCTCCTGTGTCGAGGGGCTGCTGGCCTCCACGCTCTCAGGGTGGTTTGCGGTTTCAAGGAAAGAGTCGTGGAAAAGCTTCTGCTGCCCTCTAGGCATTTCATAAATGTTCCAAGAAAAAAACAAAAAAACCACAGCAACCCAAAGAGCGTCTTTTCCATCATGTCTCAGCCCCAGGAGGAGAAAAAACCGATGGCAATGCCATTCAGTCAATAACACTAAGATAAGAGCCAAATTACTCCACCTACTTAAATCATTTTTATCTAACTCATGAAAAGAAGATAATTTAATTTAAGGAGATTGGAAGCACTGATTGAGTTCCTGCAGCATATATTAGGCAAATGAGACCAATGAAAAAGAAATGTGTTTTTCATCCTAAATTTCCATACAAGATTTACGGCCAAACTTGGGAGAGTTGAGTTTTAAACTGTAACATTCCCCCTCCCCCGCCTGTCTCACAGACGCGACCCTGTCTGTGAGGATGTCGCAGAGGAGCTGGCCCAGGGTAGCCCTGGGGTTTCCCGCTGTATCACCACCTCTGTGTCCTGCGGCCTTTGTTCCGAAGGCACAGGCAGCAAAGCCCAGGAGCAGCCAGGGCGCCGTCCACTGCACTTCAGCTTGCACAGACCTTCAGCAGATGAATTGCCGCCGTCATTACAGGCAGGCCAGCTACACAGGGTTCTTTGCCTCTGGGACGAGAGCGATTTAAACATTTTTAAAATTCAGTTCTAATGAATGGCTCAGTTTGGGCTTAGTGAGATGAGGATGGGGGAGAATCTGTCTGTGCACTTCAGCCTTTTGCAATCTGTAGCTGTAAAGAACAAAGCAGAGGATTTTGGTGGGCAGGCTCCTTCTCCCGGCCAGGCTATAGGACCTCTAGCCAGCACCATCAGCTTTCTCCCGACTCCAGCCGCATGTACTTACCTGTGTTTCCTTGCACCAAAGGTGAAAAATTCTCCTTAAAGGAGAGGGAGGCTGGCAGGCGGGCAGCGAGGAGGAGCCCACGTGCTGCTCCGGGTGGCCCCATCGGTGACTCTAAAGAGATGAGTTCCCGCTGGGCAGGAGGGGAGGCGAGACCCCTGACCCCATCTGCTCAGGCAGGCGGCCCACCCCCTGCCCTTCTGAAGAATGTTCGGAGTTTTCTCATACTTGGAGTTTTTAGCCAACACCTTCCCCGGTTTTAGCCCAGTTTCAATGCGGCCGAGTCTGAACGAGGGAGAGGATTCTGAAAGTGAGAACCGAGGCCGATCTAGCTCTGATGCTAAGAGGTGTGTCCTCCTGACCCAAAAGGCAGAGGGCTGGCCCCAGTCGCAGGAGGTGGGGAGAGGCGTGCGGCCCGGGGACAGGCAGACCCGTCTCCTAGCCCCGCTCCGACCTCCCTGAGCCTGAGCCTCCCTAGCTGTGGACGGTGGAGCGGTGTCAGGATGGTGACACTTGCTGCCGCGCATAGCTCTCTAAATGCGATGTCCCTGCTCTCCCATTATCTGAGGCCTCCTTGCTGGTCTCGTGACCCACACGCTGACCACAGCAGCCCACAGGTGCTAGGCGGCTACTGGGTCTCGTCTAATTCCTCTCTTAGTCATATTTCTTCCAAATGTGGGCGTGGCCCCCCGCGTATGCATAAGGACAGCAGCTCTTCAGACCTACAGACCCTTGATCTGGCCTCTGGGCATCCTTGCGTTGTCCTCTATAGGCTTGCAAGACTTTGGGGTGTGTGTCAAGGACCAGCTGAATCCCCTTCTCTGGGCTCCCCTTCACCAAAGCCCAGCTATAAACGCTGGATATACTGCAAGAGAAAATGAAAGGAAAACTCAGAAAGAAGAAGGCAAATCTGTTAGGTGTCCTGGGATTGGAGGGACAACAGAGGCAGGGCATCTCATGTCCCCGCCCCAGCCAACAGAAGGAGGCCAACCAGACCTGGCATTTCCCACCCCCAACCCGGCAGTGGAGGCAACCACGGAGCCTGAGGCCTCCTCCAAATCCAGTGGAAGTTCCTGTGACATTCGTTGTGTCCAATACCACTGGCCATCGGGAGCTCCACCACCTATAACCACGAGAGGAAACACTCTTGATTTTGCCCGAGGATAGAATCAGTGAACTTCAAGACAGAACAGTGTAATTCACCCAGTGTAAACAACGGACAGAAAGACAGAAAACAAATGGAACTTGAGAGGCAAAAAACAAAACAAAAAGCCAGCTTTGCCTTAAACCCTGTATCATAAAAATTAACCAAAATGGATCATGGACTTATGGGTAAATATAAAACTTTTAGAAAAAGTTAGAAAAAAATTTTAGGACCTAGGGCTAGGGGAAAAATTTTTGACTTGATATCAAAAGCCCAATTGCGGAGTTCCCACTGCGGATCAGCAGAAATGAACCTGACTAGTATCCATGAGGACTCGGGTTCAATCCCTGCCCCTGCTTGTCGGGTAAAAGGATCTGGCGTTGCTGTGAGCCGTTGTGTAGGTCGCAGACAGAGCTCAGATCTGGTGTTGCTGTGGCTGTGGTATAGGCCGGCAGCTGCAGCTCCAATTTGACCCCTAGCCTGGCAACTTCCATATGCCGTGGGTGTGACTCTAAAAAGTAAAGCAAAAAAAAAAAAAAAAAAAAGACCTATTTTAACAAAGGAAAAATTGGACCTCATCACAATTAAAGCCTTTTTCTCTGTGGAAGTCCACATAAAGGGAACAAAAAAATAAGCTAAGATGGAGAGAAAATATTTGCAAACCAAATAGCTGATAAACAACTAGGATCCAAAATCTATAAGGAACACTGGAAACCCAATAGTCAACAGAGTGAACAACCCAATTAGAAGACGGGAATGAGACACGAAGAGTTATTTCACCAAAGAGGACTTTCAGTTAGACAGTAAGCTCACGAAAATGTCAGCATCTTTGCCCAGCAATATTCGCAACACTGCACTGACGTTCACGGCAATTTCATTTCGCCAAATCTCAAATCAGCTCAGATGTTCCTGGGCAGGTGAATAAAGCAAACCAGTGCAGGCAGACTGCGACTTGGACGAACCTCCAGGGAATTATACTGAGTAATAATAATAAAAAAATCCAGTCCTGAAACGGTACATACTATATATTCCATTGGAGCAATTTTTTTTTTTTTTTTTTTGGTTTTTAGGGCTGCACCCAGTGCATATGGAAGTTCCCAGGCTAGGTATGGAATCGGAGCTACAGCTGGCCTACACCACAGCCTCAGCAACGCCAGATTCAAGCGGCATCTGCGACCTACACCACAGCTCTCGGCAATGCTGGATCCTTAACCCACTGAGCAAGGCCAGGGATCAAACCCGCATCCTCATGGATCCTAGTCGGGTTAACTGCTGAGCCACGACGGGAACTCCTCAAGCGATATTTTTGAAATGACCAAGTTTTAGCAAAGGAGGACAGGTGAGTGGTTGCCAGAGGCTTGGGAGCGAGTTGGGTGTGTCATAAATGGGAACTTTAGGACTCCTTGCGGTGGTGGGAATATTCAGCGTCTTGGCTCCTGCAGCGTGCGCCCGGATCTGCTGGGGATAAAGCTGCATGTCCCACACAAAGAGTCCTGATAAAATCGGGGAAATCTAAAGAAGATCAGGCTGCAGCAACGTCAGCGTCCTAGCTGTCAGGGCTGACTACTGAGATGTCACCACCGGGGAAGCGGTAAAGCAAACATGAAATCTCAGCATCATTTCTCACGGCAGCTTGTGAATCAGCGATCTCAATAAAGACCTCAGGAAAGGGAGGAGGAGGAG
>PVHT021183524.1:30800005-30813166 GCA_004024745.2 Catagonus wagneri
CCCCCCCCCAATCCATTTCATCCTCGCCCCGTCTCCTGGAATTAGATTCAAAAAATCTTAAGCAAGCTTCCCACTCTTACTCTCACTCACCACGCGGTTACCCAGGGATGAAAGAAGCATCGCTCAGAGACTTCTGCATCCTCCTGGGGGTGGGGCCCGTGGCCTCCATCCACCGCCTGGACAGGAAGCACTAGCCGTGCCCGTTACCCGCAGAACAAAGGGGAGGCTCTATTGGTACAGGCGATGCAGAGACGGGAGGGCTGCTGGGCACAGGGAGGAAAGCGCAAGGCATGCTGGGAGGCTAAGACTTGAGTCGGGCAGAAGTCTGTGCAGTAGGTGCTGTGTCGTGCAGTCGACTGCTTCCTTGCACGTTTCTTTTCTTGATGGCCACACCCAGGGCATACGGAACCCGAACCCGAGCTGCACCTGCTGCAAAAGCCGATCCTTTAACCCACTGAGGGACTGAACCTTCCCTTCTGCAGCGAACTGGGCCCTGCAGTCCGATTCTGTTTGTTTTTATTTTTTAATTTTTTGTCTTTTTGGGGCTGCACTCATGTGGGAGCATGTGGAGGTTCCCAGGCTAGGGGGTCGAATTGGAGTTGTAGCTGCCGGCCTACACCATAGCCACAGCAGCGCCAGATCCAAGCCGCGTCTGCGACCTACACCACAGCTCATGGCAATGCCTGATCCTTAACCCACTGAGCGAGGCCAGGGATCGAACCCACAACCTCATGGATACTAGTCGGATTCATTTCTGCTGCACCACGACGGGAACTCCCTGATGTGCCAGTATTTTCATCTGGTCCATATTCTTGTCACCTTTGTCTTGCCTCCCGCAAAGCCCAGCTTGGACACCATCCCCGCGACTCGTTCATGCTGTGACTGCTTCATTCTCCTTTACTCCTCGGCCTCAGGACTGCCTGAAGCACGTCGTCGTACGTGTGCTGAGATGCTGTTTCCCAGAAACACCTAGCATTCCTCTTCCTGGGCGGCTCTGTGTTCCTGTTTTGGGGACAACAATGCATCTCCCGATCGTTTTCAGTTTTCCGTCTCGTGTTGTGCTTGGCTCAGCGCACTGAGCTCAGCGGGCCCCCAGTTGATGTTACGGACGGATTGATTGAAATGTCTGACTCAGTCTCAACAGTCTGGCCCCTTTCATTCTGTTGCCTTGGTGGCTTGTCAGTGAGCGCGCGACGGCTGCTCCGTTATGGATCCAGTTCCCTCAGCGGCGAGTTGACATCTCACAGAGAACAGATTCGTTGCGGGGCTTCCCGCTGTCTTCTTCCCTCCAAGCGAGCCGTCCTAGGAGCCTCGAGTACGGGAGTGTGCGGCACTCAGCCTAAGCCCATTGTTCCCATTTAAAACCCATGGCTTACAATGCCTGGTGGTGGATTTGTGGTGGAGGATTCGAAAGTGATTTCTTGATCTTTTTTATTTTTTTGCCTCAGCGTGGCACGTGGGCATTCCCAGCCCACGGCAGTGACCCGAGCTGCCGCTGTGACGACGCTGGATCCCTAACCCACTGCAGCACGAGGGAGCTGCAGAAAGTGAGTTCTAAAAATAGCACATATTAAAATTATATTGTAAGTGAAATGATACAAAAGACCATTGTGTCAGGATGGGTTGGGTTAGGTCTCAGAAAGAGCACATACCATTGAAATCTCAAGGGGTTAAGACAATAAATTTATTTCTCAATGACGGGTGACTCTCGGGGTACACATCTGTCACCTCGTGACTCAGTAACCAGGTTGCTGCTGTCACCCTGTAACGCTCTTTTCAACAATCAGCACGGCTGGGGAGAGAGGGCCGTCAGGCTGAACGCTGGCTCCTCGGTGCTTGGGTTCCGGGCTCAAATCACTTCCTGTAGAGCCTGTTGTCACATGGCCCTACCTGGCTACAAGAGCAGTACATGTCTTTGCTCAGTTAGAATTCAGTTGCAAAGAATTAACCTAGATCTCAGGTACCCAGCTAATAATCTCATCGAGGCTGGTGGAAACGGCAGGTGGCAGGCGAACTTCCAACGCAGTGCTTGTAACCCCAGTTGCTCACCCAGAGTGTAACTAGGCTTGTAAGGGTGGACGGTAGAGTGCTGGCTCAAGGTAATAATTAGTTCCTGCCCAGCCAACTTTCCTCCCGTGAGTAAGTCACTGCACTCAGTGGTGCCAAGCTTCGCGTTACTCCAACAGTAACCGCATTTTCTTTCCATCGTCACCATAAATTTGAGGGGACAGTGAGTATCTTATGAGAAGTGAAGCGTTTGGGGTGGTGGGAAGGAGCTTTCCTTATGTAGGAAATGAAAAACTTCTTATTAAATGTGATGTTTTTCAAAGGAATACATGTACGTTGTTGGAACAAATTATATAATTCCCGAGAGCTTACACCCCGACGTTGTAATCGCCCTGCTCCCCATTCCAGATCCCCAGCCCTTCTTTTAACCATTCAGTTGTTTGTTTGCCGATACACCTTCAGACACAGAAATGACCATCGTGTACAGCGATTTCTTGATGTTCTCTCCCAGGTTTATATTTAGGTGTTGAGTTACTACGCGTTCAAATCCACCTGCCTCTTTCACATACTGTATCACATCAAGGCAAGTGTGTGTTACTTTGGGTAAGTCAATATTAGGAATTTACATTTTTAGGAACACAGAAACATTGTTCACAGCTGAACCCAGTAGCACACTGTGATTACATGTCCTTTACTGTACAATTTTTTGTTTTTCCTGCAGTTTATAGTTGATTTAGGGTTTTTTGTTTGTTTGTTTTTTAGGGCTGTGCCTGAGGCATATGGAAGTTCCCAGGCTAGGGGTCAATTCGGAGCTGTAGCCACCAGCCTACACCACAGCCACAGCAACGCAGGATCTGAGCCTCATCTGTGACCTGCACCACAGCTCATGGCAACGCCAGATCCTTAATCCACTGAGTGAGGCCAGGGATCGAACCCGAGTCCACATGCATACGAGCTGGGTTCCTTAACCACTGAGCCACGATGGGAACTCCAGCTGACTTGGTTTTAAATTTCCAGTGCTCTCTTCGTTTTCTGCATCCTTATCAATAATTCATCCTCATTCAGCCAAAGACTCACTTCCCAGTACCTTCCACGATATCTGCCACTTCTGTCTCCTAGAAGAGACTCTACAGGAAACCGCTGTGCCTCATCCCACCATCTTTCCTTCTCCCTGCCAGGACGAGAGGCTTGCAAACTACATTCTACAGACTCCACGTCCAGCTGAACTCTACTGAAGTCTGCCGGATGGAGGCATCCACAGAAACTAGAAAGAGTGAAAAGGCAGAAGCCGTTCTGTTTCCGGCAGGCCCTCTTAGCAGCAAGGTCACGTCCTCCAGCCCAGTGACAGCAGAGGGTGACCGTCAGCTGCTGCATGGTGCCCATGGCTGCAATTCCACCAGCAGCTACACGTGAGCAGACTCTTGCCCTGGTGTAGCCCACACTTGACCATGAGTTCTTGGGGCTGCTGAACTGCAGGGCAGGGAGAGTGGGGTAGGCTCACATGAGCACCGGCTTCTCTACAGGGTGGTGGCAGCTTTCTGCAGTTCTGGATTTCAGGAAACACCACCTTCCTGTTTATCTCTTCCAGCATTTATAAGGATCTGGTAACCTAATTACATCTCCGCCCTTTTGAAATACCTAGAGTAGTTTCTATTTTCTTCTTTGGAAACTGATGCATACAGCTTGGGCTGAGTCAGCTGCCCTGAAACCTTGTGATAAGAAAGCAGAAACAAAACACAGAAGTAACTGGGTTTGTGACTGTCGCTCGTAATAAAGACCCGTGTTGGCCGATAAAAATATAAGCTACATTAAAATATTTTTGATAGCAGCCACATTTTTTTTTCTTTTTTTGTCTTTTTAGGGCTGCACCAGTGGCATGTGGAAGTTCCCAGGCTAGGGGTTGAATCAGAGCTTCAGCTGCTGGTCTACACCACAGCCACAGCCATGCCAGATTCGAGCTGCAGCTGCGACCTACAGCACAGCTCATGGCAATGCTGATCCTTAATCCACTGAACGAGGCCAGGGATTGAACCCACATCCTCATGCATACTAGTCGGGTTCTTAACCTGCTGAGCTGCAATGGGAACCCCCAACAGCCACATTTTTAAAAAGTAAAAAGAAACACGTGAAATCCTGACAACACATTTAACTCAGTATAGCTAAGACATTGTAATCACTACAACACAGTTATTCACAAGGTATTTGACCTTGTTTGCTTTTCATGCTAAATCTTCAAATCCTGGTGTGTATTGTACACTTACAATCTGTCTCCATCAGACTGGTCACATCTGAGCCTCATTAGCCTCATGCTTCGGAGTAATGACCTCATAGTCTTTAAGGGCCCTGCACTGGACAGCTCAGCTTTAAATGCACAGAGCTGATGGCGGTGCTCTGGCTTTCCACTAACCCCCCAATAGTCTAAAAGCCAGAGCTCTTATGGGTCAAAACTCTGATCAAAAAGATTCCTCCTGGAGTTCCCTTTGTGGCTCAGTGGTTAACAAATCTGACCAAGAACCATGAGGTGGCGGGTTCGATCCCTGGCCTTGCTCAGTCGGTTAAGGATCCGGCGTTGCCGTGAGCTGTGGTGAAGTTTGCAGACACGGCTCGGATCTCGCGTTGCTGTGGCTGTGGTGTAGGCCGGTGGCTTACAGCTCCTGTTAGACCCCTAGCCTGGGAACCTCCATATGCCGCGGGTGCGGCCCTAGAAAAGGCAAAAAGACAAAAAAAAAAAAGAAGAAGGTTCCTCCTGTCTCATGTTGCTAAGGTCGCAGCTTGCTAAGATCCCTAAACCGTGAGGAAGGAGGGGAGGGGCCAGAGAGCTGTGTTCACGTGCCAGCCCCATGCCCGATTAGACGCTCTTGAAAATCTTCACGATTTTTAAACAAGGGACCCCACGTTATCATTTCGCACTGAGCTTCTCAAAGGATGTAGCTGATTCTCTTTGACTAGTCTTGCTTTATTTCTAATTTTTAAGTCTCTAGTGTTTTGCCTTTTTGTTCCAACTTTCTGGAGCCTCCTTACGTTTTCATTGAATTCTTCCTTTGAGTCTTTCATTGTTATAATCACACGTTCTGATTTCCAAGAGGTTTGTTTTCTTTTCCTATTCTCTGAATATTCCTTTTCTGGTGGCATCTTTTTCTCTGACATGCAATGTTTTTTTCATGCACCCGAGACGATCAATGATTTCTTAATGTTTCCTTTAGCTTTTTCAATTTTCTCTTTTGACTTTTTTTTATTTCCTGTTTTATTTGGGCTCAATAGTTTTTGTGAGAGGTCAAAGTCGATGCATTTGCTTTAGAAAAGACAAAAGATTTTTTTCCCCCTTGAGGTAAGAGAGAAAGAGAAGACTGAGATAATACAAATATTTTAAGGGCAAAAGAGGCAACGTGGAGGAGGCTCCCAGGAGGCAAACCTCATCTCTGGAAAGCAGGAGAATTTGTTTTTGAAACGGTGAGGTCAAAAGCTGAAGATCGGAAAGAAACATCTGCAGCATCTGCAATGCAGGGATCAACAAATGCTGAAAGCACTGAGCTGCAGGGAGGGCTCGGCCGGAAGTCCACCTAAATTTGCCTCTGGTCCCATCAGTCCCCCAGCATGGTGACCTTCTCCGTGAGTCTCGGCCGGATCAGGTGCCAGACAAGGACGCAGCTGAGGACGTCAGCCTGGGTTGGGGTCAGTGGCAAAGCGGAGAGGGGCCGCGGAGAGGTGACAGTGTGTGGGACGGAGACTCGGCCCCGGGCTTTTCGGGGAGCAAGGGGTCCGTTCTGCAGGCCCGAGGGACTGAATAAGCCCCCAAGCGACAGGAGCTCGCAGGGCTCTGCAGGTGGGAACCAAGAGGCGCGATGCTGGTCCTCGCGTGGCTGGACCTGGGAAAAGTCGCATAACCAGCCGGCTTCGTAGCTGTGAATCAAGGAGGTCAGATTTTGAGCTCTTCGTCCCTTTCAGCTTCAAATCCAGTAGTCCTGGAATAGATCGCAGTCAAAGAGGGACATTTCCGTTGCAATGTATAACAGGGGTGCTATGGAGAAAGCCCTTGCGCGATGACTCATTTACGAGAAATGCTGGAATATGAAACTCCGAGCAACGCGGGCCCTGCTGCAGAGCCCACTCGGAGGGCAAGCCTGAAGCACTGCATCACTCGGCCTGGTCTCCCCGCAGTGCGACCATGACCACCAGATGGCGCTGTCGGCCCGCGAGCCGGCGCATTCCGGGCCTGGAGGTCCCGGGAAAGCCTGACCCGAATCTCCAGCTTCCCTAATCACCCCGTTTGGGTCCAAAGCAAAACAGCCGGATAACGCCGCGCATCCGAACGAGGTCAGAGCGTAGCATCTCAGGGTCCGGCGTGTCCCAGAGCAAATCGTCAGTGCCTATTTTAAGTCTGATTTTAGGAAAATGACTTCCACACGCAGAGCCTGGGGAGCGGGCGAGCCCCAGCCCCGGTGCTCCTCCCCGCAGCCCCCGACGTGGAGCCTTCCCGCAGCCCGCGGGGGTGGCGAGCTCCGGGGGCCCACGCAGCGTCTGTCTGCGCAGTGCCCAGATGGCAGGGGCTGCAGAGGCCTCCAGAAACCCGCGGCTCCGTTGCATTTCTCCGCCTCTGGCCCCCGCCCTCCCCCGCCACCCCGGCCTAGGGGCTGCGGCACCTGCCGGCCCTGGCCACCCCCGCCGCCACCCGGAAGGGCCGCGCGCTCTGGCTGCGCAGCGGCTACTGCAGCTGGTGGCTGGGACTAGGCCCTGGTCGGGGACCCATTTACACACTTGAGGGTTCTGGGGACCCCGGGCGTGCTTCTCACTGGTATTTTGGAGAGTAACCCTGGCTCCCAGCCTGACCGCGCGCCCCCTCCAAAGCGCATCCCAGGCGGAGCGGCCACTTTAAAGCCCTCCTTCTCCTGCCTGACTGCGGGGGCTGCTGCGCACGAATCTGGGCCGCGGATGAGTGGAGGCCAATGAATTTTTCATTGCAATTCACTTGGCTGCGGATTTGAAGGCGGCCTCCCGGGTAGGGACCCTTAGGGACCCGACTGCGCCAGGGGCGGCCCCTCCCCCGACCGCGCCATCGCTGACCCGGGAGAGGGACTGTTTTTCACATCGGTGCCCTCGTCCCTTGCCCTTTTTGATCTCCGGGGGAAAGCTGGGGGCTGCGGCTTCCCCAGGAGCAGGGCCGGTGAGGGGGCAAGCGGTGAGGGCGGAGGCAGCAGGCTGCCCACGGTCTGAATCGCGTTTTGCCCTAAGCCCCCCCCCCCCGCCCCACCTTCCCCCCAGCTCGGCCAAGAGTCGCATCCCTGCCCTGGGAAGACGGAGGGTACCTGCTCCTGCGGAAACCCGTTCTCAAAGCAAGGGCCCAGCGGTTGAGCGAAAATGTGCCAGGATGTGTGCCAAGGGCCATCTAGGTGTGGCTGTGAGCAGCTTAGGGGGCAAGAGGAGGCGAAGTGGGGTGCCTGGGAGGAGGGACTGAGGGCAAAGGAAAGAGGCGGGCAGAGAGAGAGAGAGAGGCAGAAGGAGGATCTCCCCTGGAGGGGGGTGGGGGTGGGGGAGAACCCTGCAGGTGCTCCTAAGGCGCCCAGAGCGCAGGTAGACCCACCTTCTGTCCCGAACGGGTATGTATTCTTAAAGTACCTCCCCCCGCCCCCCATTATATTTAAAAGGTTGAAAATAGGGGTAGAAGGGAAATCATGATCCAGAGGAAAAGCACGTTCGGGGATGGGGGACGGGCGGAGTGTTTTATTTGTGGGGTTTTTTTTTTTTTTCATTTGAACATTTTTTACATAATTGTAGGTGAAAAACACATACTTAGCATACAGAGTGTATGGTAAAATGTTTACATTTAGGTATTTAAAAACCAGATTTTAAATTGTGAAAAGTACAGGTTTGGAAAATAAGGGAATAAATGAAGACAAAAATGCCCTCCCCCTTCCAAGCATATGGCAATCCTTGTGGTGTGTTTCCTTACAATAGTTTTTCTGTGCCTGTTTAATTTGGTTGATAATAACTTTTAGACGCAATCAAAATACAAACAGTCATAGATGTGAGAAGATGGCGAGTCTTCCTCCTAAGGGTTCTGAGCGCTCCGCTGAGCTCCTGCAACCCACCCACCCCCAGATGCTTGAGGTGAGAGAGCTGCCCCGGTCCAGAGGTGCCCCCAAATCCTGCTTGCCAGTCACCCCAGTTCTGCATCCTTTGTTCTCTGGATGGGGGAGGCTGGAGTTGTGAGCTCCGTTCCAGCCACCTACTCAGAAAAGCTATGCAGACATCAAGGTTGCTATCATTCTTTTGGGTATCTGGCCTGAAACATTAATTTAATTTTAACACCGGTGACAAAGGGACAAAAATCAGGCTCACATAAGAGTTTTCCTCGGGCACATTAAATGCGAAAGGGATATGGAGCAACATCTACAGAATTTTTAGGGAAAAGTGTTGGTGAACCAAGAGTTTTGATCCACATCAAATTATCATTCACGTGTGGAGGCGACCGAAAGACATTTCCATTAAGTAAGAAAAATATGCCACCTGGTCCATTTCTGGGGGAAAGAAACACTTGAAGGAGATTTCCATTTTGGGCTGGAAAGTTGTGGTTTATATAAGAATACCCCACGTGCTGAAGAACCATGAAGCTGAACAAAATAAGATGGAAAGTAGTCTGAGAGCATCAGAGAGCAGCCAGGGTCACCAGGACGTGAAGGGTCCGAGATGTGAGCAGGAGAGAAATGTACTGAAACGACTCCTGTCTGTATAGCTGCTGGTCTCCCTTTGTAGCATTTGCTGATTCAGGCCTTGTCGTGGGGTGTGGAACCCAGACAGAAAGTGGCAGCTCAAAGTTTGCCACAGTCAAAATGTTTGGAGTGCAGGACGCCAAGTTGCTGGGACTTGATGGGCCATTAAGGAACAGAACAGGAGCAAAGGGGACTGAGTCGGCGTGCAGTTCCTCTTCCAGACATTTCTGGATGTCTAAGCGGTGCCTGTGAAGGGTGAAAGGCCCGGAAACTAAACAGAAGCACCTGCTCAGAGGCCTGAGAGCTGAGCAAAGATGATGGCACACTTGTGCTGCTGGTGATGCTCAGGAGATACCCATGGTCCTGATGCTGTGGCAGATGTGGCTTGGATCCGGCATTGCTGTGGCTGAGGCATAGGCCACAGCTGCAGCTCCCATTTGATCCCTAGCCTGGGAACTTCCTATGCTGTAGGTGCAGCTGTTAAAAAAAAAAAAAAAGATGAATATAAAGTTATGATCATTAATATTAGGCAACTTGGCTCTGATCTATAGAAGAACAGACCAAAAAAATTGAGAACTAGAAATAGGCACCATTCATAGAAATGTGTTTTCCATTGGGGATCAATAGCAATTAATGATATGGAGGGAAACTGGTTATTGATGTGGAAAAAATGAAGTTGGATACCTTCATCACACCACACTCCAGAATGAATTCCAGGTGGATTAGCAAAAAAATTTGAGGCTGTCCTTATGTTCTTGCAGTAGGAACACTTTCTTAATCAAGACTGTAAAGAATACACAATATAAAATAAAGATCATACAGGAAGAGATTGCTGTAGCTAAGCATTTAGGTGGGGCCAGGCCAGGACACGGTAGGTTCTAGAAAGAATGTTGGTGGTTCTACTGAGCATCGTGGAAAGACAGTGAAGGGTTTTGAGTAGGAGGTTATTACGATATGATTCATGTTTTAAAAAATCCCTTTGGTTTGTGGATAATAGACCAGAGGGGGCAGGGATGGAGGAGGAGCTCAGGAGGTTAACAGAGCAGTTTTGCTGGGAGATCTTGGAGTTTGAACGGGGGGCGTTCACGGTGCAGATAGAAGGGCATGGATTCAGAACGTGTTTGGGGAGAGAAGCCGAGAGAGTAGGCATAGGGTATAATCGAATGAGCCAAATCAAAGCTAATTCCGAGGCTTGGACAACTAGAGAGTTGTGATGCCATTTATTGAAAGGAAGAGCCTGTGGCAAGAGTTATTCGGGGAGTGGCTGAAGAAAGATTCCAGGGTTCCGTTTTGGTTATTAGTCAACCAGTCAGCTTGGTAAACAAGGCATTTAGGTGCATAAATACGGACCTGGCCGCTGAGGTCAGGAGTGGAGATACCTAAATTCAGAGAGTCATCAGCCTGTGGCTGGAATTTATAGCCACGGGTCAGGAAAGGGAGCTCCGTGTCGTGACACAGAGGGTCTATAGATGCCAGATGAAGACATTTTCCTCGACTCCAAACCCCTCATACCTGCACAAACGTGAGCTCAAAAACATTTGATAATGAAGGGTTTCTGGGACTGGTTGTGCATTAAATGCTTTCTTGGAACGTATGAAACAAGCAGAATTCGAGGCTTTCCCCACTGCTAAATATCAGCAAATATTGAGATGCTTTAGTGTTTACATTTAGCAATGAAAAATACCAGGCAGAATCAGAAGAGTTTTCCCATGAGCTCGGCCACTGAGGAGATGTAAGACCCAGGAAGTTCCCTTTGTGGCTCAGCGGTAACGAACCCGACTGGTAGCCAGGAGGATGTGGGTTTGATCCCTGGGCCCACTCAGTGGGTCAAAGATCTGGTGTTGCTGTGAGCTGTGGGCCGGCAGCTGTAGCTTTGATTAGACCCATAGCCTGGGAACTTCCACAGGTCCAGGATGCGGCCCTAGAAAGCCAAAAAAAAAAAAAGGACATAAAAAGACATAAGACCTGGGGTAAAGTCATTTAGTCTTATTTTTAGGTATTTCTTACCTTTTAAGACAAGGTCTTGGCCCAACTGACTCCTAAGATTCTGCGATTACAATGGAAGTTTCACACACACACACAAAACCATGTATTAATAGTAGCAGCATTCCTGTTAGTGGAAGGTGCCTTTGTTTTAAATGATCACATCATCAGTCACGTGGGGTCAGCAGGAGGGAGGGAAAGAGAGAGCTAATTGTTCTGCGCCAGAAACAAGCCCGTTGCTCCATTGCTGCGGGAGAGAGGCTGGGAAGAGAGCAGGAAGAGGGATGGGCGGGCAGGATGCTGAGGGCCGGAGCTGTCGCCTTGTGGGGGTGACCAGGCGGCCGCCAGGGGTTTGGGAAGAGGGTGACACTCTGCTCGGGTTCTGTGGCTTGCTTTGCTGCCATGGACATTTCTTTGCCCACCCTGAACCCCTAGGACAGGCGGCCACGTGGCATATCGCTATGCATGTGGGTTTTACTTAATTGCTTTGCTCGGTGACTTTTGTTTTTGGGAACGTGAAGGAAAGCACCCTTTCCGTCTCTGGATTGACTTGGTACCGAACAGAAACAGCCTGTCAGGCAGAGATAATTCACATCTACAGTGAATTCGGTCGGAATGAGGGGCTTACGGCCAAGGGTAACCCCTGGAATATAAGGTTCCCCCGGGAGTCGCATAAATCTTTGGCAGGATGTGGCCATTCACAAATCATGATGCTGTTCAAGCCAAAGGAATTAAAAGATCAGGGTGACCCTCAGCTCCTGCCAGCCTCTCTATTCATCAAACTGTAGAGCTTGGAGGACTACTGAGTAAATAGAACGGTTCCTTTTATTATTATTTTTTTGGTCTTTTTTAGGGCTGCACCTGCGGCATAGGGAGGTTCCCAGGCTAGGGGCTGAATCAGAGCTGTAGCCCCCAGCCTACACCACAGCCACAGCAATGCGGGATCAGAGCCGTGTCTGCGACCTGCACCACAGCTCACGGCAACGCTGGATCCTTAACCCACTGAGCAAGGCCAGGGATCAAACCCTCAACCTCATGGTTCCTAGTTGGATTCGTTTTCCGCTGCACCACGATGGGAACTCTGAACAGTTCTTTATATACTATTTATTTTGCTAGGAAAAAAAGTCTTTGTATCATTCGAAGCAATTCCACACACATTTTTTTCTACTTCTGACTGATGTTAATAAAGAGATTTATGAGGTCCTTCATCTGCTTGTTTATGTCTTTACCTGTAGCTCTTAATGGGAATTTGCCGGGAAAAGTAACCTGAGTTTAAAACAAGTGCTCAAGGAGTTCCCATCGTGGCTCAGTGTTTAACGAACCCGACTAGGATCCATAAGGATGCAGGTTTGGTCCCTGCCTGGCTTAGCAGGTTAAGGCTCTGGCGTTGCCGTGAGCTGTGGTGTAGGTCGCAGGTGCGGCTCGGATCCTGTGTTGCTGTGGCTGTGGTGTAGGCCCATGGCTATAGCTCCGATTGGACCCCTAGCCCGGGAACCTCCATATGCTGTGGGTACAGCCCTAAAAAAGCAACAACAACAACAACAACAAAACCCAAAACAAGTGCTTGTATTTACAAGTGAGTCAAACAGTTCAAACAAGACATTTTCCAACACAGAGGAAACAACAATAGCATCTGTGGTTTTTCTTGTCCCAGGTGTACAGGACTATTCAGCATAAGGAGGGGAAGATGGAAAAACTTAGGCCTCCTTTGGAAGGTGCTTGCAAGTGACCTAAGATGTTTAAAAATTTCCTCTTAATAATTACATCCAGGATCCAATTTTTCCCCTAAGTAAAATGAGAAGGAAAAAAAAATAACTCATCATTAACGTTTTACTTTTGAATTTGCCTGAAAATTTTTTGATGTGAGGAGTGTAAAAATAAGGATACCTCTGCTGGAAGCTTCTATCCACTGATCCTGCGAACAGCAGCAGTTGAAAGAGGAGACTGAAAAGTGGTCAAGCTGTGAGCGAGAGCTTAGCTGCTCTGGTGGCCGAGCCTCTGGGCTGGGGGATCGGGTCCCCAGGAGCTGGGGGCAGGGGGCAGGGGGTGAGCAGGGGCCAGGAGACAGAGAGCGGGCCGATGGGGTCTCAGTTCTCCAGAAGGGAGTTTGGGTAGATTTTGCCACCCCTACCAGTTAGCTCGTGTTATCCCCTTTTCGTTTCATTTTTTAAACTTGTGTTCCATCTTTTGACACCTCGTGACTTTTTAACCAACATGATGCGGTGGTTACGAGTGTGGAGTCCAGGACCAGGGTGATTATTTTGGAATTTGGCTCTACCATGTGTTGTTTGTCAGACATTAAGTAATGCAGCATTTTTTCCCTTCGATTTCCTCATTTACAAAATGTGGATGATAGTATCATAATAACACTCCCTTCAAAGGGCTGTTGGGACCTTTCTTTCTTTTTCTTTCTTTCTTTCTTTCTTTCTTTCTTTCTTTCTTTCTTTCTTTCTTTCTTTCTTTC
>PVHT021183524.1:30814166-30883410 GCA_004024745.2 Catagonus wagneri
TTTCTTTTTTTGCCCCCCTCCCAGGGGTCAGATCCCAGTGCAGCTTCTGCAGTGCCGGATCCTTAACCCCCAGCCCCGACGGGGATCAAACCTGCATCCCAGCGCCCCCTAGAGGCCTTTGATCCCATTGCGCCACAGCAGGCATTCCAGGGCTGTTGGGATTTTGAATGTTGAGAGACGCTTCAGCGGCGACAAGTGCACTGTCGATATCATAGTCAACCGCGGCAAGACTTTCAGTGGGTATTCAGGTATGGCCCCCACTTTTCTGTAAACACAATTAATGCTCTGATGAACGTCTATTTACAAGAGTCTGTGAGAAGCATTTCTGGTTATTTCCTCAAGACAAACGCAGGGAGGCGAAAACGTTCGGAAGAAAGGCATACGCGATGTTAAGGCTGCTGATTCTTATTTCCCAACTGGCCTCCAGAAAAGCTTCTCCCAGCCCTTCCCGCCAGGGAAACACAGGCATTTCCACTGAAAAACAAATATATGGGCGTGTGTGTGTATAACCAGTTTGCTGAGGTGCGGGAATGCTGAAATAGTATTTCAGTGCTGTTTTTATTTGCATTTATTGGATTAAGGCCTCTGACTTGATTCATGTTCCAACCCACTCTTCTATAATTCTGGTCCCACTTTCGTAGTCACCTCTATTATTTCAGGCAGCTGCCTTATTCGCCTTACTGGTGGGTATAGCTCACTAGTTCTTTCAACCGTTTGTCATATGAAACATTTTCCAGAATAGGTTGTCCTATTCGGAACGTATTCTAGTTTGTCATGGTCCCTCTGAGAATGTGGCGCCAGAATGAAGCGTAATATCCGTGTGTGGTCAGACCGGCTGCTCTGTGTGCCAAGGAGCAAGGCAGTTCAATCATAATGCGTTTTTCTTTTGAGAATCCGTGACTGTGCAGTTCCCTTTGAGTTTCTATTGAATCTTGTGGTGATTTAGAGCGAATTTAGGCCAGAGTAGTTTTTCTCTTTTTTCTTTTCTTTATTAAAGTTTGATTGAATTACAGTTGATTTACAAAGTTGTGATCATTGCTGCTGTACAGCAAAGCGATTCAGCTGTACACGTACTCAAGTCCATTCTCTCTCAGAGTCTTTCCCCACGTAGATGATCACAGAAGACTGGGTAGCGGGCTCCGTGCTGCAAAGCAGGTTCCCGTTGGCCATTCGTTCCATAGACCTCAGTGCGCATGTGCCAATCAGAGTAGTTCTTGACTATGGGAATTTTTTTTTTTTTTTGGTGGTGGTGGTTCTGCCCACAGCGTATGGAAGGAGGTTCCCAGGCCAGGGATCGAACCCAAGACAAAGCAATGACCTGAGCTGCTGCAGTGACATCACCAGATCCTTAACCCCCTGCAGCACAAGAGAACACCGGGATTATTTTTTAAATTGCGTTTTATTTTATCATATTTGTCTTTTTTTTAGGGCCACACCCGCAGCATACGGAGGTTCCCAGGCTCGGGGTCGAATCAGAGCTACAGCTGCCGGCCTCCACCACAGCCACAGCAACAGCAACCCAGGATCCGAGCTGTGTCTGCCACCTACACCTCAGTTCATGGCAACGCCAGATTCTTAACCCACTGAGCGAGGCCAGGGATTGAACCCAGTCCTCATGGGTGCTAGGTGGGTTCATTACCACTGCACCATGACGGGAACTCCCTGTGTTTTAAATGACTTTTTCTCTCCTGTATGTTTTATGCTGCTCTGAGACCACGTGGCACAAGTGTTCTCTTGGATTCTGTTTCTCCACTAGTGTAGCGCTGGCCGAATGAGCTATTCTGGTGTTCTTCTTACATTTGGTGCCCTGGAGAGCTGAGAGTAAATGGATTCGTTCCACATAGAGTGAGTAAGGCATGCAGAAGAGGAACAGAAGCGGCTGGATCTGGTTCTGAGCCACTGAGTTTGGTCAACGAACAGTCTTGGAAAGGGGGAGAAGGCATTTCTGGAGTTTCTCTGATTGCTCTTCTAGTTTGTCAAAGAGGTCTTTCAAAATGCATGTATCCCCTCCCCCCAAAATGCATACACCCTGTGGAAATTAATGTCCTATGTAATTTGCTTTATTACCTACAAAACTTAAGGAACAAGGTGGTGGACCAGTGAAATAGGTTGAGAGAAAGTAACATTGTCTTTTCTTTCTTTTCTTTTTATGGCCACACCCACAGCATATGGAAGTTCCCAGACTAGGAGTCAAATTGGAGCTGCAGCTGCCAGCCTACGCCACAGCCACGGCAATGCCAGATCCAAGCCATGTCTGTGACCTATGCTGCGGCTTGTGGCAACACCAGATCCTTAACCCACTGAGGAAGGCCAGGGATCAACCTTCATCCTCACGGAGACAGCTTCAGGTCCTTAACCCACGGAGCCACAACGGAAACTCCAACATTGCATGTTTATGTGGGAAGGTGGTTTTTTACAAGTTCCATGTATCTTACTCCATTCATTCTAAGGTCTGGGGGCCTTATGACCCTTGAGGAAACTTTAGAGAGTGAGTTCCTCTGACAGAACCAAGAACTGACTATTCGATTTGAGTGTTGCTGTTGGAGCTGGGTGGCGAGACATGCAGAATATCAGAATGTCAGTGGTGGTGGGAAGGTAGGGACTGTAAGGAGAGAGAAAAGCTGTTTGTTAAGTTGGGTATCTCACTTGATTCTGAAAATTAAGATTTTAAGAGCTTTCTAGACTGTTGAAGCTCAGAGATGGAGCACAAACAGAGGAGACAGAGAGCCTTGGAAAGCACATTCTCTTAGGTCAGGTTTCCATCGGTGGCCGGCCAGTGTCAATCTCCTTGGCCACGCCTTTTTCTTTTAAAGCTGTCGAGCCACCTGCTGATTTTGTGATCTTATGAGATGACGGATGTCCAACAGGTGCAAATCTGGGATGAGCTAAGTCAAGAGCCTAGGATGGCTCAGAAAGAGGGATGGGCACAGAAATAGCCAGGTACATAGAACTCAGATCTTTAAAAAAAAATTTACCTTTTAAGGAGAGATACGATTTTAATTCTCATTAAATGCTGCACTAACCGTGTTCTTTGGGGAAAACTTTCATGACATTGACAGGCTCTCGGATGTGTTTATTCCACGGCATGTGTTTCTAAATTGACACCATTTTTAACTTTTTGGTACGGCCAGAATGCCTTCTCCGTAAAACTCAATTGTTTTATTCAGCAGCGACAAATGCTATTTTGTTGGTAGAATCTGGACTTTGAGATTTCAGTTTTCCCTCACCGGTCGTGGAATTAAAAAAAGTGTAATGGCTTCTCTACTGTTACAGCGATTTACCTTAATTTTGCAAGTTTGCAGACTCAAAATGTGCTATCCTATGAAAGAACAAAATAGGAACAGTAGAGGAAACGTACTTGAAACCTGACACCACTGCCACAGCTCTGGAGACCCACTTGCTGTAGCGAGAAGGTTCTGTAACACACTGTACCTTTCTAAGGCTGATCTGCCTGGAGATGCATGTCCTGGTGTTGGGTTTGCCAGAACATTCTTCTCAGAGGAGCTAGCTTCCCTGCCGAACAGGGGTGTTAATTTTTCATGGACTTACACTGTGATGAGGAGCTTGAAAAGGATGAGAGAGCTTTAGGAAAACAGTGTTGAAACAAAATAAAAGCAGCTTTGCCCTGCTCCAAGAGAACATGGAAGCTGGGGTTGAAAGGTGGCTTTTCTGCAGAGGTGGACGTTAAATATGGACCATTTTAATGCAATTAACTCTTTGGTGCGAGTTTCCCGGGAAAGGAAGAAAGGTGGTGCCAAGTCTAGCCCACTTAGCGTCAGACACAAGCTGTCAGGAGACTGTAAGGATCAGATTTCTGTTCAGACCCGAGAGGCTGCCCGACGGATTAGCTTGACCAAAGGCAGAGAGGGACACCTGCCACAGCCTGAGCTAAGTGACTAGCCATCTGGCCGTCTCATTATCCACCCACCTATTCTATGAGAAAAATGTCACAAGTTTCCTCCTGTTACAAAACTACCCAAATCTCCACCAAAGAGATTTAGCACAGAGAATAGCACTTTTTTACTGTTAATCTGGATTGGAGCTGCTGTTTTCAATAGAAGCTCTATTAATATTCACCTTTGCTCTTCTTGTCTCTTTATAGTGATCTTAAGTTTAAGACAAGCTGCAGTTTTTCCCTTTGTCTTAATATTTGCATCCTTAAAGACAAGAATTTGGCCTGAATAACTACTCAGTCCGTCAACATCGTTTCCTGTCATTTAGCTACCACTTGACCTGCAAGCAAGTCAAAGTCAAAGCCACGGGGCGGGGGTGGGTGGGGGGGGACTTTTGGCCACTCGGTTTTCCTTTCAGTTTTTGGACTTCAGGACAATCATGCTCTTCTCCGCCTGGTGGTAAGCGACTCCCACTGGTCAGGGTCCTGAGGGCCGCAGCGGGGAGCGTCTCCGATGGTCCCGGTGAACCCGCCTCCTGGTCCCCACGCTCTCAGGCATCACCTTCCCCTTGAACGCGGGCCGGACCTAGTGACTGGTTCCTAATGAACGGGATACAGCCAACGCGGGATGGCGCCTCGCCTTGGGGACACCGTCCCTCTGTGCACCCTGAGCAGGTCAAGTTGCCGGGCTGTGGGCTGCCCTGGGCAGGGGCGGGAGGGGGCTTGTGGCCAAAAGCCAGCCAGCCAAGAGCTGAGGGCCTCAGTCCCACAGCCCACCAAGAACCGATCCTGCCGTAACCACGCCAGGATCCCCACCGAGGCCTGCGCTGAGGCTGCAGGCGGGGCCAAGGTCAGCTCGAGGGTCCCTCAAGCTCCAGGTGAATGCACTCGGCTGGGGATGCTTTCGGGGCCAGGGCGGAAGCACGGGATCGAGCCGAGCCAGGCCGGCACAGTTCGAGCCTCTGCCCAAGTCGCTTTTGTTAACAGAGCGGCCAGACCAAGTCACACGGCCCAGCCCCACGGGGAGAGAGATATATCCCGCTTATGGATGCGGTGGAGAGGCGGTGGGGGCAGTTTGCACAGTAACCTAGCAAATCATCCTCAATATTGTCCCACACCAGTGGTGCGTAATTTCTTATATGCCAACATCGTGTTTACACTTGGTTTTACCAATGTCCACATTTTTGCCAACTGAATGGGTATAAATTCTTATATATATATATATATATACACACACACACACACATATGTATATATATATATATATACACATATATGTATATATACATATATATACACACATATATATATGTGTGTATATATATGTATATATATTTTTTGTTTTGTTTTGTTTTGTTTTGTTTTTAGGGCCGCACCCGCAGCCTATGGAGGTTCCCAGGCTAGGGGTCCAATCGGAGCTACAGCTGCCGGCCTGCACCACAGCCACAGCCACACAATATCTAAGCTGCACCTGTGACCTAAAGTCACGATATTTTTAAAAATCTTGCTGTACTGTTTTCACTTTCATATCGAGGTCTTCCAGCAATTTAGATTTGTAGTTTTCTATTTCATCAGGCTGGCATAGTTCTTCATGCTGCGAGCTGGTTTTCCTTCACGTCAGCTGCTAAAATTTCTGTCCTTCCGCACAGACTGGCAGGGCTCCCTCTCTCGCGGAATGAATTCCCAGACTTATTTGCGTTTGTTTGTGAACCTTTTATTCCGTGTCGTTGATCTCTTTATCTTTTCTGTTGCCAATATCATGCTTTCTCTAACTGCTTCGTCTTTGAGGAAGAATAATATCTGGTTGGACAATAAGTTTCTTTTTGCTCTGTTCTTTCAGATAACTTTGCACGTGCACTTGTCAAGGTCACCCCAAATCCCATCAGAATTCTGATTGAAACGGCACTTAATTTATAGATCAGTTTGGGGAGCAATGTTTTGCTGCAACAAACTCTTTGAAAAAAACGGACACACAAAAAACCCTTTGTTGAAAATGTACGAAGAATGAGTAATCTCGGAAGTCACCATATTGGAATAAACCTCTATGGGGTGAATTGTCTGGACTAAGCCTGAGATCTCTCAAGGTTTTTTTGTTTGTTTGTTTCTGTGTTTGTTTTTTTTGTCTTCTTAGGGCCACACAGGTGGCATATGGAAGTTCCCAGGCTAGGGGTCGAATCAGAGCTACAGCTGCCGGCCTACACCACAGCCACAGCAGCACAGGATCCAACCCACGTCTACGACCGACACCACGGCTCACAGCAACGCTGGATGCTTAACCCACAGAGCGAGGCCAGGGATCAAACCCACGTCCTCATGGATTCTAGCTGGGTTTCTACTGCCCCACCACGGGAACGCCTCAAGGGAGTTTTGGCTGGTATTTTCATGACAGGAGCAAAACCCCAGAAGTCAAGCGTGTATTTGGAATTGTTAGTTATTTGAAAGTGGCAATAAGTCCTTAAGCGAACGTCTCCCCTTTTGACCGTCTCTGGTTATAAAGGCCAGTGAGTGATTTGGTTAGTTCTTCAAGGGGGTAACACCACTTCTAGCTTTGAACTGACCATTTCACGGAGCTATTTCTAGCTCCTCCAACTGGCCCAGTGTTGCCTTTGTTTGGCTAGGTTACCTAATCATCACACCATGTTAATGAGGCCAGGCTCATTAGAAGCATCTCTCTCGAGCTGTTTAGCTTCCTCCCAACCCTAGCCAGCCGTCCTGCACCTGTGCGTTTTGACATTCAGGGAAACCTAGAGAAAGACTGGAAAAAGTTCAGACCCCTCGCTGCTCCTGGAAAACACCTCAAGAGTCATAAGCTCACTAATGGCCTCATTTTCATATGTAAAGGACAGGACCTACTCACCATTTGTAGCTCCTTCTCGGTAGTTAATGAGGAGCAGAAAAATGAAGAGGCTAGAAAAATATAGCACAAGGGTTGTCATAAATTGGCTTGCTCGTCTTCGTCCAGTAAAAGTCTCTCCTTTTTTTTTTTAACCTTCCAAAGGGAGTCCAGAAACGTGAACCATTTGAATATTTAGCAACATATTAAATCCACTTCAGATTCAGGACCGTAGGGGAGGGGAAACACTGCTTAATGAGTGCATTTCTAACGTATAACACGCTGAGAGGATAAACATGGCTCTTCCGTGTGCTATTTAAGAAAGAAATGTTTTAAACGAGCCCAGAATTGTTAAACTTAGCTCTATAAATGTTCAGCGATTTTATACTTTTCCCTTGCTTTGTCTGCATATCTCCCTTTTCTTTCCAACCTCCGTTGGGTTCTTTTTAAAGCCCCTGCCTTCTAAATCATGCAATTTTAAGTAACAAGACAGCTAGGTGACACATTGCAGTATTGGAATTGTTGAGTCAGGCCTTCTTCACAATTTCACAACTGTTAAAATCCCCATTGGAAACATGACTAATTCTCTCTAATTCTCAAAAGTCTTCTCCGGAGAAAAATCACATATCCTGTGCTACTCGAATGTCATAAAAACAGCTCCCTCCTGGCCCCTAAACTTGGCTCACTGTGGGCCAGCCTAATCGTAGGTTGATTCTTAGGACAAACTGCATTAAAAGCTCTCCTGGAGTTGCCACTGCGTTAAGAACCCAACAGTGTCTGTAAGGATGTGGGTTTGATCCCCAGCCCCTCTCAGTGGGGTGAGGCTCTGGTTGCCGTGGGCTGTGGTGCAGGGCGGCTACAGCTCTGATTCGACCCCTACCCTAGGAACTTCCATAGGCAGCAGGTGTGGCCCTAAAAAGAATTTTAAAAAAAGCTCTCCTTATAATTCTGTTTCAGAGACGAATGGGGCAGAAAACACTGTGCAGACCTGAGCAGTGTTTTAGTTAAAAAAAAAAAAAAAAAAGCTTTGTGTCCAGTCCAGGCAAGCAGGTTCATGCTTTTCACAGAGATTTTGAAATTCCTTCTAGACGTTGTCTGCATTTCTCTTGTCCTGCGGGGACCTGTCATTTCCAGGGGGCTCAGAAGGCTTTGCTAAGTTGCTGAGAGATGGCGGAGATCTCCGAGACTCTCGATACACGTATGATCAACTTTCTTTCTCAAAACATCACCAGAGCTACCGGCACAGGTGACAGGACTGTTAGCCTTGCTTATGAATAATTGCGAGAGATGCAATTTCTCAATACCTCGTACGTGCTCTTCCTGAATGGTCTAGTTAATCCTTACCGCAACCCAGTAAAGCAGGCGCGTTCTATTCTCCATTTTACAAACAAAGAATCAGGGGTGCCTTAATCAGTCGAGTAAGCTAACTGTGTGTGGAGGAGACTGAGTCTCTCTAACTCGTCTTTGCTCCTTAGCAGAAGATGTCAAGGCTTTGCTCAGATCGCCTCTAACTCCGTGGGTGTGGCCCTTGGTTCAGGGCGCCTCCTGGTCCGCTCAGTCCGAAGGCAGGAGGTGCTGGGGGAACGTACGGTCCTGATCAGGGGCTGCTGCGCACAGAAGTAGGAAGGCCCCAGTCCCTCCTCTTGCGGACGCGCCTTACTCCCGGCTCCCTGCAAGACTCTGCCTGCGTCAGCCTTCTGGCCTGGCCTCTTCCGTTCACGGCCAGCTCCTCACCCGCTACCGACCTCCCTAGAAGTCCTCTCTCAAAAAGTCACCTGTACACGAATCTGCGTCTCAGGGGCTGTTTCTGGGAAGCCCGACTAGGATTCTCTTCTTTCCTGTGGGTTCGTGGGACAGATTCTTTCTTTCTCCCTTTCTTTGTCTCTTTCTTTCTCTCTCTCTTTCTTTCTGTCTTTTTCTTTTTAGAGCCACACCCGCAGCATGTGGAGGTTCCCAGGCTAGGGGTCAAATTGGAGCCGCAGCTGCCGGCCTACACCACAGCCACAGCAACGCGGGATCCGAGCCACATCTGTGACCTACAGCACAGCTTATGGCAAGGTCGGATCCTTGACCCACTTAGCAAGGCCAGGGATTGAACTCTCATCCTCACAGAGACAATGTTGGGGCCCTTAACCTACTGAGCCACAACGGAAACTCCCAGGACAGACTTTTCTTGGAGCATGAAAGTGAGATTTAGGTTAATATGTTCAAACGAACTTATAGAAGGTGTGAGTTTTGGAACTTTAAAAAAGAAAGAGGGAGCTCCCATCTTGGCGCAGCGGTTAATGAATCCGACTAGGAACCATGAGGTTGCGGGTTCGATCCCTGGCCTTGCTCAGTGGGTTAACAATCCGGCATTGCCGCGAGCTGTGGTGTAGGTCGCAGATGCGGCTCGGATCTGGCGTTGCTGTGGCTGTGGGTATGGCCGTGGGTACGGCCCTAAAAAAAGCAAAAAAAAAAGGAAACAAATAAAAATAAAAAAGAAAGAAAATGAAATCTTGATCTTCAAATGTTTTTCTTGCAGTGCACAGCTTCCCTGGAGACGCGGGAGGGCCTGGCTTTACCTCCCACTCCATCATTCCATGGAATAGCCTGGTACCATCTGGCTTTCTCTCTCTCTCTCTCTCTCTCTCTTTTTTTTTTTTTTTTGTCTTTTTAGGGTCACACCTGTGGCATATGGAGGTTCCTAGGCTAGGGTTCTAATCAGGCCTACACCATAGCCACAGTAACTTGGGAACAAGCCACATCTACGACCTACACCACAGCTCACGGTAACGCCAGATCCTTACCCCCACTGAGTGAGGCCAGGGATCGAACCCACGTCCTCATGGATGCCAGTCAGGTTCGTTAACCACTGAGCCACGATGGGAACTCCTATTTTGAAATGTCATCTTTCCCTGAAATTCCTCTCCTTGCTTCCAAGGGTCATTATCTTATTGAACTTGAATGCAGGCCTCACAAGGAAGGAGATGTGTGGCTCGTGCCCCCCAAAAGCCCGCACTCTCAGATCAAAATTGTAAGGCATTTTTAAAAGCCAGGTTGGGGGTGGGGGTGGGGGCTGCAGGGTAAGCCATCAGTGGGTGCAAATTTCTTTGATTGGCTGGTGGTGAGGTCACAGGGTGGTGTCACAGGGGTTAACGGGATCAGTCTTTAGCTTCCAGGAGGCCTGGGGGCTCTGAGCTCCTGGTCATCAAGTAGCCAACAGCTTCCATTTGGTTGGAGGGGGTGGATTTTTACATTTGTAAAATCATTCAGGAAATGTGCATCAGCTATCATTATCTGGGTACTTCCGGGAGGAGCTAAAGCAGAGGTTAAGGGGCAGGGGTCTGCCTCAGAAGCCCCACAGAGTCCTGCTCAGTAACACTTCCGCACCCACAAGGCTCTGCATCGTACATCTCCGTGTGCAGTGTTCGCCCTCCTTTTTCAAGGCATTTCGGCAGCTCACTTATCTCCTCATTACCGTTTCACCAGGTTGATCTTCTTTCATTTCCCTAAAAAGGCCAGGGGCTCTTCTACCCCAGGCCCTTGACACCTGCTGTTTCCTCGGCCCCACACGCATTCATCGCATTTGGCTGCCTCCTTCTCATCACTGGGTCTCAGCTGCCACGTCACCTTTTCAAAGCGGTTTCCATGACTACCGTATCCGGAGTAGGCGTCCCTCCCACCCGACCGCATTCTACCTCCGCCCTTGTGTCGCTTTCACAGCCTCTTAAATCTCGTGATCATTTTATTGATCATTTTGCTTCTATTTTTACCACCTCCTTCCCTGGAGAGAAGGCGGGCCAAGAGCTCCAGCCGCGTCGTCCGTCATCACATCCTTAGCCCGTGATTCATTGGAGGTGCTCAGCAGGCGTTTGTTGAATGAGCGCACTCAACACCAGGCGTGCAAGGGTGTGACACAGCCGAGGAGTAACTGTCAAACTCTAGCACAGACGCTGTTCCCTAAGTGTTCGTTAAATTTTTAAAAAGTGGATGCAAATGAAGGAGTGGGGCTGATCTTCCACTTGTGGGAATTGCAGGGAAGCTGGCGATGCTCAGGGCCCAGGAGCCATTTGGGACCGAGCGTTGGGCTGATGACAGCTCCTGGAAACTGGGCAGGAGCGGAAGAGACTGTGGTCCCCCAGGAAGCCACTTCTGGAGGCTAAAGCCGGAGTGTCTTGGCAAGGCATCAAGAAAGGTCAACCTAAAGGAATGGGGCTTTTGCCTGCAGGCCCTTCTCCCTTGCTTACTGGGTGCGGCAGAAAGCGGGGTTCCTGGTGGGGCGCGGGCGGAGCTGGTTGTAGTGTGGGGACCCGTGGTTGGAGCTCACGGCTGTCAGGGTCCAAGCCAGCAGGCAGGGCCGGGAGCTGAGATGTGGGGGTTACGTAATAAGGACCTGACCCCTGTTTGGGACCCCAACCCTTTGCACTTCCGGCTCCAAGACCGAATCTGTGCTGTGGTCCGTGAGACAGAAGATTCCATCATAATTTCAAATCTAAGAACTAAAAACTAGCCTGGGGGCGGCGGGAGGCCTGCGCTCTAAGATCTTTTGCTGATGAGCTGGGCGTGTGAAGTAGCGCCTGTCTCTGGGTGTAAAAAGCTGCTAAGAGCTCAGCTGGCCCCAAGGAGGCACGAGAAAGGGCAGGGACAGAGCGGGGGGTGGGCTGGCCTTGTGAAGCCCCTGCAGTACCGAGCTGCTCGGGCTGCCAGCCTCTGGCTCTGGCCCTTGCCCTGACCTGCCCTTCCGAAACTTCCAGAGCCTCTGCGTGAAGGGGGCAGGGCCACGGGCTCCCAGCTGGAGGTGAGGAGAGACACACAGAAGAGATGGAGCCCGAGGCTAGAGCTTCGGCCCCCGGCTCCTCTGCCAAGGCTTTTACGAGAGCAGGGGGCTGGGGGTTAGAAAACCTGAGAAGTCCAGGGAGGTGCTCCCCCGAAAGCTGGCTTTGTGGGGTGTGGCTTTGTTAGGTTTCCCAGCTGACGGGGCGGGGGGAGAACCGCGCCCCTCGGCTCGAGACGGAGATGCTTTTTTATCCCCCTGGAAATGTACACGGGAGGCTGCAAAGAAAGGGGGGGTTCCGTCGTCTGCCGGCGTCTCTGGCGGAGTCTGTGGTTCTGACCCGCTGTGCGTCCTCCTTAGTTAACACGGGGACCCTGACGCCCCTCCAAGGAGGATGCAGGGCTCAGGGCTTGGGCTGATCCAGAGCTCAGCCAGGGGAGGACGAGGGTCCAGCGACGTGGCTCCCTGGTGAAAACCATTAAGATCTGTGTTGCACAGCTCAGCTGCAGCACCATCCCAGGCTGCGAGGTTTCTCGGCCACTGTGGATCCCAAATTCTTCCTTCCGGACTTCCTGTCGTGGCTCAGTGGTTAACGAATCCGACTAGGAGCCATGAGGTTGTGGGTTCGATCCCTGGCCTTTCTCAGTGGGTTAAGGACCCAGCGTTGCTGTGAGCTCTGGTGTAGGTTGCAGACGCGGCTCGGATCCCGCGTTGCTGTGGCTGTGGTGTAGGCCAGTGGCTACAGCTCCTGTTAGACCCCTAGCCTGGGAACCTCCATATGCTGCGGGTGCGGCCCTAGATAGGGCCAAAAAAAAAAAAAGGACAAAATTCTTCCTTCCGCTAAAGACACCGGTCTCATGCGAAGCTTTCATGTGATTTGCTATTACAAGTAAATACCACAGTGAAAACAAAGGGAGATATTAGTTTTTTTTGTTTTTTCCCAGTCAGAAAGCCCTCACCTCCATTCTTTTTAGAGTAAATTCCTTTCTTGGTCATGGGCTACCACTGAAAATCCTTGGATAGTTTTTTTCTTTTTTCCCTAGCTTTTTGGCTTTTAAGGGCCAAAGGTGTGGCCTATGGAAGTTCCCAGGCTAGGGCTCCAACGCTCTAATCAGAGCATCTGTGGGCCTACACCACAGCCACGGCAACATCAGATCCGAGCTGCACCGGCGACCTACACCACAGCTCATGGCAGCGCCGGATCCTTAACCCACTGAGCGAGGCCAGGGATTGAACATGTATCCTCATGGATACTAGTCGGGTCCGTTTCCCCTGAGCCACAGTGGGAACTCCCCGGGGCAGTTCTTACAGAGTGTGGATGGGATGCCTTAAGACGCTGATTCCTGAAGAAAGGGACCTCGCATGGGCTGTCCCAGGGCTGCCCGGTGACTGTGGACAGCGTCCTGGGCGCTCTGTCCTGAGTTTCTACCTGAGCCACTCCAGCTGGGCTGAGGAAACTCTGCCCACATTTGGGAGCCGGTGGCCTGGACAAGGCGGCAAGCCAGCGCGCTCTGGCAAAAGCGTCCACTCACACACAGGCCCTGAATCCCTTCCTCCGGCCCCCTCCTCCCCGTCCAGCCCCGCCTCTAGGGACACCTGCAGAAAACCGCCGGGCCCTGGGTTCGGCCCGCCTCCACCCGGCTAAGTCCCTCTTCGTGAAATAAAAGGGAGCGCTTAAAACGATGTTCATTTCACAGAAGCCCCACAGAGGGGAATTCAAGTAATGGGAGAGTGTATTCCTGTAGCTCGTCACTGATTCCACCAAGCTGCTTCCAGACCTGTCGTCTGAGGCTGGAAGGGCTCCGGGCAGCCAGCTGGACGCCGGGTCAGAAGGTGCGTGAAGTTTGAGACTTTTCCGGCGGCACCTCTTAGGTCGTATGTGCAGGGACGGACAGGTGGCTCAAACCCGCCCACTGGCTGTTGGGGATCTGCAGGGCCCCTTAGTCTTCGGGAGACACACTCTGGGCTGAATCAGCGGTGTCCCTTCTCGCCCGCTCACCAGGTAAGGTCCTGCCATCCCCAGAGCAGCAAAGGCGCTGGTTAGAGGGGGCGTGTGGCGGAAGTCGGCCCTGAAGGTCCCTTCTCTCTCCTCTCCTGATCGGCTCATCTCCGGCCCGGGTTGTGGTGTAGGCTGAGTCACTGGCCCTCATCTCTTTCCACTGCCCCACAGCTGAACTTCCCATCGCCTGCTGACCGCTTCTCAAACCAGAACCGTCACCTGCCCGACTGCTCTTGGCTCTCAGCTTCCTTTTCCCACCACGCCTCCTTCCCCGGCCCCTCCCGTCCGTCACCACCACTCAGCGACTGCGGTAAATCCTCCTGCCGCGGGGACAGGCTGCCTTCTGCCAGCTCATCCCCAGCAGGGTCAGATCCCAGCTCTCTCCTCCGCCACCTTTGCCTTTTTTTCCTCCCCTGCTTGACTGCTGACTGTCACTGCCCTAGCCTGTCCCATCCCTTCTCCCAAAGCGTTGCCTTCTCAGCAAAGCTCCACTCAGCCTGGTCCTCACTTCCCGGTTCGCGGCGTGGCCCTTAAAGGTTTCCAGTGTCTTCCTGTTTCTCAGGCCTTGCTCCTCCACCCTTTTCCCGCACAGACTCCCTGGAGGTTCTAGCTGACTCTGCAGAAACCCTGAGGTTCCCCACCTCTGGGCTTTGGAAAGCGCCCCCTCTTTCTTTTGGACGGCCTTCCTCCAGGCCGTGCTTCCTGAAATCCGACAAGTGCCCTTTCTTCATCGGGATTAAGGATTGCCACCTCTTTGGTTAAATCTGACAAACAGAATTGAAGGGGAAATGGGACGAACCGTTTCCAGAATGGCACACGAACGCGCAGACAGACCAATATAGCCTGCCTACGCATTGATGCACGTGGAGCCCGTCCGTCAAACCCCCACTTCTCTGGATTCCAGGAACGAGGTGGCAGAGACGGGGCGATGGTTTCAGTGAGCTGGCAGGACCAGCGAGCACATGGAGGAGGGTTAAGCGGGTGGAGGGAGGGGGCGGCGGATCGAATGTCTCTAGATTTAATCTCAGTCTGGTTGCCTTAACAACTTGATGTGGATTTCAAAGAGATGGTCTTTTGTTTTATTTATTTTTTTTTTCCCCCTTAATAATCCTTTTGGAAGTCAGAGTTGTCATAACAAAGCACTGGAAATAGCCAAGCTTCTGTCAAATGGTGCTGGTTTTGCTTTTCCCGAAAGGCCGAGAGAACTTTCGGATTAAGATCCAAGAAGGGCAAAGAGGAGAGGTAATTTGGGCTGAATGCCAAAATCTTGAGACCACGTGTATAATTGAATTCCGAGCCTGGAGCATGGAGATGGATTAAAGTCGTTCTTGCTTCTTCAGTCTGTTCCATCAGCAGCACGACGGGCTGGACCTGGACGTGTTTCTTCCTTTCTCTGTCAAGCGAAAGATTGAACTATAGGGAAGTTTGTTTGTTTTTTTTTCTTAAAAGTAAATATTTAGTCTTGCGTTTCCCAGCCACTGGCCTCTGGGCCAATGTGATTAATTCTCAGTGTCCTACTTGCCTATGTAAGTCTCTGCAGCTGTAGCATTCTTCTTTTGGTGTTCCTCTCTCGTTTCTCTGCTCCCATAGTTTTTTAAATAAAATTTTTTTTTTTTTTTTTTGCTTTTTAGGGCCACACCCCCAGCATATGGAAGTTCCCAGGCTAGGGGTCAGATCGGAGCTACAGCTGGCAGCCTACACCACAGCCATAGCAACACGGGATCTGAGCCGAGTCTGTGACCTACACCACAGTTCACGGCAACACCGGATCCTTAACCCACTGAGCAGAACCAGGGATTGAACCCATGTCCTCATGGATACTAGTCGGGGTCACTACCGCTGAGCCACAGAGGGAACCCCTCCCATGATCTTCAGTAAGGAATTCATATGGTAACAAGAGGCAAGTATGACTTGTTCTGCAAAGTGCTGCCCTAGATTATAAATGCTCCGTGATCCCTCTCCTCTTGCTCGGTTATGTGCTCCTTCTTAGTCAGATCCGGCTGCTGGAACAAAACACCACAGACCGGGTAGCTTGTAAACAGCAGAAACTGACTGCTCACAGTTCTGGAGGCTGAAAGTCTGAGATCAGGGCGCCAGCGTGACGGGGCGAGGCTCCCTTCTGGTCATGGACTTGCGGTGCCTTCGCACGGCCCAAGGTCAAGGCAGCCCCCGGGAGCCTCTTCGGTGAGAGCCCTAGCGCCCTGCTGGTGAGGGCTCCACCCGCACGACCTCATCGCCTCCCCAAGGCCCCGCCTCCTAACACCATGGCAGCGGCGGTGAGGGTTTCAAGCAAAAGCATCTGGGAGCAGGTGGCACACAGACATTCAGACGACAGCAGCTCAGTCGAGGCGGAGTGACTAGTGATCGACCAGGGCGTCTGCAGAGTGTGCTCGTCAACACGGTGTGCTTTGAGCTGGTTCCTTCTGCAGGGCGAGTGAAGCTCTTGTGGCGGACGTCACCCGGGAGACGGGACGGAGCGTACCCTGCCCTGCCCTTGACATTCACCCAGTGTTGACTTGGATCCCGTTTCCGGGCTGTTAAGTCAAACGGCGGGGGTGTGGAAAACCTTCTGTGCGGCTTGAACCGGGAAGAATGGAGCAGCCTGCTCCCCGGGGCGGCGGGCAGTGCCCCCCGGGAGGCGGCGGGGGGGAAGCACCTGATCCCATTAGCCCTCTCCGCAGAAGGGTCAGCAGAGCTCGGCTTCTGCGTCTTCCAGGCTGCGGATTCTGACATTCCTGCGGGCCGTGAATAGAAAGAGCACAACTCATGCAATTAAGAAGCCCTCATGAATCTTTCCTGTTTCTCAGATTCCTCCGGGGAGCCGTTGTTGGTCATTTCATTTTTCTTATGCGACTTTTAAAGATTCTTGGGGAAGGAAAAAAGAAATGTTTTTTTTCCTTTTTTTTCTTTTGGTTGCTTCCCACTGGGACACCTTACAGAGAAAAGTGAGAAACGGGACATAAATTCTAAAGCTGCCCAGAAGGTGTCGAGTTCACAGTCAGTGCCGACACCATTGATCTAAGCCTAACTCTCCCAAAATGGGAAAGCAGCCGTCTGTACAAAAAACACACATGAAATACAAATGTTGTGCACATATTCACGTGTACGGCTGTCTTAAATGACTATGTTGGATGCTGCTATGTGATAGAAATTATCAATATTTCTCGTTTCCATACAGCAAATGAGACGGTACCATAATGAATTTTAGGTCAGTGTCGAAGTGAAAGAAATCCTCTTCAGTCAGTTTTCTTTTTGTTTTCAGTGTTTATCAAAATATAATACAATATCATTAACAAATATTTGTTTTAGATTCCGTTCTTTCCTGCTCCGTTACAAAATGTGACATTCACCACTGCTTTATAGCTTTGGATTCCCAAGGCCAGCGCTCTGACCTCCCTGGCCCGCAATTAGGATGGGTGGGCAGCCAGTGGGTGACAGTGCCTTTCAGCTCAGCGATAGAAGTGTTAGCAAAGAGAAAACGGGAGTGGTTTCAGTTAGATTTTGCTTTTATATTGCAAAATCCTGGCCTATAATCTCTCCAGTGCCCTCTGCTGACAAAGCTTAACATCACGCCATCTGGAGACAAGAAACTATTTAAGAGGCCTGTAGTCATTTTCCCAGAGCAGGTGATGAAGCATGAAGTTAGAGCTAAGAGGCAATCAATTGATAACAGGCATACCTATGGTGGCGGACTGCTGCCTATCAGGATTTCAGAATTATGGGCCATCTGCTAAATTTAGATCTATAGCGTCAGTTAGATGCTTTTCATGAAAAAATATTGAGCTCCAGTTTTAGGTAACTAAGATTTATTTAGTTCTAGGGAGAGAGTAGTGGCTTCCTCCATTCCTAGCAAAGAACAAAATAAAACTTTAAAGTAGCATGCTGCATTTGTCTCCATTTTTCCCTATTATTTGGTAGAAGAGAAGGAGAGGAGAGGACGGAAACTAACGGTGTTGAAGTATTTCTATGTGCCAGGAGCTCTGTGTACATAATTACCCCAAAACTTCAAAACTAACCCGTGAAAGAAGTCTGTCATGTGCCATTTGATAGAGCAGCAAATAAGATCAGAGCCATTTGCCTGCACAAGAATCTCCTGGGAAGCCTGAGAATTATGAAGATGGCCTGACCAGCCCACAGTTACTAATTCAGTACATTTGGGATAAGGCCCAGGGATGTACGTTTTAAACAAACACCCAGGAGATTCTGGTGCGGGTGGTCCAGGGGCCACAGTGTCAGCCATACCTACTTTGATAACTTGTTCAAGGTCAAAGAGCTCAGGGGCAGGCTTTGGAGTGAATGGACTGTTGTCTCTCACCATGTCCAACTGTTTGTTTGTTTTTTTCTCCTCTGCCATATCAAACTGTGGATTAGTAGTGAGACTAGGACAACGGTCGGGCTCCAATTATTTAGTTTCAGGTCCACTTAGAATTATGCACAGTCATCCCTCCATACCCACAGGGGACTGGTTTGGGGACCCCCACGGATACCAGCCTCTGTGGGCACCAGCCTCTAAGGATGCTGAAGTCCCTTACACTCGGCCCTCAGGATCTGAAGGTTCTGCATCCGATAATTCAGGTTCTGCAGATCAAAAACTCTTCCATCGGTAATGGGTTGAATCTTGGTTGTGGAACCTTGGATAGGAGAGCTGACTGTGTTAGGTAGAGAATCAGCCGACTGACAAGCAACTGCTTAAAAATGAGCCTGGAGCTAACAGACTGTGCTTTAGGAGCAACGTTTTATTGGAACAGCTCTAGCTAAGTTAGTTCACTCCATTGACCATACCCTAAGTTCCTTCTTTTAGTCATTGATTGGACTCTTAGTGTCCAACCTGAGGAAATCAGTTAATAATCAGTGGGCAATATCCTTCTTTACCTAGGAAGTTGATGGCAGTTGATTATAGATTACACTAACAAATTAGATACAGTGACAATTATAAAATGAGAATAATCAGTAGTGAACATTTCTGGGGTCATCGGTTGTCAAAGAAATCTGTCACTTCTCAAGTTAACGGTCAAATGCTAACAGATAATGCCTATTTTCTTAGGTGGTTCCAAATGAGATAATTTTCGATGTTTTCTTGCTGTTGCATCATGCAGTACTGGGATGAGGGAATGGAATGAAGCTGTGTTTTGGGTTGGGCAAGCATGTCTAATTTTAGAGCATTGGGAGATTAATGCATTATTAAATAGATGCAGTCCATGTGTGGATGACTCATTTAGTCTTGGTTCTGCCCTTGGTGTGCAAATGTGACATTCGGAAACGCTTTATTCAAGTTATTGAGTATTTTTTTTCTACAAAAATGAAACAGAGCATCTAAGGGCAAAGCAAGATTTTGTGTCAATCAAATAAATGGACCTGAATAAAACTTTGCACTGGGATTCTGACATCCCTGGAACATAGAGACTGATTTTTGTTTGCCTTCATTTGATGAAGATCTCTACTGAAAGGGACCATGGTCTTTTGATGGGTAGAATAACTCAATTTCATAAAGTTCTCCTCAAGTTAGGCCATACATGCAATGCAATCTTTTAACCAGATAAATTGATTGTAAGCATCATGGGGAAAAAAAATGAAGTAAAAATTGCCAGGATCGTTAAAAGACAGAAAGAGATATGGAGTTCCTGTCATGGTGCAGTAGAAATGAATCTGACTAGGAACCATGAGGTTGCGGGTTCGATCCCTGGCCTCGCTCAGTGCATTAAGGATCCAGTGTTACTGTGAGCTGTGGTGTAGGTCGCAGATGTGGCTCAGATCTGATGTTGCTCTGGCTGTGGCGTTGGCCGGCAGCTGTAGCTCCGATGGGACCCCTGGCCTGGGAACCTCTGTATGCTGTGGGTTCGGCCCTAAAAAGCAACAGAAAAAAAGACAGAAAGAGAAACAGAGGAGAGGGAGGAGACTGTCTCTATCAGATACTAAAACATGTTCTAAAGCTATAAAAATTCAAACAGTGTGATATTGTTGCATGCTAGAAAGATGGATAAATCAAGCAGAATCAGGAAGTCTTACATCCATACTGAACAGTGCAAATATATACAAGACATAGCAGGAGAAAATAAGGACTACAGAGCAAATGTTTTGGATCCGTTTGATAATTACCTGGGGAAAAAATAGATTCCCATCCTATGTATTATATACACAGCATTCTATAGAATGATCAAAATTCAGATGTTAAAAAAAGGGAATTCAATGTATTGGAAAAGCACATAAAATTTTAAAAATTTAAATAGGGAAAGCCTTCTGAAGAATGAATAAAACCATAAAGGAAAGACTGATAAAGTCAAATCAGTAAGAAAACTGACAACAGGAAAATGGACAACAGAGGTGAAGAGACAAATTCACAGTAAAGAAAACAGAAATAGTTCTCGAACAAAGAAAAAGGCATTCAACCTTATTTAAAATAAGGGAAACAATAACGAAAACTCTAACGCCACCTCATTATATTGTTGTTACCTACGACATTAATAACAGGTGCCTTGGCTAGAAAGTGGAGAAACAGACTTTCCACATTGCTGGTGGGAGCACAATTTGAGTGCAGTCTCTGTGGAGTTTTGCGATGCCATTCAGAAGGTAAAGTGCCGGTACCCTTTGACCTTCAATGTATTTATCTCAGTATATACCCACGTCTGTGAAGTGGCTTCTGTATAAAGGCAGCCCTCGGAGCACTGGGTGATGGGAACAATTTACGATCCTGCCAAGTCTGTAACGAAAGACGTGTTGTAGCCACATTAGGGATTTCTACACGGTCATTAAAGAGAATGGGTGGCTCTTTATATAATGGTACAGGGAGCACATTATTAGTTTTTTTGGCTGTTTTTTTGCCTTTATCTAGAGCCGCACCCACGGCATATGGAGGTTCCCAGGCTAGGGGTCTAACAGGAGCTGTAGCTGCCGGCCTTCGCCACAGCCACAGCAACGCGGGATCCGAGCCGTGTCTGCAACCTACACCACAGCTCACGGCAACGCCGGATCCTTAACCCACTGAGCGAGGCCAGGGATCGAACCTGCAACCTCATGGTTCCTAGTCGGATTCGTTAACCACTGAGCCACGAAGGGAACTCCTATTAGTTTTTTTTTTAAAAAGTACAGAACAATGAGAACAGCATGTCACTGTTTTTATTTTATTTTATTTTTATCATTTTACTGCTGCATCTGCTTTATACGGAGGTTCCCAGGCTAGGGGTCGAACTGGAGCTATAGCCGCTGGCCTATGCCACAGCCACAGCAACACATGATCCAAGCCTCATCTGTGACCTACACCAGAGCTCATGGCAACGCCAGATCCTTAACCCACTGAGTGAGGCTGGGGATCGAACCTGTGTCTTCATGGATACTAGTCAGTGTTGTTTCTGCTGAGCCATGACGGGAACTTCGCATGCTACTCTTTGGATAAATGAAATGTACAGACATGTGTGTGTACATGCATGTGTGTGTGTACATGCATGTGTGTGTACATGCATGTGTGTGTGCATGTACATACAAATGTGCGGTATATATGTGTACATACATACACACCTCAATATATAAAGCGTCTCTGGAAGGTACACAAGAAATTGGCTTCAGTGGTTGCCTCAAGGAATGTAAACTGGGAGAGAGTCGAGGAGACCGAAGAGAAGGACTCTTATTTTGATGATGATCTTTTGACATCTTTCAAATTTTGTGCCTTGAGGACGTATTACTTATTTTTTTAAACGGCTTTGGCTAATGACCGTTTTGGAGAATGTCTAAGATAACTTGAACTCGTGATTTCCTTTGCTAAAGAGGAGGGAAGATTCCACTAGAAATGAGCATATCTTTGTTGTTTTTGCCTTGGTTCCCATTTTAAAGGACAACCGTAAGAATTTCAGGAACAGTCCTTAACATTTATGCGAAGTGGATCCTTGGGTCCATCCTGTTTTGGTCAGTGCGGTGTTGAGATGGATACAAGACTTGACTCAGATGTAGCCCAGGGCGCTACGAGCCCAATCTCCCATGGTCGGTCATACTGAAGCCAACTTTAGAACAGAAACTCCTGGGTTTCCCTTGAGATTTTATCCAATAAGATGGAATATGTTCATAATGATGACATTCTGAGCACTTCCTATCTACTGGGCACTTAAATACACCAGCTCACTCATTCTACCTGTTGGACCATTTGTTTTATGTTTTACCATCTTTATCTGCTTTATGTATTTGTCATCTTTCATTTTTCAAGTGAGAAATCTGAGCATCATAGAGTTCAGTACATTGTGCAAGTTCATCGAGTATGAACCTAGAGCAGGGATGTGAACCCCAGTTTGCTTAATGCTGTGCCTTTTTCCCCTTTCCGCAGCTGTCAGGCGTCACTCTTTGCAAATGAGCACCTGCTTGTATGTCCATGCACCTGTCGCCCAGACGAAGCACTGTGTTCAAGATCTACTGATGGATCGCCTCTTCTTGAGCCAGGTGCTGTGCACAGAGCTGGGTTATGACAGCTGTCCTCGTCACCAGGGGACATGGGCAGTGGCTGCCGTCACCTCCCTACTCTGCCTTGTACTGCGTGGACAGTGGTTGACATGGCACCCGTGTGTGTGTTGTGCAGGTGGCATCCCATTTTTGTTGGTCACCTCAGGGTTCATTTTGGTTTTTCAAAATGAAAATTGGCTCATCCTTTTAAATTCTAAAAATAATATGTGTTTTGGAGATCCTGCTGTGGCTCATCAGGTTAAGAACCCGACTAGTATCCATGAGGATATGTGGTTTGGTTCCTGGCCTCGCTCAGTGGGTTAAGGATCCGGTGTTGCTGTGGCTGGGGTGTAGGTCATAGATGCAGCTCTGATTCGATCACTATCCTGGAAACTTCCATATGCTGCAGATGCGGTTCTAAAAAGAAAAAGAAGAAGTTTTCGTAAAGAGTGAGAAAGCCAGACAAGAGAGAGTGTAAAATGGAGAAAATGAAAATCAACCGAAAGCCCATTGCGAAAACCTAAGTACCACCATTAGCATTTTGACAAGTGTACTGTCAGACTCTTCTTGCTGTGCATGGAGAACGTAGAGGTAGGGGCCGTGTATACAGATGGACTTTTTTTTTTTTACGTACCCTTGGCATATGGGAAGCTCCCAGGCCAGGAACTGAATCAGAGCCACGGCTGGGACCTACGTTGCAACTGCGTCAATACTGAATCCTTAATCAGATGAGCCACAATGGGCACTCCAAGACTGACTCATTTTTGGATATTGCACTTTTCTCAATAAATCAGTCATGTACTCATTAATCAGAGGCTAAACCATTAACTTTAATAAATATATGGTGTTTTGTCATGCAGGTAAGCTAAACTACCTTGCCCCCCCCAATTTTTGCTACTATAAACAAGGCTGTAAGGTAACATTTTAACATAACTACACATTTGTCCTATTATTTCTAAAGGACTGACTCCTATAAATGGAATTGCTGAATCACTTGTAGCTTCTCTGAATGAACTTGGAGAAAAAACTTGAACTTGAGGTCCTGTTACAGATACCACTATTAAAAAGGACAGCCTGTCTTTTCTAAATACTTCTCCTGACTTAGTAGTTTCTGCACCTTTATTTATTTTATTTTATTTTTTGCTTTTTAGGGCCACACCCATGCCCTATGGAGGTTCCCAGGCTAGGGGTCTAATCGGAGCTATAGCTGCTGGCCTGCACCTCAGCCACAGCAACCCCGATCCAAGCCGCGACTGCGACCTACACCACAGCTCACAGCAACGCCAGATCCTTAACTCACTGAGCGAGGCCAGGGATCGAACCCGCAACCTCATGGTTCCTAGTAGGATTCGTTTCTGCTGTGCCACAACAGGAACTCCAGCACCTTTGTTCAAACACTCACATTTTCATTATAGTTTTTCTTACTTTGTCTCTGTCCTGACACTTCTACTATTTTCCTTTGCATAGCATCTATCTTACGGAAAGAAATAACAACGGTGACTTTGGACTTTGTTTTATCATAATTTTTCTTTTTAAACAAATTTCCATTTGTTGTGTCTGATTTTTCTCGGTGGAGACAGCAGAGGTCTGCAGAGCAGCCTAACGAAGCCATCTGTGTGTGCGGAAAAGCAGAGACAATTAAAACCTGTTGACAACTTTGGGCAAAGCTGCGGGCCTCATGTTCTGTAATTTCTGTGAAAAGCTGAAGAACAATCAGTTCAAGCTGGTTCTTCAAAGAGGCACAGCCTGTAACGTGCTTTTGGCAGTTCGGCATCTTTGCACCAGCAAAGGGTATCTGAGTCCAAGGAATTCTGGGATGTGCAGTCAGAGCTGGTGAACAGGGCTCGTGAAAACAAACACACACTTTGCCACGATGGGAACTGCTGCTGCTGCTTTTTCTGGTTTTCACTTAACTCCGTGTCTGACTGCTAGACAAGCCTGTGCCTGGTATTTCTATCCCTCATGCTGAGTGTGTGTTTCTATCAGGAGGACGAAGACCCCTTTCCAGTATTTGCCATGGGACATGCTGGTGGGGTCAGGGACCCACAGGTGACCAGGACGCTTGGGAAGGCAGGGCTGTGTGGAAAGGGCTTTGCCTTCTGCCACTTGGACTTGTGTTTAAATTTCAGCTCTGCTGTCTCCGAGATGGATCATCTCGATTTACTCTGTTTCTTACATTTTGAAGTCTAGCAGGTGATACGTGGCTTATAGAATTGATGTGATGGTTGAAATTATGCACAAGGTGGTCATTAATTACCTTTCCATCTGTCTTTTCGCTTCTCCTTGTCATCTTTCGTTCACGGTTCATCTTCATCCTTCCTTTGAAATGGCTCTGCTCGGGTCACAGCGCCATCTCTGTTACTTCATCGTTGTCTTAGGTGGCTTCTCAGGAACATAGCCAATCCCACTTTCTGGAAAGGTTTCTTCCTTTGGCTTCCAGGAACTACTCTTTGAGCATTTCCTTCTCCCTCTGTGGACACTTATCAGTCTCTAGTGTCTTATTTTCTCCCTCCCCCCAATCGAAAGTTGAAAGATGAAGGTGCCGAGGTTCTGGGTTGGATCCTCTTCTTCTACACCCTTTGCCGGCAGTCCCATTCGTATCCATGACATCAATTATCATCTGTATCTTGGTGTGCCCACTATACAGTTTATCCCAGATGGTCTCCAGATGTTAATGCTTGGGTACCACATGTTGGTACAGAAAATGTGGAGATCATATCCATCCCTGTCCCCTACTTCGCTAGCCCAGGCTCAGCCCCCTTCCCTTTACAAGAGTCTCAGAGAACCAGCAGACCTCCTTACGGGAAGGGTCCAGCCCAGCCCGGTTCCATATTGGGTTTTGCTGGCTTGGTGAAAACTGCCCACTGAGCAGAGGCTGAGTTTGGTGAGTTGGATGTCAAGTGTGGGTCAGCTCTACAGTGACCACTAGTGACTGGGTAGACCTTGTCCTGGTGTCAGTGACTCTTTGAGGGTGGGTTTCCTACTTCCTAGGGTTCCTATCAAGAAAAGGGTCTCCCATTCAAACTGGGCAAAGCCTGCCGGATTAAAAACCATCCCATTTGCCTCCCCAGGTGCTTCATCAGGGCACCAGGGTCAAAGAGTAGAAGGAGACCCGGCATTAATCATAAGATGGCATCTAATGCCCAGAGCAGCTGGACACAGAAGTGTCTTTGCTGACACTGGGGCCACACAGGTACACAGAGGCATTTGAGTCTTCCCTCGGGAGGAAAGGAGGCCATCAGGAATGTGGAGGTGATGGGGGCCTTCCATGGAAGATGGGGCTCCATGGACGGGGGAGTCGCCCGTGCTGAGCAAGTTGACTGGTCCAGGTCACGAAGCCAGCGGTGCTGCCATGGATGCTGACAAGAGCCCGCTTCCAGCAGACCTTGGAGCGAAGGCAGCTGCCCACGGCAACGCTCCTTGAAGAGACAGTATGATCCTTCTCTACTGAGCCTTAAGTCCTGAAGTGTCAGGGATTGGTTCACCTGCACTCGCACTGTCTTAGTCCCCTGTGTGGCAGTCATTAATGTCATTTACCAAACATTTCCAGCTCTCCACCCTCAAGCATATGATATGACTCTGGCCTCTTCTGGTTGAGTGGAGCCATGTGACTAGTCTGGACCAATGACTTGTGAGTAGAAGTGATGTGGGTTGCTTCTAGGCAAGAACATGTTACTGCTGATCCTAGGTTCTCACTCTTCCCCATGGAAGGTAGTGACAAGCTTAGTAAAGTGCTTGCTCTGTTGTTATGGGCATTTGAGAGACTGCCCTGAGCAAAGCCCTCTGCAGACCCACAACAGACACAGAGCAAGAGCACAAAATAGACCTTTGCTGTCATAAGCCACTGGCATTGCTCCCAAAATTTGTTACCACAGCAGAACCTAGCTTATCCTGACTAATACATACTCTTCCCCACCCAGGCGCATATTCTCTTGAATAACAAAGACAGCTTTTAAAAGACATTTAAAACACAAAGGACATATTATACCTCTGTAATAAGACAGTAAGATCCACACTTATCTAACTAAAACGGGAACCAACCAAGATATTCTTCACCAAAAAGGGAAGATGTGAATTGAGATGATTTTCTCTTTGTTCCAGGCCCTCGAAGTTACTATCAACTTTTTCCAGCAAGGGAAAGAAAAACTTCTGATAAGAAATGCTGTGAGGGGCTCTGCACCTTGTCCCCAGCCCAGATCTTTCTTGGGCTTCAGACACACCCTTTAATGCCCACACGGTGTTAAATCATTGCTTTCACCAGCACACCTGCTCCGCCTACCGCGTGGTCTCTCTCAGGGGATGTTTTCATGTCCATCCAATAGAATCAGCCCCAACCCCTTTGTCCTCTGCCCTCACAATAAACCTTCTGCCCAGACCTGTGGTTTCTCCCTCCTTGTGCTCCCATGACTCTACTGTGGACCCACCACAATTATTTCTTTCCTAGAGCAATATAAGCCTTCTCCTGGGCCTCCTGGGTTCAAGCCTCGCCTCTTTCCTCTCCATGCTTCGCATCACAGCCTGAGTGCTATTTCCACAAGCAGATCTGATCAAAATACTCCCTGTTGAATGCCCTTTCATAGTTCTCCACCACTCTGAGAAGAAAGACAACCTTTAAAATGTCTACAGATCTCTGACTCGGTTCCCGCTTCCCTTTCTGGCTCACCTTTAATTCATGCTCTAAGTTCAGCCACACTGAAGGTAATTGAAAGTTTCAGACTTTAAAAAATTCTCTTGGCTTTGTTCCCTCCAGCTGGAACACACCTCTCCTCTCCTCTCTGGCTTAACAATCCTCCTCATTTATTTAGCCTTATCTTAGATCTTACTTCCTCTGGGGAGCCACCCAGGCAAGAACAGGTGGCATCCGTGGATTCCTTTCATAACCCGTTCTAGCGCTTATTGCTCTCTAACTCTGCCACGATCGCCTGGTCCTGCTGACTGCCCTCCCTCACATAATATGCCCCAAGTGTTTACATCTATGCCATTTAATGCTCACGACAACCCCTTGAGATAAGTAACATTTCCATCTCAGAAGAAGGCTGCCGAGGAACAGAGGAGTAAGGTCAGGGGTTGAAAAGTCAGTTGACTAGCTGATGGCGTTGTGGGATTTGAACCCATTTGTGTCTGCCTCCCAAGCTCTTCGGCTGAACCACTGTGCTGTCCTACACAATGCAGGGTTTGCGGGGGTCTGTCTGCACGGCTCACTGCTGTATTCCCAGGGTTTGGCATACTGCCTGCCACAGGGCAGGTGCTCGGTAACGTCGCTGGATAAGTGAATAAAAGAAAGGAACAATGAAAAGGTACCTGGCAAGCTGTGGCTCATAGAAAAAAACGAGCTATGACTTTTTTTTTTTTTTTAACAGCCCTTATATGCAACAAAGAAAAAAGGGAAGAAAAAATCAAGTCGCATCAGCTTGGTTTCTAGAGAGACTATTAGGAAACATAGCAGGAAGTAGGAAATGGGATCTGCCCTGCTTTAGAAATGGGGAGGCAGGTTTCCACGGAGCAGACCTTGCCAGGCTCAGTGTCCTGTTCTTGGCGGTTCGGGGTCTCACTCTATTTGATGAACTGCTGTGTCACAAATGAACCTCCCCAGCTTCAGCACCGTTTGCCAGGATGCTATTCGTTTACCTCCTTTCAGCTATTGCAAAGTTCCTCTCCTGAAATAAAAGAAAGTCAGCACTTATGGGGAAAGAAAAGGTTTCCAATAAGTTCAGTACCAACTTGCATTTGGCTAATAGTTAAATATTAAAAAAAAAAAACAACTTTTTTTTTTTTTACAAGTAGGAATTTACGGCTGGTAGGGTTTTCACTACTTCTGAATTTCTGTCATGGTTGAAGGGTTTTAGAGTGAGTTTTTAAAAATCGTATTGGGGTAGAGTTGATTGACAGTGTTGCATTAGCTTCAGGTTTCCAGCAAAGTGGAGCAGTTTTATAGACACGTGTAGTCATTCTTTTTTCCCATGTAGGTTATCACAGAACGTGGAGTAGAGCTCCCTGTGCTGTGTGGTAGGTCCTTGTCAGTCATCCGCTTCAGATATAGTAAAGGGGGTAGAGTGAGTTTCAAAAGCTATGAATTCAAAACCTCATCCAAGTATCACGTGCACGTGTCAAATAAAACCAAATGCAGGGTTTGAAAAGCTCGAGTCGCCTGCCTCCTCTCCTTACCCCAATCCCGCTGTACAGAGCGACCCACTCTTACCTGCTCTCTGTTTTTGTTTTTCTGGCAGACAAATTGCCAGCTCTTCTAAATGTGACGCTTCTGGGCGCTGTGCTTCTAAACACACCTATTACTCGATTTCTTCATGTATCCCATTGAGTGCAATGGGCACGCGCGTGCCAGGTTTGGGAGGTTCGATGTCCTTTGAAAATCTTTCTCTAGCTGCAGGTTTGCCACCTCATGGGTCCTGCCTCCCCCAGGTAGAAGCCTAAACTCATTCTCCAGCGTCCCTTGCTAGAAACGAGCAAGTTTGCGGCATAAACGCTGCTAACCAGACACACCGGCCTGGGCTCCGGGCTGAGACTGCGGAAGGGAGTGGAGGGTGCCTGGCTGTGACAGAAACAGCCTCCTAGCTCCTGGGAACAGCTGCAGCTTAACTCTCCATCCAGGACTGAGTGTCCTTGGGAAGGGGTGGCACGGTCTATGCCGGCTGCCGGGCTGGGGCGGGCATTTCCTGAGAGCAGCCAGTGCAGAACCACCACTGCACTGCCCTGTAAAGGGCTAACGTTAGCTTTTCCTTCTCTCTGGGTCTAATGCCACGACCCCCATGCTGCTCCTGCGGTGTAACTGGGCTCAGAATCGCACGAAACTTGAGCCAGTTCCGTGAGCCACAAGGCGATTCTCTGAGCTACCCGGACCCCTCTAAGGAACTGATTTCCTGTTTAAACTAGTCATCCTAAGTTCTGCCATTTGCAAAAAGAACCACTGGTTCTTTTGATCAAGTTATTGAGATGAGAATTTATTTTATTGTCATGCATGGCCTCCCTCCTTTTCTCCCTCCCTTTCAATTTTGGGCAATTACATTGTTGTTTTTGTTTTTCTGGCCACACCCGTGGCACATGGAAGTTCCCAGGCAGGAATCGAACCTGAGCCACAGCAGCTGCCCAGCTGCTGAAGTGACAGCACCGGATCCTTAACCCACTGGGCCACAACGGAATTCCTATATTTTAATTTTGCTGCTGGTTATCTTTGTAACGTAAGTATCGATAATTAATCTCTGTTATTCCATACGCTTTCTCTATTGCTGGTTTATTGAGATACAGTCGACTTACAACAACATGCTGATTTTTTTTGGGGGGGGTAAGAACATTTCAGATCTGCTCTCTTGGCAGCTTTTAAATACACAGTACAGTGTTACCAACTGCAACACCACGCTGTCCCCAAACTTCCTCACCTTCTAAGTGAAGGTCTGTACACTTCGACCAATAGGTCCCCCAGCCCAGCCACTGCCACCACCCTACCCTTCCATAAACTCTACCTTTTGGTTCAGCATTTAGAGACTCCTACTGGCCTTTGGTCATTTATCACCCTTGAACTTCCTATCTTCTATCAGCCGTCGCTGCTGTGTTTTTACTTTGTCCAAGTTGGATAATATTTCGATTCTATTCCGTAATCATAATTAAATTGGCTGTGCTTTATCTCTCCGTAGATTCTAAAACTGAAAAACTAACAAGCAACACTGACGTTATTAAGACCATATAAATGTTGACTTCAGAGACAAGGAAAGAGCTAATGACTACATTGCTTGCTCTGGAGGTCTAAGCTCACGCTTCTGGGGCGCTTGAACCAGAACGTTCCTGGCTCCAAGGTCATGTGGTTTTTCTGTTCTTACACCTTATCAGTCATTCAAAAAACCAAGTCATATTTTCCTTGTCCTCAGTTTGGGACCCTGACTATTTTTTTTCCTTTATTTTTATCAGGTGCTTCTAATCGCTATTCTTTATTCTTACTTAAAGGAGAAACTTAGGTCTCCGCCGTAACCTCACATGAATCCCTTTATCCCCCTTGTCCCCGCAGTAAGATCCCTCCCAGACAGCTCTAATCTGGACCTGCTGTTTTCCAGACTTTCGGCACATTCATCATCCTGGGGCTTCTCTTCAGTGACCTCCTGGATTAAAGACTGGTCGTGGGGGAGTTCCAGTGTGGTGTGGTGGGTTTAGGATCCGGCATTGCTACAGCTGTGACACAGGTCCCAGCTGTGGCCTGGGTTCGACCCCTGGCCTGGGAAATTCCACCTGCCATAGATGCAGCCAAAAAATAAAAAAATAAAAATAAAAAAGACCAGTCCCCGATTCCATGTCATCTTTTTGTCTCCTTGCTGGTTTAACTGAAACACATACTCAGAAGACTTTCTCAGTGAATAAATTGGACTTTGGTATGTCTGAAAATTTTTTTTTTTATTCTTATACTGCATTGCTAGTTTGCCTGGGTATAGAATTAAGAGTTTGAAGTGGGATTTTTTTTTCTCTTAGAATTTTTAAAACCTTGATTTATTATCTTCAGAATCCAGTGTGACTAATAAAAAGTCAGGCGGTTCCTTGACTTTTCCTTTGGAAACTTTCAAGATTTTTTTATCTCTATTATTGGCATTCTGAAGTTTCAAAAGGACATGCTGCTAGCTGAGTAGTTATTTTCATGCATCCTGCTTAGTACTCAATAGACTTATCAAATGTGAGGCTACATCTTTCTCTAATTCGAGGAAATGTTCTATTATTCCTTGACAAAAAATATCCTATCAATATTCTTTGTTCCCTTTCTCTGAATTTTTTTATTTTTTTGGTCAAGCCCATGGCATGTTCCCGGGCCGTGGATCAAACCCATGCCACAGCAGAAATCCAAGCCACAGCAGTGACAATGCTGGATCCTTAACCCACTGGTCTACCAGGGAACTCCTCTCTGCAGGGTCCCTTAGCTAACTGGTGGATGGCTGCGGCTTCTGCCTTAATCTATAAATCTTATTTTAGCCCTCAGATTTGCTACTTCTTTACCATTTGCTTTAAACATTAGAGGAGTTTTTTGGCTTTGTATTTCATCCTTTTTATTGAACTATTTTTGTTTTTTAGGGCCGCACCCGCGGCATACGGAAGTTCCCAGGCTAGGGGTAAAATCGGAGCTTCAGCCTTCTAAACGCACTGACTGGGTCCTCTGCTTGCTCCTGACTCAACACGGCTACCAGCCTCAAGCTCCCTGACTTTGTCTGGGTTCCTGGTAGTAATCTATCCGATCCCTCAGTGTGCCGAATCCAGTGCCCGCAGGAGAGAATCTGATTGACCAAGGTTGAGTCTTCCCATTATCACCCTATAGCTGCTTCCTGGATGATGAGCGTATTGGTGAAAACACAGCGGTCTGGTCACGTGCCTTAGTGAAAGCTGCAGATGTGGGCAGATTATTATATAAGAGCGGGAAGGCAGCGAGGCAGGAACTAGCCTCTTCAGTGCTCTGTTCATCCACAGCCGATCCTTCGTGGGGTCGGTTCAGGTCCTAAAGCAGTTATAACTTTCCTCGGTGGATCCTGCCTCTGACCCAGAGATAGTCAGTATATTCAATTTCTGACTCCAGATGTGGCCCCATAGTCACTGATGAACAGAAAAGTTATCTTTCAGAGTCACTTTAGGGAGTTCCACAAGGTTTTAATAACCGAGGAACCCCTGCCTGGTTTCAGCGCTGCCGGAGTTTGCTCCAGCAGATTAAGGGGCAGGTGGTCACACAGAGGCCTGATCCAAAAATAAATGGAGGGCTTTTATTTGTCACGGGCCTGTTTAAGGTCTGCTTTAACCGCTTTTTCCAGAGGCAACAATCACAGGGCCACTTTGTCGCCTAGTGGAGAAGGGCATTCCAGGGCCTCAGGTCCCACCAGGATGAATGTGGCTTCTATAAGTTCTAGTGGTTACCGGTTCCTGTGTCTACAGGCTGAGACACATCCGTGAACACAGGCCACCCTTTTCTCTGTGCTAGTTTAGCTGTTGCCATTTTTGCATTTTAGCACCAGAGCTGTTCTCAGCCAGAAAGTGCCAGATGGCACCGAGGCATCACGTTCGTGTGCTTCCAGGGCGATGTCACGCACAGAAGAGAGCCAGAGGCTGACAGACGAAGGGTCTGTTTCCATGGAAGTCAAGACCTCCTGCTTCCACCACTAGGACTTGCCTTTGACCGTGGGCCGGGGTCTCGCGAGCTCTTCACAGTTTTATTCTGGGCATAATCCTGCCCTTAAAATCTACCTGCGGATACTGCTCTCTAGCGCCCCCTCCTTCATAGGGTTTCCCTTTAATTCTGCCAACTTTGGCTAACCATCCCCCTCGCCCTTCAAGTTAACGCTAGCATCCCTGGTCTGTATTCCTTGACAATTATCGCTCGCCATTTTTAGCTCTCTTTTACAAAAAGTATCTACTGGGAGTTCCCTTCAAGGCTCAGCGATAAGGAACCCAGCTAGTACCCATGAGGACTTGGGTTCGATCCCCGGTCTCGCACAGTGAGTTAAGGATCCGGCATTGCTGTGGGCTCTGGTGTAAGCTGCAGACAGGGCTCGGATCTGGCGTGGTTGTGGCTGTGACCTAGGATGGCAGCTGCAGCTCGGATTGGACCCCATTGAGCCACCATGGGAACTCCATGTTTTGTACTCGTGAGGATCCTGAAACATACAAAAATGGAAGGATTACTGTTCTAGGGTCTTCCTGTGATTATAATCTAATATTGCTAGAGGACCTGTTGTATAAAAATTTGACTGTTTCAATGTATGTGACCCTGGGAGTTCCCTTGTGGCCCAGCAGGTTAAGCACCCAGCGTTGTCACTGCAGTGACCTGGGTCACTGCTCTGGTGAGGGATCGATCCCTCCCCTGGGAACTTCTGCATGCCACAGGCATAGCCAAGAAAAAAAAATATGCTGACCGTGTGCCATTTGCTTATTTACCAAAGTTTTACTAGGTGGCTCCTGTTTGCCAAGTACTATGCTAGGTACTGGAAATAAAAAGATGAAGAAGACAGGATTTCAGCCCCTGGAATGTTGTAGAAATAAATAACTGTGATCCAGTGTGTCTAGTGCCATAAAATATGCGTGTAAAAGATTAATTCTATTGTGAGGGATGCGGGTCCGGGAACCAGCTCTGAACACCGGGGCATACTTAAATTTCTTTCTCTAGAAGTCAGATAGGTATCGAAATGGCCACCTGTGACTTTCTCACCCCCGAGCAAGTCTGAAGAATGAAACCTGAATGCTCCCTCTTCCCAGACTTGCCAGTTCCCTCCGCGTGAAGACCGTGGCTTACAGCTGAGCTTGAAGGGTGAATACTGACCCGGACGGAAGTCTGACCACGGCCAGCCTCCCCGGGGTCAAGTACAAGTAAAGTGAAGTCCAGGAGAGGAAAGTCCCAGGAAAGCACGAGGCTTCGGCATCAACTCCGTCCACCGGGAAGGATGGGCTCTCGAATGTTCTTGCACTCTTCATGGCGTGTTCTTTCATGACATACCTCCTGGGAGCCCTGAGCGAGGAGGCCAAGAGATGCAGAATTATGCCGCCCAGCTTGCTCCCTCCTGAGAATGAAGCGAGTCCTCTCTCCCTGAAGGGGCCGGGGGGCTAAGCACCTTCCGCCAGAAGCCATGGATCTACAGGCAGACGAAGGGAAGGGAGGGAGTTTTCAGATAGAGGGCCTTGTACATGCAAAGGTCCTGGGGCCAAAAATAATATGGAAAATTTGTAGAAGCACAGGGCACGTATTCGGTTATGTTTTGTTTTTCCTTTTCAGTTAAGGTCAGGAGACTAAATTTATTTTAAACATCATAAAGAGCACTCTTGGGAGTTCCTATTGTGGTGCAGCAGAAATAAACCCGATTAGAATCCATGAGGACATGGGTTCGATCCCTGGCCTCGCTCAGTGGGTTAAGGACCTGGTGTTGCCATGAGCTGTGCTGTAGGTCGCAGATGAGGCTCAGATCCCACGTTGCTGTGGCTGTGGTTTAAGCCCATGGCTACAGCTCTGATTTGACCCCACCCTGGGAACTTCCATATGCCGCAGTACTGAAAAGCGAAAAAAAAAAAAAGTACTTCGTTTTACAACTGAAAGATTCAAAACAACCCTCATGACTACTAACAGAAGACTGACAAAATAAATTTTGATAGAGATGTAATGAAATAAAATCAGTCCTACTGTAGAGCTTTGCACTTATATTTCTTCTTATTTCTATTCATTGATTATTTCTATTTAAATCTTATTTCTTGGAGTTCCCGTCGTGGCGCAGTGGTTAACAAATCCGACTAGGAACCATGAGGTTGCGGGTTCGATCCCTGGGCCTTGCTCAGTGGGTTGAGGATCCGGCGTTGCCGTGAGCTGTGGTGTAGGTCGCAGACGTGGCTCGGATCCCGCGTTGCTGTGGCTGTGGCGAAGGCCGGCGGCTACAGCTCCTGTTAGACCCCTAGCCTGGGAACCTCCATATGCCGCGGGTGCGGCCCTAAAATGACAAAAGGCAAAAAAAAAAAAAATCTTATTTCTTAATTTTATTGACATCACAACTAGAAAAATATGGAAAGGCATTCCCCACGTTATCAATGAATATCTCTGGAATGTGAAATTACTATTTAAATTTTATTTGCTTTATGGTTGTCCCCGTTTTCTCAGTTTTTGGCAGGGTGCCTGTATTGCTTTTAGGATTGAGAAGAAAGGAAGAGTCGATTTTATTGACGAGGTAGAGGCTCGCATTCGTCTGATGAGTGGATACGGGGCATCTGACCGTTCTCACTGTCTCAAGTGTCGGTCTGGATAGTGACCCAAACACCTGTGACCCCGGCCATCAGGACCGGCCATGAGCTGGGCACAGCAGTTGGGATTTCAGGAGGTTCATTTGCTACACACACAGCCAATCACGGTCTTTGTTAGTCACCATGTTATCTGCTTTCTGTAAATTCAGGGTTTTTAAAAAAATCAAGTAGGTTCAAGTTAAAAATTTCATTCTAGACAAAGTGGTTGTAGCAACTCCTTCTAAATCTTTTACTCCACATTTTGGGATTGTTCAAAGCCACGCATTTCTTTCTTACAGATTCTTTGGGGAGAAAGTGGTTTGGATTCTTTCTTTAACCTCCTTTTATGCATCTGTTTCCTTTTATATAGTTCGTGAAAATGATACAAACGTTTCTCTTCCTCTTTGTTTCACGGAAAAGAATCTTAAAACTGAAGTGTCCAGCAGCAGGTGTCAATATGAATATTTTTCCCCTTCTGTTTTGCCTTTGTTCACATTTTCTGATATAATTTCTCTCTCTCTCTTTTTTTTTTTCCTGAAATGGTGGGGAGGCATGCAACTTTTCCCTTGCTTCTGACATGATAACTTTGCACTCGTTCTAGACCTCGTCCCTCGGTCTAATTATGTCCCGCCGTGCAGTGTTAAGTCCCTTGAGGGCCGAGGGACAAACAAGGTCTTGCTTAGCGCTGGTTTCCATGGTTTATGCCTCATGGACGTGTCATGCATTGTTTTCAACGAGGACGGGAACGCCCAGCAGCTGGGTGTCCAGCTGCCACTTCATCAGTTTGAGAAGCGAATCTGTTTTCGTGCGAGTCTTTGCGTGCGAGGGCCGGGGTGGGGGTCGGGGGCTGGTGCTGTGCCCACACCGACTTCCTCCAAAGTTTCTCCTCCAACCTCCCCGCCCTCGCCAGTGGTTGGTGACAAAAGAGCTCTCCTTGTCAGATCTTCTCAGGCAGATCTCACGCCCAGTGGAGCAAGTTAGAAAGCGCACGGGGGATGGGTTCTCCTCCAAAAGAATGGAGGTGGCAGGGTGGGGACAGAGCCCCAGCACAGCAGATGAGATATCCGTCACCGGAATTTGGGGTGAAGGCAGGCGGGTCATTTCCTCCATCCCTCTGTCTCAGTGACATCCTTCTGCCGCCCCCCGCTGCTCCATGGAGAGCACATGTCCATCCCACTAGACATGGAGGTGGTGAGGCTTGAGTGAATTCTTACTGGAAAGGCTTTGACACACGGGGAGGACCTCACCCCTCATCTCCGCCAAAGGCTGGCCTCGGAAACAGACTGGTCATTGAAGGCCACTGCCATCGCAGCTCACGCATATAGTTCAGAGAACCAGACGGTGTCAGCTCAGAGGTCAGGCAGGCTCTGGAATCTTTGTATGAAGTTGAATGAAATGATGGGGAAAGGCTCACAGAAGTGGGCCGTGTCCATTTCCGCTCCTTCATAGCTCCGTGGGCACTGTGGGCGCATTTCAGAGATGAGCTAATTGAGACTCGTGGAGACTAAAGGACCCAAATGAACAGAGCAAACCAATGGTGTGACTGCTTACTTAGGGCTAATTCTGCAGCCATACCCTCCATATAACAGTGTGTGTGTGTGTGTGTGTGTGTGTGTGTCTGTGTGTGTAATACATATACCTAGACAAAGTGTTAAGTGTTCTAATCATGATTAATATCGGTGACTGTATCAGTATTTTAAAAGAGAATGAGTTTAAAGGAAGCACTGTTTCTGGGTGTGGGGACAGAGGGACAGAGTTGAGGAAGCCACAAGGGAGAGGCTAGTGGTCAGGAACTTGCGCCAGGAGAAAGCAGTTTCCAGCCCCAGGTCTGAAGGACTGTGCTCTAGCTTTGTGAGAGGGCCTCCTGCAGGAGCTATGGCTGTAGAGACACTGAGACATGGCCCAACAGAAGCCTGGCAGGGAGGGTCGTGGACGGAGAGAAATACCCTGGACTGCCCTTCCCCCCTCCCTCTCGTTACCGCCCTAACCTGACCACAAGCTAGGACTATGGGGCTTGGCTGATGCAACCCATTGGGGTGGATACCCCAGAGCCCCGGAGAAGGGCAGAGAGCAATGGGGAGAGGCAAGTGGAGAATTACAGCAAATAATCCCACCACAAGTGTGGCCACCTGGAATCAAATCAAATCAGAATGGCAGAGTGATGAAGAAAGTCGTGCGATTTAGGAGCACAAGAAGAAAAAGCCAGCTGGACTCAGAGTGAAAACACCAGCCTTGAAATGGGGAGGAAAATCCTCACTGTGGCCACACTCACCACACTGGGATCAAAAATATTCCCGGCCATTCCTGGGCAGGATACTGCATAACTGAGCAAGGATGACCAACAACTTCCAGGTTCCGGCTTGCCCTGGGTATCCTAAGAGATGTGTTTGTCTATGTCTGCCTCATCCTAGCCCTTCTCCAGGCCCTCGGGAAGCAGAGATGCCTCATTTTCAATAGACCTTCTGCTTCCCTTGTGCAGGTAGCCCTCCCTCGCTGTGACAGGTGACAGCTAGAGGGTCTCAAGTTGGGACTCAACTCCAGATGGATACATGACCCAAGGCCTGGGGTTGTGCCAACACCACCGCAAAGATTAGTCATAGCACGTCCTATCAGTGCCCCGCTTGAGACAGCTGAGGGTAATAGACACATCCTAGCAGTGCCGGGTACCAGTCTGCTATTGGGTGTAATTACTCAGTGACTTCTGCTGGAACGAGCAGTTTGGAAATCGAGTGCCAAGTTTGATTAGCACGTATGTCAATCTCGGTCTGGTTGCTCCATATTCCGAATGCCTTGCTCATTCTACACAAAATGCACTGCTTGCAAAATTTAAAACAGGAAGCGTGAAGTGCTGGGTCTTCACTTTGAAACAAGACCGCAGTGTAAGGGTGGTGAGGATGCCGTGGTTTCGGACTGCAGCAGATTCACCTGGATGCTTTGTAGGGCAACAGCATTTATTGAGCTCCTGCTGTATAAACTGGGTGAAGAACTTTGACATGGTATTTGTTTCCTAGAGAGACGGCAGTAAATTTACTGCAAACGGGGTGCCTCAAAACAATGCAAATGTAACTGCCACGAGTCTGGAGGCTAGAAATCCAGGATCAAGGTGTTGGCAGGGCCAGGCTCCCTCCAGCGGTTCTAGGGGACCAGTCTTCCTTTGCCTCTTCCAGTTTCTCGCAGCTCCTTGTCTTGTGGAAGTCGCTGTGTAAGCTCTTGTGTCTGAAGCTTCATCTTCTCCCTCTGGCAAGGATACCTGGACCCAGGAAGACTTCACCTTGAGACACTTACCTGATTTCATCTGCAAAGACCTGATTTCCAAATACGGACACAGTCTGAGGTTCTGAGTGGACATGAATTTGAGGGGCGGGGATCCTATTTAATACACTGCAACGTGATTTAATTTTGACCTTGCTCTTATGAAATTTAGTGTTCATGATTTCCCCAAATGGTCCTTCCTTGTTCCCAGTTTTCTAAGAAAGTTATGTGCGAAGCATTTCCTGCCGCTCTGTGTGTGTGCGCGCGTGTGCATGTGTGTGTGTTTGCATGTGCTTTGGGACAAGCTGAGTGTTCTGTCGGCCCCTCTGTCTTGCCTAAATGGTCTTACTTTATCACGGAGTTGTCATCTCCTTGCTGCCACTTTCCTTGGTACGGTAAATCTAAATGTACCTTTTTTGCTTTTAATGAGAAAAGAATTCTTTCTTGCTCGTAAAGTTCAGGCCCCTTGCTTAGCCCCCCCGCCCCCGGGAGACTTTCTCAATGGCCTCTTTTCATCCAGGGTCTGCAGACAGGTCACCACACCATTAAATAGGAAAAAAGGAGAAATTTTTCTTAAGTTCAAAATGGCTTCCATTGCGTTGCCTATTGATTTCATGTCTCGTTCTGCAGCCCGGCCCAGACAGGGCTAATTTATAAAAGCTCCAGTAAGCTGTGGGAAAGTGCGGAAGCACCAGCCGCAGGGAGGGTGGGTGCTAAGGATTAGCAGCATCAGAGCTGCTACCATCCCGAGGCCCAAACGTAGACGTGGTCACTGAAAACAGCAAGGAAAGAGGTGGGTCCCGGGACCACCTGGAAAGCAGCCGCGACTTTCAGTCAGGGGCAAGCCAGCCTGGGGTGGCCTTGGAAGGGTACCTTGACCTCATTCTCCGTTCACGGAAGCAATGACTTTTAGGGACCTCAAGGCAGAGTGACCAACCTGTCCATTTAGCTCAGGACTTAGCTTTAGCACTGAGTGTCTCACATCCCAAGAAGCCCCCCTGCCCTGGGCAAACGGGATCTGTTGTTTATCTTAGTTCTAGGGCTCTGAGCCCGGGTGGGTGCCGCCTGGGTGCAGCTCTGAGCCCGGGTGGGTGCCGCCTGGGTGCAGCTCTGAGCCCGGGTGGGTGCCGCCTGGGTGCCAGCATAGAGGCACAGTGGCTTGCAGAAGTCTGACCCCACCGGTCCATCTGCTTCCCTCATTCTCCAGCTCTGCAAGTATCACGTGAACACCTGCTGTGCGCCAGGTACTGGTCCAGCCCCTGGGCAGAGAGTCAGAAACCAGACAAAGACCCTCCCTCAGAGGCAGCGAGGGAGACAGACGATCAACAAAGGAATAAACGTCAGACATACTTGCAGGCTGTGAAAAATGCCACAGAGAAGAAGAAAATGGAGCTCTCAGCGTGCCGAGGGAAGGCTGTGACTACGTGGGCACAGCTTCCTGTGGGAGGTGACAGTGAGCACGCCTTTTTATAAAGAGGAATCACGCGGCTGAAGCTGCACGTGGCCGCTCACTCACGCTCTCCCGCTTTCCTCGGCCTCCCCTCGGCTTCTCGCTTTCTCCGTCAAGGCTTCTCCTTTCCCCCCGTGCCGCTCCCCCTCCTTAAATTCCAGAGACAGAACAACCCTTTGCTTTTCCCCGTCACGATTACAGTTCTCTGCGAGAGGCAAGATTTGATGCTGCTGCAGGTTATTTATAACTTGGGGCAATGACATGACCCAGGGGCTGGCCGGATGCAGGTCAGAGGCTGATCCTGTGGCCCTGGAGGCTGGTGGTGAACGGAGTGGTGATGGGAGAAGAAGAGGAGAGGAGAGAATTTGGAAGGCTGAGGCCGTGAAGGATGAATGCTCATCTCTAAATTTCACTTTTTATTTGTTCGTCTTTTAAGGGCTCTACCTGCTGCATAGGGAGGTTCCCAAGCTAAGGGTCGAACTGGAGCCACAGCTGTCAGCCTGCGCCGCAGCCAGAGCAGCGCGGGATCCGAGCCACCTCTCTGAACTACACTTAGGTCCTTAACCCACTGAGCAGGGCCAGAGATTGAACCCGTATCCTCATGGATACTTGTTCGGTTCCTTACCGCTGAGCCGCATTGGGAACGCCTCTAAATTTCACTTTAAAAAAATTCTAGGAGTTCCCATTGTGGCACAGCGGAAATGAATCTGACTGGGAACCATGAGGTTGCGGGTTCGATCCCTGGCCTTGCTCAGTGGGTTAAGGATCCGGCATTGCCATGAGCTGTGGTGTAGGTCATAGAAGCGGCTCAGATCTGGTGTTGCTGTGGCTGTGGCGTAGGCCTGCAGCTGTAGCTCCAATTCAACCCCGAGCCTGGGGACCTCCATATGCCACGGGTGTGGCCCTAAAAAGCAACAATAATAAAGATAATAATACAAATAAAAAAAATAAAAATTCTAGGTCTTCCTCCCCCAAATGCTCGTTGCAGCTCCTGGGTTCCGTCCCATCTACATGAAGTCAGAGTCTAGAGACCAGAAAGCATTTTCGGGATTTTCAGGATGGAGCTGGGGGGGCATAAGGAGTCCCAGGAGCCAGCGTCCCTGACCTTCTCCTGGGGAAATCCACGCGGGCCCTGGTTCTGTCACCTCTGTCCTTCTGCATTGTCCACAGGGCTCGACGGGGCCAAGGGGAAGCTCAGAGGTCCCCTGAAATTTTGTAGTGTTCATGCAGAAATTAGTTATAACTTCACTCAAAAGGTGAAAAAAGAAAGTTTTATCTTAAAATTCCTCCTCATCGCTCAATAACCATGAAGCCAATACAGCATTATTGAACTTCCTTTGCCTCTGGAATTTAAAAGAGCGTAAAAGGCAGTAATTGATGGCTTTTTCTTAGACCACAGGAAACCGCTTGTCACTATCCATTAACAGCTGCTTTTCAAGAATATTTTTCATGTCGGCATTAGGAAGAAATAGATGACAAGGCAAAACGAAAAGGCCATTTGTTATATTCCAGTCAGAGGAGCTAAACAAAAATTTCCTGGATGGCCTCATAGTTGTTTGTGACATACATTGGTTGTGCCTGCAAGTGGCTTGTTCATTTATTTATGTATTTATTTATTTTTGGCTTGTTGCAGTGTAGTTACATTACAGGCGTACCTAGAGTGTGAATAATTTCTTTAGGGGGAGCTGTAACGATGGTCTAGCCACACCCCAAGGCCCATAGGATTTGGTCAAGCTTCTTCTCTCTATTTTGTCTCTCTGTCTCCCGAAACTTTATTATTATTATTATTAATATTATTATTTGCTTTTTAGGGCTGCACCCACAGCATATGGAAGTTCCCAGGCTAGGGGTTGAATCAGAGCTGCACCTGCCAGCCTACACCACAGCCACAGCAGCACAGGATCGGAGCCGAGTCTGCGACCTACACCACAGCTCACAGCAGCACCGGATCCTCACCCACTGAGCGAGGCCAGCGGTGGAACCTGCATCCTCATGGATACTAGCCAGTTTTATTTCTGCTGAGCCACAATGGAACTTCCGAAACTTAACTTTTAAACGGCTGGATGTCCCTTGTTTTTATGTATTTTCCCCAAAGAACATCGTTTCCCTGATAAAATAATTGAACACAGGAGGAACATTGAATCTGACAAAGCCTTCTCAACTTACTGATGTCAAATCGGGGAATGAGGTGCCAGTTTTCATTTGGTGTTTCCAGCTTCTTGTCAGTCCATGTCATGGCCTTAAGACCTCTATCTAGACAGCAACTGGCAAGCATTTCCCTGAATATCATTTTTTTTTTTTAAGGAAAATCTCTCCTGGAAGCTGGCGGAACTCCCTTACGCCCCCAAGAAGGGTAGCTCCTCACCCCAGGAGTGGATTCTCCACGGTAAGGGCTGTTTGCTCAGATGAATTCAAGATCTCATCTGCCTCTTGGTTGCCAAAGAAAGGTGAAATCCAGTGGACCCCAGGGGACCCCCCCATACAGGGGTTTTCAGACTAGTCCTCTCTTGAAAGACTCGCTAGAGACCCCATGCTTTGTTGGGGGGGCATCTGAAATCATGGCCCCCCCACTTTGTGCGGGGGCTGTCACACCTGCCCCCCTGCCAGGACCCAGGGCGCATTCGTGGTCCTTTAAGCCCTACGAGGCCAGGAGCACCGTGTGTATCAGCCTGTGTTTGTTGCCACGTGGAGCGTCAGCCGGTTCCTGAGGCCAAAGTCCCCCGCGTCTTTTGGCTTTTTTCTCTCTCCTTCGTAGGAATGGGTCTGCGGGGAAGCAGGTTGGTTTGATAGCTTAGTTTCCCCGCGCCCCCCTGGAGGGCTCACCCGTCCCTGCGCAGCGACCTCGGGAGGCCCTGTGATAAGGGTTCGCGGGTGATCAAGTGGAGTGTCAGGTGCGACAAGGGCCGGGACACCGAGCCAAGGACAGCCACTGCTTTGCTGGAGGGGAAAAATGGACTTGTTTCTTGGAAGCAGCTTGGCCTCCTGGAAGCTCTGAAACCGCAGTTCATTTCCTTGTGTGGTTGATGTTTTCTTCCCTTGACAGTGGGGGGAAAATACAGAAACTAGTATGTTAAAGATAGAATCCTTTATTTTTATTTTCCACTATGTGAGGACGGAATTCCCCCCAGGGGACTTGGTCCCAGACGGTGGAAGGCACAAACGGGTCCTAGGAAGGCACCCTGCGACCCAACCCCGGGAGCGCTGGGCTCGGCTCTTGCGTGGGCTGCCCTGGGCTCTGATTCTCCCTTCTGAGTGGTGTGTGGTGTGTGGCAGATCTGGACGTTAGGACTTTGCAAAATCCTCTTCAGTGGGTGTCCCGGAAAGCCAGGAGGCCTGTCCGTCTGTCTCCTCCGCTGGATTCGTGTGGGGAAGGGCAAGGTGACAGAGGCATTTCGGATTCTTAGAGGCACATTTTGAATAGTCTGCTTAATAAAACATGCATTTCACTCTCCCAGTTAATTCTTGTCTCCTCTTTATTTTTGCTGCCTTTTTTTTTTTTTTTTTGGTCTATGCCCATAGCATGCGGAAGTTCCCTGGCCAGGGATTGAACCCGTGCCACAGCAGTGACCTGCTCCAGGCAGTGACAGTGCCAGGTCCTTAACCCCTAGGCCACCAGGGAACCCCTCCTCTTTATTTTGAGGGGAAACATAATCCTTAGGCTTCTGCTTCACTGGAACCAAAGTCACAAAGATGCTACTCTCTAAGTACTGTGTTTTATAAGAGACTCATTGCTCATTTTTTTAAAAAAAGAAAATTTTAAGAAAAAGATTTTAACTAGTGGCAGAGGGAGGTACAGTCCGGTTTGGGGCTCTGAATCTGTGAATGTGGAGTGGACACTAAATTAACCACGAGGTGCTGCTACGCTAGTTTGATGGGACAGGAAAATAAATAAAAGAAAAAACAAGTCTAGATAGGCTTTTGGTCCTACTCAGCACTTTTCAGAGGGACCTTGGTCCCTTTCTCGGCCTGAGTCATTAACTACATGTTTTCTAAGCCAGATGGTTCCTGTGATCTCCTATGGGACATTCCCTTTCAGAATGCACTCTCTCTCTCTCTTTTTTTTTTCTGTCTTTTGTCTTTTTAGGGCCACACCCACGGCATATGGAGGTTCCCAGGTTAGGGGTCAAATCCGAGCTGCAGCCGCCGGCCTACACCACAGCCACAGCAACGCAGGATCCGAGCCGCATCTGCGACCTACACCACAGCTCACGGCAACGCCGGATCCTTAACCCACTGATCAAGGCCAGGGATCGAACCCTCACCCTCTTGGTTCCTAGTCAGATTAGTTTCTGCTGCGCCACGGCAGGAACTCCCACTCTTCTTTATAATAAGTCGAGGTATGCTTCACCCTCGGCTTTATGAGAAAGTGTACGTGGACTGTCTTTGGCTGCAGAGTTGATTTCTTTGGTGGGAGAATTCCTTTCTTCACTTCTCATGGAATTCTCAATTTATAAGCCCCTCCAACCCAACTCAGATCTTTGCATTTATCCACTTTCGTCATGTCAAAACATTTGGTTTTTCCTTCACGGAATGCCAGCATCTTGCCAATTCTGGCCTGCTTTCGTTCATTTATGTAACATATGCCACTGGCATGGCTCGTTTAACCGAAGAAAGGCTTTTCTTAGAATTGAACGTACATTCTGATGCAAGTTCTAAAATCTGAAGGTTTCTCTCCTGCATCCCCCATTCAAGTGGTCAGCCCAGGAAAGGTCTTCAGCCAACTGAGAATCCAAATTCTTTCTCTCCAGTAGGCGGGAAGTGCAGGTTGGTGGTACTGCCAACGAGGGGGGCAGGAAAACACTGACCGCAAATCCCCAGGTTAAACTGTGGCTCCCACAGCTTTCAGGTCTTTGTTTGTTTGTTTGCTTTATCGAGGTCTAGTTAATTTACAAGGCTGTGATCATTTCTGCTGGACAACAAAGCGGTCCGGTCACACGTATGCACACATCCGTTCTCTCCCGGATTCTTTCCCCACGTAAATGATCACAGAACACGGAGGAAAGTTCCCTGGGCTCTACGGCAGGTCCCCACGGGTCAATCGGCCCATCGACCTCAGTGTGCACGCGCCAGTCCCAAAGCCCCAGCCCGTGCCTCCCGCCGGCACCCCCAGCCCCGAGCCCTGGGTAGCCATCAGTTTTTCAAAGTCGGTGAGTCTATTTCTGTTCTGCAAATAGGTTCACTTGTGTCCCCACCCCCTTTTTAAGATTCCACCTGTAGGTGATGTCGTGTTTGTCTTTCACTGACTAGCTGACTCTTCACTTAGTGTGACAGTTTCTAGGTCCGCCCGTGTCGCTGCAAACGGCACTATGTCATTACAAGTCTTGATGACATCATTTTCCTAGCAGTGAGCCGCAGTTCCAGCAGATGCTGTCCAGGGGCCTGGCATTGGAGGCGTTTGTCCCACCTTTCGGTGGACACGAAAGCAGTGCTCGGAATCTGTACCATAAATCCTCCTGCCTCCAGCCCCTGTGCCCTATGGCTCTGGAGACCAAAGCGTCCTGGGGAAACGTGTCATTTCTACTCTGCGCTCGCGCTGGCAGCGTGCTTTAATTCTCTCCATCTCCAGCGTTCCCGGGTGTCTGCTCCAGCAGAGCGCGGAGTTTCAGAACACAGTCTAGCCATCTTCTCCTCGGAGACGTTTCTTCCAGCCTCTTTCCGATTTGGGTCAGGTACCCCCACAACCCCGCCCCACCCCACCACCATCCAATGCCGTCACATTGTAATTGTGGGTTTATGTCTTGGCCTCTCTCAATAACACTGTGATCTTGATGTCTTCAACATCTTTTCAAGGCCTCGTACCTAAAGCCCCTGCCAGAATCTTGCTGAAGGGGCAAAGGTGAGCTGGTCAGGTGGCCATGCCAGTGAAGCGTGGCTCTCATCAGCCTTTCACCTGGTCGGACGAGCCCTTTCCTCGCAGTGGGACATGCCCACGCTGCTTGTCCTTGGCCCAGGTCTGTCCTCCACAGCTGCCCTGGAGCACTGAGCTAGTACCTTGAGCGGAATCATCCGAGGGGCCACCTGGGAGAGAGCCATAGCCGGGCGGCCAGCCATAGTGGGGGCCAGCCACTCTGCTCCTGGTCACCAGTGGTTGACTTTGCACCGTCAGGGAGCGGGCAGAATTCCCCATCTTCACCTGTCCTGGCCGTGGGGACCAATCAGCCTTCTGTTCTCTGGGTCATAAGAGGATGAATGGGTGTACGCTCTTCAGTTGCCAGTCCTGGTGGTCCAAAGAGGGGAATTTTTATACTCAGTAATGAACTTCAGAGTTCTCACAGCTGAGGCCATCTGACTAGCTCAGTGGGTCCCAGATTTTGAGTTCTGTGCTACTAACTGTTGCTGGTTATAAACATAAACAGAAGTCTTTCTACTTAAGGAAGTAGGAGGAAAGGGCGTTATAATGCAAAGCTGTGGGTATAGACAAGTGCTTTCCTGATCCTCTGAACTGAAGGACAGTTTGTCCTTTAAATCAACTAGGTTCTTATTTCAGCATTTGTCCAGCGGGAAAGCTGTTTCTCTGGACATCGATTTAGGTCAATCTAATTTCTATTGGTTGAAGTCTCAGTCTAATGATTTTTTCTTTGGCGATTCCATCATCTACAGCCGAAAGGTACAGTTTAGTCCACAGCAGAGTGGAGTCAATGAAATTAAGTCTCCAGTTTCCCAGTGGGATTTCTAGGAACCTAAGAAGGGACTCCAAAACTCTTCCCCGAGCAAGACATTTTCTGCTCAAGCCATTAATTTCCCTTTGTATCAGTTTCTACATTTTTTATGCCCTTTGTTTACTTAGCTCAAATGTCTATTAATTCATTTAACAGACATGTGTACAGGGTAGACCAATATCAGACCTGAATTTAATAGATAAGGTACATCTACCGTGTGTCCTGTTTCAGATTTTCAGAGGATCTTGGATGCGAGGGCCTGAGCTGGAACTTTCCATCCTTTTCTTTTTCCCATCAGTCTTTCCGTAAGAATACCTCTTGGGTTATTATTAATACTAGATATGCATTTTAGATTTTTATATTAACTTTTTTCCAATTCCAAAAGTAACTTATGCTTATTATAGACGTAGCAATATCCAAGAAGGTAGAAAGAGAGAGAGGGGGAGGGAAAGCTCAGTTCTTCTAAAAGAGTTGCTATGAACATTTTGATATAATTTTTTTCTCTTTTCTGTTGTTTACAAGTCTAGCTAAGCATATGTCACACAGATCACTTTATAGCCTAATTTTCATGTATCAGAGAGGAGAGGAGTCGGGGGACAGACAAAAGAGGGCTAGGGGTAATTGTCTCAGTAGAGGTACAAATGACTATGTAGAAAACAGGTAAGTGACAAGAATGCAGTGTCCGGCATAGGAAATACGGTCTATATTTTAACAACTTTGTATGGAGTATATACTATAAAAATATCAAATTACTAGGTTGTACATCTGTAACTCATATAATATTAACAGCCAAATAGACTTCCATAAAAAATAAATAGAAAGAAGCATGAAACAATGAGGATAATAATAAAAAGACATAAGCATTTCCTCTTGTTATAAACTATTCCCCTTATTTTAATGGAGACATGTGACTTCATTACACAGGTGTAGCATTATTTACTCGCGTGATTTCCATTTTGTTTACATTTTCCTTGCTATTATGAGCAATCTTCTCAATGAATATCTTGTGGATGAGGGGCTTTGCATAGCTCAATCCTCTTTCATGGTAAAAACACACAGCACCCTGGTTATAGAAGGAACATACATCAATAATAAAGGCCACGCATGACAAACCCACAGCTAACATCATTCTCAGTGGAGGAACACAATGATTTTTCACTAAGGTCAGAAATAGAAAGGGATGCCCACTTCTATTCAACCAAGTACTGGAAGTCCTAGGCGGAGTATTTAGGTAAGAGAAATGCATCCAAATCAGAAAGAAAAAAGTAAAATTGTCTCTCCTTGCAGATGACATGATCTCATAAGCAGAAGACTCTAAAGACTCCACAAAAGACTGTTGGACTTAAACTGAGTAAAGTTACAGGATATAAAATTAACATAACAAGCAGTTTCATTTCTATAGACTAAAGAGAACTATCAGAAAAGGAAATGAAGAAAACTGTCCCATTTACAATAGTATCAAATAGAAAAAAAGGCTTAGAAATAAACTTTTTACTCTTTTTTTTTTAATTTTTGGTCTTTTTAGGGCCGCACCTGCGGCCTATGGAGATTCCCAGGCTAGGGGTCCAATCAGAGCTGTAGCTGCTGGCCTACACCACAGCCACAGCAAAACCGGATCCTTAACCCACTGAGCAAGGCCAGGGATCAAACCTGCATCCTCATGGAGGCTAGTCAGATTCGTCTGCACTGAGCCACCACAGGAACTCCAAGACTTAGAAATAAAATTAAGGAAGAGAAAGACTTGTATGCTGAAAACTATAAGACGCTGATGAAAAAATTAAAGATGTAAACAAAGGGAAAGATATCCCATGTTTGTTTGGAAGAATTAATATTGTGAAAATATCCATACAACCCAGGGCAATCTACAGATTCAGTGCAATCCCTATTAAAACTCTAAGGACATTTTTTACAGAAACAGAAAAAATAATTCTTTTCTTCCCCTTTTTTGTCTTTTTAGGGTGGCACTTGCAGCATATGAAGGTTCCCAGGCTAGGGGTTGAATCTGAGCTGTAGCCACTGGCCTACGCTACAGCCACGGCATTGCCAGATCCAAGCTACATCTGCGACCTATACCACAGCTCATGGCAATGCTGGCTCCTTAACCCACTGACCAAGGCGAGGGATCAAACTTGTGTCCTTGGGGATTGGTCAGATTAGTTTCTGCTGAGCCATGAGGGGAACTCCAGAAAAAATAATTCTAAAGTTCCTATGGAGAAAATTTAAATAGCCAAAACAATCTTGAGAAAGAACAAAGCTGGAGATATCACACTTCTTAATTTCAAAGTATATTATAAAACTACACTGATCTAAACAGTGTAAAAAATAGATGTATAGACAGTGGAAGAGACGAGAGTCCAGAAATAAACTCACACATACACAGTCAACTGGATTTCAACAAGGGTGCCAAGTATATACCACGGGTAAAGGGATATGCCAAGTATATCCCAACAAATGGTATGGGAAATTGGATATCCGTGTTCAAATAAATAAAAGTGGAGCTTTATTTTACACTATATATAGAAATCAACTCAAAATATATTAAAAACTTAACGTGGTGGAGTTCCGGTTGTGGAGCAGCAGAAACCAATCTGACTAGTATCCACAAGGAGGCAGGTTCAATTCCTGGCCTCGCTCAGTGGGTTGGGGAATCCCGCATTGCTGTGGTGTAGGTCACAAATGCAGCTCGGATCCTGTGTGGCTGTAGCCACGGTGTAGGCCGGCAGCTGTAGCTCTGATTTGACTCCTAGCCTGGGAACCTCCATGTGCCGCGGATGTGGCCCTAAAAAGTAAAAAAAGCAAAAACAAAAACTTAATGTGGGACATGACATATAAAACTAATAGAGGAAAACACGGGGGTGGGGGGGAAGCTTCATAAGACTGGCTTTGGCAATTATTTCATGGGTATGAGGTTAAAAAGAACAGGCAAGAAAAGCCAAAACAGACAAGTAGGCTACATCAAACTAAGAAGCTTTCATACATCAGAGGAAATAACCAAAAGAGTGACAAGGCAACCTACAAAGTGAGAGAAAATGTTTGCAAACCATGTAGCAGATAAGAGGTCGATTTCCAAAATATATATGAATTCAAACAACTCAATAGCAAAAACGTTAATAATCTGATTTTTTAAACGTGCTAAAAATTTGAGTAGGCATTTTTTTTTTTTCTAAAGAAGGCATACAAATGGCCAACAAGCACCACAGGAAAACACTACTAATCATTAGGGAAATGCAAATCAAAACCGCAATTAGATATCATCTTACACCTCTCAGGATGGTTTTTATTTTTTATAAAAAGCCAGTAGGTGTTGATGAGGTTGTGTGGATATTTGAACCCTCATACAATGTCGATGGGAATGTAAAATGGTGCAGAATTAAGGAGTACGGTATGAAATATCCTCAAAATAACTAAAAATAGAACTACCGTATGATCCAGTCACCCCACTCCTCGTTAGGTACGCAAAAGAACTTCATAAGTTCTTAAGCAATAAGATGCATGGTTAAGGATACAGGCTCCAGAACCAGATTGCCTTGGTTCAAATGCTGGCTCTGCCTCCTACTGTGTGATTTTAGACATCTTGCTTAACCTCTCTGTGCCTCTATTCTACATTATGAGGAGGAAGAGAAAAATAGTACTTGCTGAGAGTGCTAATTAAATGAGCTCATGCACACAAATGTTCGAATACGTCCAGGACATAGTAAATACTATTTTGGTTTTAGCCATTATCAGCCTATCTACTACGACAGCTAAGACCGGGGTAAAGGTAGCCAGTGAAAATCAAACAGTGCCTTATATCAGAGTGTGCTGGATTTCATAGTGTCTCCCAGGACTTCTGTCCACTGGCAACCTCAAATGTGACCTTCTTGAAAACAGAGTCTTTGCAGATGTAATTAAGTCAAGATGTGTGTGCGTGTGTGTGTTTACATATATATACACATACATACATAAACATATACCAGGAACTACTAGATGGCAAGAATGAAATTTTGCCATTTGCAGCAACATGTAGGAAACGAGATTATCGTACTAAATGAAGTAAGTCAGATGGAGAAAGACAAATATCATATGATATCACTTATAGGTGGAATCTAAAAAAAAATGGTACAAAAGAACTTTTTTATAAAACAGAAATAGACTCACAGACATAATAAATAAATTTGTGGTGACCAAAGGGATAAGTTAGGGATTTGGGATGAACAGATTCACACTAGTACATATAAAATAGATAAACAAGGACCTACTGTAGAGCACAGGGAACTGTATTCAGTATCTTTAATAACCTATCATCGAAAAGAATCTGAAAAAGAATGTGCATATATATCTGAACCACTTTGCTGTACACCTGAAACTGACACGACATTGTAAATCATCTATACGTCAACAGATAATCAAATTTAACGAAAAAAAAAGATGTGTCCTTAATAGATCAGAGTGGACCCTAAGCCAAAGATGGGCGACCTTGTAAGAAAGAAGACACAGAGGAGAAGGCTGCGTGGAGATGGACGTGAACACGGAGACTGGGGCTGTGCTCCTGCAACCCAGGGAACAGCTGGGGTCCCCGGCTGCAGGGACAGGCAAGGAAGGGTTCTTTCGAGAGACTTCAGAGGAAGGAGGCCCTGCTGGTAGCTTGGTTTCAGACATCTGTCTTCCAGAATTGTAGAACGATACATTTTGTTGTTCAAAACTTGGGTGGCAGCCCCAGGACACTAATGCCTGGGGCAAACTCACATGTCCCATCATCTGTAAACCCAGGGAGTTCCCCGGTGGCTCAGTGGGCTAAGGGGCCGGTGTTGTCCCTGCTGTGGCTCTGGTTGAAGCTGTGGCACGGGTTCAATCCCTGGCCTGGGAGTTTCTTCATGTTGTGGGCGTGGCCAGAAAAAAAGAGAAAAGCATATACTCCGTAATTTGGGTGAAACTGATATATCACAGCCAAGCAGAATTGGCGTTATTTAAGGCCACTCGGGCCCACAAGGGACCTAACCAGAATGGCAAGTGGGGGCCTCCGAGCGCTCTTCCTGGGCGACATACGCCATCAGTGAGCCGACAGACCCAGGCCACTGGTGTCCTTCCCCACCCCTACCCCACCCCCATCCCCACCCCCTGAGCTTCTTGATGGAGTTTTGCTCTAATCAGCCATTGATAACACGGGCTCATTTCCATGTCCACCCTGCTTCTGGACCGTAATGCTGATTGATTCACACAGCAAATGGCCTAAAGTGGCCCTCGCAGCCTTATTATTGCAGATACAATTACCAGAAGGGTGAGCTTGCTGTTACAGTGTCTGCTAATGGACTCTCATTTGCTGGTGGGGTTTATGGTTCTTGGTTCCCAGACGGGGATGCATTTCTGAACTAGAGAGTAATTCATAAATATTTTCCCCTTCCGTCATGGGGGAAGGCCAGCTCTTGTTTCAGGTTGAAAGATAGTTCTGTCTAGAGGCCGCTGAGGGAGGCTATGGGCTTAGGAATGGAGCAGAGCTCACCCGTCCAGCCTCCTTCTTTTGCAGAAAAGCCTGCCGAGGCACAGAGAGGTAAGCTGACTTGCCCAGGGTCACACAGCTAGCTCGTCATTCTAGGCTGCTCCCTTTGCTCCCTGAGCTGGGAGTCTGGTCTTTTGGACCGGAGTCACCTTGACCTCCATTTGTTTGAAACAATAGTAGGAACGGTCTTCCTTTCAAATAGTCTAATTGGAGTTCCCGTTGTGGCTCAGCGGAAACGAATCTGACCAGTGTCCGTGAGGATGAGGGTTTGATCCCTGGCCTCACTCATTGGGTTAAGGATCCAGCGTTGCCGTGAGCTGTGGTGTAGGTCGGAGACTCAGCTTGGATCCCATGTTACCGTTGTCGCGGCTGTGGTGTAGGCCGGCAGCGGCAGCTCCGATTTGACCCCTAGCCTCCATATGCCTCGGGTGTGGCCCCAGAAAGACAAAGACAAAAAATAGTCTGATTGCTGCTTCTATTTTATAGCAATGTTGGAAGCTCAATGATGAGAATTAGGAAAAAAGCAGAAAACTTTAAGAAGAAAAATGAATGCCTTTACAAAGAGATAGCGAGTTAGCCTATTTTATTCATTTATAATTTTTAATGCAGATGTAAAAATTTATTTTGGACAAAATTGAGATCGTATTATATATACGGTCCCTCCCCCCCAATCAATAGAGGGCTCTTATTGCATATTTAAAAATTACAAATTGGTCTTAAAATCATCTGGCTTCTTATAGTTTTGGTGGCTGGAAAACGCTTAGAGTTTATTCATCAGTCTGCTAAACTGTTCTTTTTTTCAGAGACATGGATGCCATCCAAAGACTTCCTGGTGTCCTTGTTTTTAACCACTGTGGCTGACAAAACCAAAGCGACTGGGTTTGATGCGAGTTCGGTGTCATTCACTTCAAGAATTAACTCGTTGTCTGGGCTTGAGATGCTGCACAAGCAACGCCTGGCCTCGTCTGAGCCCTCTGGATGTATTTCTCAACTGAGCAATTTCAGATTTCAACAAGAGACCCACTCTTGTGGATACTGGTGTTTACTGGGAAATGTAAACCACAGACCTCGCCTCGTAACAGAGCTACAGGCAGTTTTATGTGCTGTTTTTCCACTTAGCATAGTGCACATCTTCTTATATCAAGAAATGTCGGAGTTCCCTTCGTGGCTCAGTGGTTAACGAATCCGACTAGGAACCATGAGGTTGCGGGTTCGATCCCTGGCCTTGCTCAGTGGGTTAAGGATCCGGTGTTGCCTGTGAGCTGTGGTGTAGGTCGCAGACGCGGCTCAGATCCCGCCTGGCTGTGGCTGTGGCGAAGGCCGGTGGCTACAGCTCCTGTTGGACCCCTAGCCTGGGAACCTCCACATGCTGCGGGTGCAGCTCTACATAAAGGCAAAAAGATAAATAAATAAATAAATAAATAAATAAATAAATAAAGGAACATCTTGACCTGACCTCTGTGGACAGCGGCAAGAACAAAAAAAAAAAAAAAAAAAACAAAGAAATGTCACGTTATACCTTCAGGACTGCACAGAATGAAACTATGCAGGTTAAGAAGATATTTCAATATTTTTTGCTATAAGACATTTACATAGTTTTCCATTTTTTTTGTACAATTATAAGGACCTCTGTTGTGTTATAACTTGTGCAAACATATTTAAGATTACCTCTGACTATTCTTTTATAGTAAATCATTAGATGCAAAATTTGGTATCAAAGAACCTGCTATTTTAAGGAGTTTTAAATGGTACGTATTGCTAAATTACATGGCTTCTTATCAGAGTGAAGATGGAAAGCTGGAGTAGAAAACCCAGGCTTGAATTTCACGAGGCCGCTTATTTCTCTGCATGATCAGAGACAAATTCTTCTGCTTCTTAACCAAATGTGTAAAATAAGAACAATCACTACCTTATCAGCTTATTATAAATTAACTTTAAAGTGCTCAGCACGAGGACTAACAATTAGCACTCAACAAAATTACTATTGTCGTTGCTTTAAATTTTTGTCCCCAGGGATAAGCCAAGAATCAGAAGCTTCTAGGGGAAGACTAGGAATTCCCATGTGGTGCAGCGGGTTAAGGATTCCGCGTGGTCACTGCTGTGGTCCAGGGCGCTACTGTGGCATGGGTTCGATCTCCGGCCCAGGAACTTATGCATGCTGCAGGCATGGGCAAAAAACCAAAGGAAGATAATCAAGAAGAAGGCTTAAGAATTTGCATTCTCCAAATAAGTTGCTCTTGGTGTGGGGTGGGATAGTAAGATCCTTCTGCCTGCAAGCATGTAGGTAAATTCAGTGGAAAATCCAGATGAAAGTTGTTTCCGGTGCTAGTGTAATGACGGTGAAAAGGTCCAGGTATGGCATTTTGATGATGTCAGTCTCTTCCGAGGGAGAATATTCTGGCACAGCACACTGCTGTCGGAACATTAGGATTTACCCAGTGCAAGGGCCAACGGCAGACCAGGTTGACTGCGAGCCCATCCCCGCCACCGCCCAGCGGAAGGGAGAAGAGACAGCCTCTGCGTGTGGGCCATGGGAATAGAGTCTGACGCCATCCCCTTCCCTAAATTCTCAGATTCCCGAAGGCTTCAGAGGATGTTGGGTTCCATAAATCTGAGCTAAAATCAAACCAACAGAGGCTGCTAGTCAGCTCGACTTGGGGACAAACAGGAGCTCCGACACTCCTTAGCGACTCGACCTTGGACAAGTCACTTGACCTTGAGAACTCCCCACGTCTCTTTCCTGCTCTGCAAAAGGATGTCGCTGCAGCCTACTTAGCAGGGTTTCCATCAGGCCGAGAGAAAATGAATATAAGACAGAAAGCAGCCAATAACTAGTAACTATTGTAACACTGGACAATCTATGACCCTATTTTAGTCTTATCTTCATCCATAATGTGGGAGAAATAATGACTAAACTCAAGTTGCAATACTGAAATGAGGATTATTGGGGGAAAAACTGTGAGCGTACTGAGTAATCTGTGCAGCCCCATGAAACAGTCAGGTTTAGGAGGAAAACTTCAGAGTCTGACTGCGGTCAGATTCTCAACCCACTGCAAAAATTGCTTGAGTACCTGCCACGTGCGTTCGGACTGCCGGTGGCTGGAGCCCCCACTGGGGGTGAGGAGAGTGAGGAGGGAAGGGATGGCTGTGCGGGGTGATAAGGGGCTAGAACGGAAGGGCTTGGTCTCAAAAGGACGAGGGAAGGGGTCTTGGGTTGCTCCTAGGTCTGTCTTGGGTGACTTCTAGACAGTGAGAGCTGATGCTTCTGAGAGCAGCAAATACAGAAAGACCCCTAGGAAGTCCTGAGAACAGAGAAGCCGAGACGAGCAGACGCAGAGCAGAGAGAATGCTCTCGGTGGCCTCTCACAAAGTCCGGGGCAGTCCCTGGTTCATTTACAGGGACTGGGGCCGAGTGAACACCTGGATGCAAGCGGCCTAATGTGCAGACAAAGTGAATGTGCTCTTTGGGCACGCTGATTTGGTTGAAAGCTTTGGGTTGACATGGGACTTGCTCAAGGAGTGAGCTGTGAACCAAATCTTTTCTTGAGAGTCAGTCCTGTCCATGGAGAATAATAAGGCAGCTAGCGCTTGGCAGCGGAGACTGGAAGTAAAGCCCCGCCCTGCCAGCGTTTTGCCGAGAAGCTCACATTTCTCATGCGATGCCAGTAGGAATGTCACATGCTCTTCGGTGTCTGCACCCTGTGCTGAATGTGACTCAGCAACGTTGGGCAACTTTTAGAAGAACCAGGGCGTGTCCGAGGAAGGGCAATGAGGAGTAAAGAATTTGGCAACCCAAGAGACACCTGCTATTTCCAAATTAGCCAGAACTTACCAGAATGTTCTGTTGTGCTCTGGTCATTGCTTAACCTTGTCACAGAGATTGTGCAGAATCCGGGAAATGATGGCAGCAGTGAGGTGTGAGAACAAGGCCCGTCAGGAAAGAGCCCAGGGTTTGGGCACCGAGGCTAAAAGAAGGCAGGGTTGGCGAGAGACCTGGGTTATGATTTCTGGATACAGAATGGCATTAGTGGTGACACGATGAGCCCCAGCTCCTTTGGGGAAAATGAGAGGAAAGAAGCGTGGAGCCAAAACACATGCTACTAAGGTTAGATTTACAGGAAGAGCTCGCGGGGTGGCTTTTCCAGCTTAGCCCGTCGGAGAAGAAATGATTACATTGACTATGAGAATCTGTCAACATTAAGATGCTTCGCCTGCGTGTTGCTTATCAAGCTCCTGTGTAAGAATCAGTGAAATTCCTTCCACCGAGCAAGAACGGGGGTTTAAAATGAGATCACTTTGTCGGAGTAAAGGGTCAAGACGGGGTCAGCTGGCTTCTTCGGCTTCTTTCCCAGTCCTCTGAATTGCATCCCAGCGTGCTTTCTGTGGGTCGCCGAGGTTCTCAGATTATTGCATTTCAAGCCTTTGGTCATCCTTCACAGCTTTGATTGAAGGCTTCCCCTGCTGTGTTGAATGCCGGGGAAAAAACAAGTTTATTTCAATCCTGGTATTCATTCGGTCTTTGTAAGCACTTAATTTTTTTAGTCGAGGGCAAGGGGACGGTGGGCTTCTAGCCATGGCCTTGAAAAAAATGCATGTACATTTCTCTGGAGTTGTCTGCTTGATGTAGGTAGACTTATCCTTCCTTCCTTCCTTCCTTCCTTCCTTCCTTCCTTCCTTCCTTCCTTCCTCCCTCCCTTCGTTCTTTGTCTTCTCAGTGTTTGTTCCCAGGCCAGGGACTGACCCCGAGCCAGAGCTGTGACCTACACTGCAGCTGTGGCGATGTGGGAGCCTTTAACCCCCTGTGTGCCAGGCCGGGGATCCCACCCTCACCTCGCAGTAACCCAAACCGCTGCGGTCAGATTCGTAACCCACTGCGCCAGGGCAGGAACTGCAGCGTAGCCGGGGTCTTGCCGCGGCTCATCTTCTACATGATGCTGCTGTCTGCACACCGTTTTGCCAAAACAGAATTAGGCAGCCGTGGGCGGGGCAGGGTTCCCTGCGGCCTGGACCTGGGGTAGGTCTGACCGGGTGGGCCGGGTTACAAGCGCTGGAAGCGCAATCTGACGCAAGCAGGAAACACGGTTCGAATGTCTTGTTAATGACAAACTGGGACCCGCGCTTGACAGAGCTGGGGGAGGGCGCGCGGGCCAGCTGGAAAACTAGCACAGGAATGATCTCCACGCGAATGGAGAGCAAGCACGTGTCAAGCGGGAGACGGCGGCCCGGTGAGGGGTGGCTTGGCTCAACAGAGGCCAGCGACACCGGACGCCATCCGTCACATCCGAGCTGCGCGGGCAGGAGACTGCTGGTGTTGAGGAGGCTGTGAGCAAGCAGGGCGGGGCTGGGGGGCGAGGAGGACGACCACGGGCCCCTGGGCAGGACCTGGACGACCGGACTGCTTGGGTGTCTGAAGCCAGTGAGTGGCTCGCGGGGTGGGGGGTGCCGCTGTTTACGGCTGACCTGTGGGCCTCCTAGGCGTCGCCCGGGGCTCTCTGCCGTGCGCCGAGAGATGCGTCCAGCCCCTCCAAGCCAAGCAGCCGCTCTGCAGTCTGGTTAGAGGAGCAGGAAGAAGCAAGGAGATCCGTTCCTCCCTCCTCCTAAATCTGCAGGACTCCTTTCGGCACTCGAGATTATTTACAGGGCTTGAGTTAGGCAAAGAAAAGCTTGGCTTCTTTTTCTTTTTTATGAAAGTAGAGTCTGTTTACAGTGTTGTGCCAATTTCTGCTGTCCAGCAAAGCGACCCAGTCATGGATATACAGACAAATACATATATGTTCATATTCTTTTTGTCACATTATCTTCCATCACGTTCCATCCCAAGCGACTGGCTCTAGCTCGCTGTGCCGTACAGTAGGACTTCATGGCCTGCCCGCTTTGAGTTCTTTTAACGTCATCTTCTCCCAGAGTCGTGTGCACGCGGGAATTAGGAGTAATTTCTGATGTGTGGGCTACATTTCCCAGAGCTGTGCGGGCGCTCTTGACTCTAGGTACCTCGTGAAGCACCCACAGAAGTGGCTGAACCATCCGATGACTGCGTTAGCTGTGAGGTTCGTAGGTGACGGATGAGAGACGCAATGCTATTATGGATTGACCATAATATACTGTTAGAAGCCATGGTTGCCGTTTGGGGCTCATCTGATAAATACAGAGAAAGCAGAGGTGGGGGAGCAGAGCTCACAAGCAGGGGGGTGGACCTGGAGGTGTTTGGGGCTCCTACCAGGTATGGCACCTTGGGTACATACACCTCTGTGGTCCCGGAAGAGGTGGATTTTGGGGGGCTCGTTCATTGTGTGATTTTATTGAGCAACTACTTGATGCTAAGCCCTGATCTCACCCCTGAGGAGGGAGTGGATGAAGAGCACGGCGGACAGTCTCTGCCCTCACTGAGATGTGAAGGAGGCTAAGGGTCAGCAACGCTTACGACCTAGATGCTTACGGCTAACTCCGGCCTCTGGTGCCTTCTCTCTCCAGCAGCGCCAACGCAGAAGAGCAAAGTCGTTCCAAGTAAGGTCAGAACCCCTACTTTCCAGCTAAATTTTCTTTACAATAAAATATGACACAATAACCAACTTACCGGTTTCCCGGCAAAGTCGAGTAGATAATGTGTTCAGCCTGGTGCCTGACGCACAGTTCGCAGTGCACGTTTAAGGCGGTTCTTACTCTTAGGACTTGAATATACGATGCCCAATGCAGCAGCAGCAGCAGGCTTGCCCCAAGGGAAAAATGCAAACAGAAGTCCCAAAAACCAATGGTGTTGAGTTCAGTTGCTGACTTGACTGGTGGGGTCCCACCCCCTCATCAGGTTGTGTATAGTGACAGTGGATTTTTACAAATATCCATATTGCATCCGAACTTGCAATAAGAAGCCATTTAAATTCCCCCGTTTTCTAAGTCCAGCCGCTTCTGTTACCATAGGGGTGAAAACGGTTTTCAGATAAGCACAGAGAAAAAGTAAATTTGGGTAAAGAGCGTGAAACCATCCCGGTCCTACTTTCCAGCTTGAATGAATGCAGACGTCAGTTAAAAAAAAATACAGACAATGGGAGAGTTGTGAGTTAAGTTTCACTGGGGGCAAAATGAGGACTTAAGCCTGGAGGCAGCATCTCAAGTAACCCTGAGAAAACTGCTCTGAGGGGCCAGGGGTGGGGTGACTAGGACATACAGGAGTTCTGCAACCAAGGGAGGGTACTAGGAACAAAAGACTATCTCAGGTTAAGGAATTTAACACTTTTCTTTGTGGGAGAAAAGGCAAGGGTCTGGGCTGACCTCCTCCGCAGTCTGGGGCCATAGGAATTCTGCGTGTGTTCACATCTTGAGTTTCCGGGCTCGGCCTTGGGAGTGGCTGCGGGCTGATGGCTGCTAGATGGCAGGTGTTCTTTGTTTCCTTCCTGAGTTCCCGCAGGGCTCACCTGCTTTAAAGGTGGCCTCGGCCGGTGATCGTTCACTGGCACGACAGGCAATACAGGCTCTCCTGCGGCTGGCACTGAAGAAACCCTATTTAAACCTGAGACTGGGTCTCGCTATCAGGCAAGGTTTCCCGCCTCTTTAACATTTTGTGTTGGATTTTGTCGTGTTTTCCCACTCTGGCTTACTGCCAATATATTCTTTTTTCACCTGTAGATTTTCTTCCCCCTCAAATTTTGCCATGAGTTTATGTTTGATTTCCTTTGTGTGTAAGCATTTTGAGGCCAAGCTCTAGGTCTTTTTTCTTTTGTAAAAGTCAAGAGCAGCTATGTAATACAATTTTTTTCCTTTCAGGGCCGCACCCGTGGCATATGGAGGTTCCCAGGCTAGGGGTCGAATTGGAGCTACAGCCCCTTGGTGCCTTGGTCATTTTCTTGCACAGCGGCTCCAGGTACCCTCGCTGCAGACAACAGGCCTGGGACTGAGGACCCCGGGTGCGCAGAGGCTGTGAGGACATCTTTCACGTTGCTTTCTCTGCACACTCTGAAAGCTGGAAATGCCTGGGAACTCACTCCCCTCTGCCGCCCCCCCCCCCCACCGGGCTGCCTCGACCGGATTGAGGATTGACGCATAAAGCCCTATGGGTTCTCCAGCTCCCGAGCCCCTGAGCTCGGAGGTGTCCTTGCACTGTCTCTACAGCGCCCCCTGCAGGAATGAGCCAGGTTTACCCTCTGTGGGCTGTTCTTCCTTTTCCCATGTCCATGCACCTCCAGCCTGTGTCCTGAATACACTTCCCAATAAAACTTGTGAAACTTCGTCTTGGGGTCTGCTTCTGGGCTCTTGACCTAAGACGGCGCCCAATGACTCAAAAGTCTAGATGATTCTAAGGACCATGGAGGAGATGTTTGATTTGATCCTTAGGCTCGAACAGTAGGAGGAGGATTTACCGTGTGTGCATCTAGACTTACAGTTAAAGAGAACAGTCCCTAATACAGGCTCCCCCGCCCACGCTTTTCTCTTCCAGCACTTGGCTTCTTCTGGAACAGTCGAGCATCTGTCCTGACACAGACGAACCCCATCCTTGGAGACGGCTCTCACGGGCTCCCTCCTCCTCCCAGGCTCCGTCGTGGTGGCGGAAGCTCAGCTCCATCTGGAAGAAGATTGTCAGGCATTGCTCCCCCCGCCCCGGAGCTGGGAGTTGGTGCTGGGTGTGTTTGGGATTTGGTTCGGTTTTCACAAGCATCCTGTCAACCACCTTCTGCCCGAGTCACCGTGCGCTTGGGTGGGTTGGAAGCTGTAGGAGCCGAAGGCAGGCGTCCAGACGCACAGCCTTGTGGTTTTAATAGACATTTATCACCGCACCCGAGATGGGGGGCAGAACTAGGCTGGGGCCGGGGGTGGGGAGTGAAGTAGCACCTGGCTTGTGAGAAAGACGTGGGAGGCGGCTGGGGCGGTGATCCTGTACGCGCTCTGTGAGGTCGCTGCGGCTCCGCCGTATTCAGTGAATCAGTTCTCTGGGCTCTAATTTAGGGGGAGGCTTTCCTTTTTCTCTGGTTCTGAAACACTGTGAAGAATGCGTCTGAGTCTGCGCGTTTGTTCTCACGCTTATATAAAAAGGGGACAGGAAGGAACTCCCCTTTTCAAGGTTAGCAAATGGCTGCTTATCCTTATTAGCATCCTTCTCTGTGAAGCCAGGCTGCGAGCGGCTCTCCGCTGATGGGCCCCGGGAGCAAATGGAGCAGAAATCCAGATGTTTCTATGGTGGATGTGTCACCAGGAGGCTAACTGGGGGGCCTGTGTCAGAGACCGTGCCAGGTTCCTCTTTGAAAAACCCTGCAGTGACTGTTTCTTGAGCACCTAGAGTCTGTGCAGTCATGTTGGGACGGGGGCTGGTGATGTAGGGATAAGCTAGCGTGGCCTTTTGGCCCTTCAAGAATTACATTGCAAAAATATCGTACTATAAGATCAACTATAATGGGGGGGTGGGGAGGGGGTGGGAGGGAATGGGGTTAACTAGTGCTTCAGTGTTGGAAAAGCAAGGAGATCCAGCTGTATAGTATAGGGAACCATGTCTAATCACAGGTGACAAATCCATATATGTACATGTAACCGGGTCACCACACGGTGCAGTTGGAAAATTTACCAGAAATCTGTAAACCAGCTATAATGCAAAAAAAAAAAAAGATCAACTATCATGGCAAAAATGAAAAATTTTTATAAATGTCAAAAAAACATATTGTAAAACTATATTAGTTGTGACATTTTGATCCAGAGATTTTTTTTTAACTGTCTCAACTCTTTTTAATGAATATTCTTGCCAGTAAAAAAGTTAGCACGCACACGCAAGCAGGCACATTTGCATACGAGTCACATATACCGCTATTGTGTACTTTATCTTGACCCACGATTGCTTACTCTACTGCACACATCGTAAAACATGCACCGAAATTTTAAAAGACACATTCTAATATTTTCTTCCTTCACGACAGAGGTTTATCTTACACACCCTCCTTCAGAAATGCCTGCTCAGGCTCAAGTCTTCTCAAAATGAGACTCCCCGACGTCTCCGGCTGGGATCTGCCTGGCAGAGGGAGGCGGGGAGCAGACGTGGGGAATCTCGTCCAAGTCCAGCTCCCCGGTCCTCCGCTAAGTTGGCCGAGCCCACCCTCCAAACGGGGCCCAGGAATCTGCATTTAACAAGCTTCTGGGGTGAGCCTTAAATTCACGGAATCGATCCAGAGATTTTATGGTAAATGCAGTGGAACACTCGAGAGCTTTGGCTGAAATCGCCGCCTGCGTGGAGTGGGCTGTCTGATGAGTCGGCGAGCCCCAAGTCAGCGGTCAGGGGCTTCCCTCTGATCCTGGATGCAAGAAAAAAAAAAAGAAAATTACGGCAAACCACGATTTTATGGAAGCTGTTGCTCTTATTTCTCGACAGTTTCTTGTAGGCAAGTCAGTCCTAAAAATACTGCAATTTCATTATTTTGACAATAAATTAATGAACGTAAACATTCCTGACAGGGATTACAAACCGGAACATATAACAATGACATTTTCTTCCTGAGGGTAATTTTTGTTAAATAATTACCACGGCAGAAACGATTAAGCTTGTTAAGAAATCTAACGGTGCAAACGTAAAAATGAATCCCCACACCGCCTCAGATGCCACGCCCTAGATTTGACCTCAGTGACAGCGGGTATATTTAACTGAGCATTAAAGTGGGAATGTTATTTGAGGCAGAGACAGGAAATCACCAAGGCGGGGTCGGGGCGCGGGGAGCCTGTGCAAAGAGATGGCTGGGTAGACCCTACACAACTCACATACCTCTTACTTGCTTTATATAAGGGTTAGGTTCTTCTGGAAGTAAACACGGAGATTTGGGAAGGTGATTTTTGGAGAGTGATGCTGGGATATTATGAGTTCTCTCTGCAAATTATGGGTGCTTTCCTCTTTCTTTAGACACATATGGGGGTTTTAAGGAGACTACTTAGGGCTACAGGTGTTGGCTGGGCCAGTGTCTAAGTCCAGCCAAAGTCCAGTCCAGGGTCTAGGTCTAGAAGGTGGGAGACCCGTTGGCCCGAAGCCCTGAGTGCAGGACAGGTGGTTGCTGGTGGGGAATGGTTTGTTCTCCCACGGTGGCCGGGGCTAAAGTGGATGAGGGTGTCCCTGCACGCCACGGGACAGATAAAGCCAAGGTGGCGTCAACTCCAGTCCAGCTAAAGGTGCCTGCTCAGCAGAAAGAGGTCAGAGGGGAATGGCCAGACTCCAGAGGCCGAGGAAGGAGCTCAGAGGATGTGCAGGGACAGAGATATGTCTGCTGGTGTCAGTGGAAGTGTAGACGAAATTGCTCCAGGAGGCGGGAAGGGGTCTTTGAAGAATCCATGAAAGTGTCCACAAGAGGAAAAAATGTCAGGAGTTCCCGTCGTGGCGCAGAGGAAACGAATCTGGCTAGTATCCACGAGGAGGCGGGTTTGATTTGATCCCTGGCCTCGCTTAGTGGGTCGGGGATCTGGTGTTGCCGTGAGCTGCGGTGTAGGTGGCAGATGCAGCTTGGATCCTGCGTTGCTATGCCTGAGGCTGTGACCGGGAGCTGTAGCTCTAATTTGACCCCTAACCTGGGGACTTCCATATGCCGCAGGTGTGGCCAAAGAAAGAAAAAGAGAGAGAGAGAAAGAGAGAGAGAGAAAGAGAGAGAAATCAGCTTAATCTTTTGCCAAGACAAGAGAGCACGGCACCAGCTCACTACAGGGTCAGTCACGTGACACCCTCCCCCCTCCCTTTCCTTGGCTCCCTTCCTGGGCTCTAAACCTGGACGATCCAAAGCTAAGGGGATGGAAGAAAAAGGCGGACAGGCACCCTTCCTGGTGACTTCCCACCTGCAGCAGACCTGAGGGGTGGGGGAGGGAGAGATGTCACATTCAAATCAAGTTTGGACTGTTGAGTATTAGATGTGGAGCGCATCATAACCAAGCGGAGACTCTTCCGTGACTTCGGTACCACCGCCAATCCAGAGCCCAGTGGCTGTCCAAGGAGGGCGTCCCCTCCCTCAGCGCCAAGGTGGCCAGCGGTGCTTTCTGTTGCGGGTCTCAGACCCAGAGTTGTGCTCCCCAGAGCTCCGGCACCCCCGTCCTGCCCCGAGGACTGGGTCACAGGGTGCAGGACTCATGCTGCGGAGACCTGGAATCGCCTTTTGCTCCCTTGGGATCCACTTGCTCAGCACCCGCTTTCCCTCAGCACCAAGGCCACTCCCCCCACGATGGGCTCTAATATCTTCTCGGAATCCAAAAGCAGCAGTAAGGGAGTTCGCATCGGGCTTCATCCCCAGCGCTGTGTCCTGAGCGGGTCAGAAGCCACTCGCTACCAGATCGCGTGAGACGGTGCGTTCTGTGACCTCGCTCTGAAGGCGGCCTCTGCTCACTAGGACACTGACTGTCAGAACAATTATTCTTGTGGTCATGACCTACAGTGGGCGATACATCTTAGAGAAAGAAAGATTCAGGAGCTATTCTAGATTTAAAAGACACTAAACAGATGCACGGGAGATAAACGCAGCGCATGAGATCAGGCGTTCTTTGGTTACAAGGATATTATTGGTACAACCCTCGAAAATAGCATGGTCTGTAGATTAGATAAGAGTGCTTTCTCAACGTTCATCGTCTGGCTTTGATCACTACACCGTGACTAAGACAACTTCTCTTTTTAAGACATAAGTACCGATTTAGGGGTATAAGGCATTATACCCATAATTTTTGAGTGGTTCAGAAAAAATATTCGACAAAGAAAGAGCAAAAATGAGAGTGGGGGGGAGCTAAGGCAGCAAAATGTTAACTTTGACTTGTCCTGCGAATTTTCTTTAAATCTGAAATTATGTCAAGATAAATACATTAAAAATAAACTCTACATTACAGCCCACTGAAGGTAGGCTTACATACGTGACCGTATATTTATTCATTCAGTTAATGTTTACTAAGTGCCCGCCATATACCATTCTAGGCGATGGGTATACATCCGTGGCTAAAACAGACAAAAAATGTCTTCTCAAGGAGCCTCTGTGTTTTCCGCCCACGCGCATGTATAGCTCCCCACCTACAGGTGCGTCTCTCCACACACGCGAATGTGTGTGTCCATATAGATATGTTTACACAAGCATCAAGAAAAATAGGAACACACACTTTGTTTGCATGAAGCTTATATTCCCAACGGTGCATCACGATTTAAAAATCCTATCTCGTTTTAAATAATGAAGCCAATGAAGTAAAAAAGAAATTGATTTTCTGAACTAACAAGGGATCATAATCTTCAGTTAACAAAACATAACCCTCGATCAGAGAAAGAAAAGCAATAGCCCCGACCCCCCAAACCAAGTTTTCATCGACAGCATTCCATAAGGGGAATTTTCAAATCCAACTGAAACCTCTCTTTGGGTCTCCATTCCTTCGGTGCCGATTGCAAACTTGCCATCAGCCATTTCAGATTTTCTCAGTCCAAAATTACACTCCTGATCTTTCCCTTAAAGAGTTTTCTTCCTCCAGGGTTTCCCATTTCAGGAAATAGCACCTCAACCCACCCACTGCTCATCTTAGAAAGACTGGAGTCGTTCTTAACACCTCCCTTTTTCCTTCACTCCTTACAGCCATCAGTGCCCAAGTCCCGCTGATCCTGCATCCTAAATATATCTCAATGCATGTTTTTCCTTTTTGTCTGACACTGTTTTAGTCTGAATTCACCACCGGCTTTAACCTGAATTATTGTAATGGTTTCCCACTTGGTCTCCCCAAAAATGTCCCACTTCAATCCTTCAGACCACAGTCAAAGCGGACTTTTAAAGCACAGGACAATCATGTCATAACCTTGAAGACTTTCCCAGTGCTTGTAGGAGAGACCAACACAGACTTCACGGAAAGCTAATGAAGATGTTTGACCACGAAGGACAGGAAACCTAAAATAACAGTGGATTGACAGGGTAGAAATTTCTTCTCTCTCGTGGGAGAGAAATAAGAGGCAGGCAGATTCAGGCTAATTCGGTAGCACGTGGTATCTGAGTCCTGGCCACCTTCTGTCTTGTTCCGGCATTTGCAGCACGCGGCTGTCACCCAGTGCCCAGGCGTCCTGTTGACCTTCCAGGTGACCGGAAGGAGGAAGAGGGGCAGAAACACACACGTCCTCACTGATGCATTGAGCCCATTCGGCAGACCTTGTGTGGTCCACGAGTCCGTCACACAAGCGGGCCTGGCTACAAAAGAGCTAGGGTATAAACAGTCTTTTATCCAAGCGGAAAACATACAGTTAACAAGCGGGTGTTAAGAATCGGGTATTCACACAGGTTGTGAAAATACACGTTGGGGCACCACGAGCTGTCTCTGCCATGATGGCTTTTGAGGTCCTGTAAGGTCTGGCCCTGCCATCGTCTCCTTGCTCATCAGCTCCACCCACGCTGGGCTTCTTCATTCCGTGACCAAGCATCCTCCCTCCCATCTCCGGATCTTCCCCCACGTTGCTGCCTTCCTGAAATACTTTCCTGCCTGTTTCCTTGGAAAGAATGTCTTTGAACTAAGCGCTGATGTGATAATTGCTCTCAACTCCTAGAACGTTTCATCCGCAGCGTTCATTCAGTTTCAGATTTCTTTAGGTAAGCATTTGATGAATATTCTTATACAGTATTTGAAATACTCCAGCGTAAGGCGTGAGGCATAGGTGGGTCAAACAGCTTAAACCTGACCTGTATCTACAATTTAGAGCTGGACAATAGTCTTAATAAAGTAAGCATGGTTAAACCAACCTATCTCAACAGTGTAGGGCTGCTTGACTGTACAGGCAATGGTAGAAGTCATGAAATTCGCCATATTCAAGACATTTGATTGGCTGGGAGGTAGGCAGCAAATCCGTTTCCCTTGTATGAGTAAGACTTAAAAATTCCAGGAGCCCTTCTCGTCATTGGTACTAAGGGTCCAGAGCCCAGTCAGGATGTGGCATAAAGGTAGCTATTCATTTGTTGAGTAAATAAATAGATTAATTAAAGTGGCCTTAGCTAATACTTAAAACTAAAAACCCAACCGAGAGAAGAAAATCAATATTTTTTGCTATTTATGTTTGAATTATTTGGTTGTTAAGTAGAGTGAGGTGAGCTTTTGTACTTTGTTTCAGATTATTATGCCTTCATTAATATATAAAATTGTTCCATTTTAGGTACACAATTCGGTGGATTTTAGTGTATTCACAGAGTTGTACAACCATCACCACAAGGTAATTTCGAATAATTCAATCATCCCCCAATGAAATTCCAAACCTGTCAATGGTCACTCCCACCTTCTGGTAACTTACATGAGCTTCTACAGGTCTGTCCAGCCTGTACCTTCCTATTAATGACTTCTTCCTCTCAGCATAACATTGTCAAAGTTTATTCACATTGTTGCCTTTAGCAGTACCTTCTTCTTTTTTACTGCAGATATCATTTGATTGTTTGAAAATACCACCATTTTTCTTTTAGCCCATGCATCAGCTGATGGACCTTTGGGTTGCTTCTACTTTTTGGTTATGGTGACTGATGCCGTAAGAATATTTGCATACATGTTTTTACGTGGCTACATGTTTTTATTTCTCTTGCATTATTAGTTTCCTATCATGACTGTAACAAATTACCACATGCTTGGTAGCTCAAAACAACACGAATCTTACAGTTCCAGAGTCTTTTTAAACATTTTTTTGTTTGTCTTTTTAGGGCTGCGCATGTGGCATATGGAGGTTCCCAGGCTAGGGGTCCAATCAGAGCTGCAGCTGCCGGCCTACACCACAGCCACAGCAGATCCAAGACACGTCTGTGACCTACACCACAGCTCACGGCAACGCCGGATCCTTAGCCCACAGAGTGAGGCCAGGGATCGAACCTGCGTCCTCATGAATACTGGTCAGATTCGTTTCCGCCGATTCGTCAGGGAATCAGGGAACTCCTAATTGTTTCTATTGAAGTCTAGTTGGTTTACAATGTCATGTTAATTTCTGCTCTACAGTAAAGTGACTCAGTTATACACATATATACTCTCTTTTCTGGCAGTCTTAATTCAAAATCAGTTTCGCTGGCTGTTATCCTCTGGAAGCTCTGGGGGGCCCTTTGCAGCTTCCAGAGGTCCCCTCATTCCTCGGCTCCTGCCAGCCATGGCACCACTCCCACTTCTGTTCCATCAACTGATCTCTTTTTTCTCCTATTCTCACATCTCTAACTCTCTTTGCCTCCTTGGTCACATGGTCTTCTCTAATTCTGACCATCCTGCCTTTGTCTAAAAGGACCCCCGGGATTACACTGGACACAGATAGTCTGGGACAGTCACCCCATCTCAAGACACTTAGTTTAATCACAGGTGCAAAGACCCAGGTTTCAGGGGTGAGAGTGTGGACACCTCCGAGGAGCCATTGCTCTGTTTACTCCAGGTAGGAACCTAAGAGCGGAACCTGGGATAGTAACTCAGAGTTTCATTTTGAGAAACTTTCAGATGATTTTCAAAAGGCTGCCTCATTTTACATTCCCACCAGCAAAGTGGGAGGTTCAGTGTCTCCACATCTTCATTAACCCTTGTCACTGTCTGCCTTTTTGATTAGAGTCATTCTTGGAAGGGTGACCCGGTCTCTCCCCGTGGTTTTAATTTGCTTGTCCCTAATGAATAATGCTGCTGACCAGCTTTTCATGTGCTTATTAGCTAGTCTTGCATCTTTGGGGGATATAAGAATTCGTATGTTGTAATAATTTTGTCACTGGGTGATTCATCTTTTTAGGATTGAGTTGTAAGCCTTCTTCACATACTCGAAACAAATGTCCCATATCAGATGTATGATTTGCAAATATTTTCTCCCATTCTGACAGCTGTCTTTCCACTTTGTTGATGTACGATTTGCAGAAAAATGTTCTAAGTTTTGAGGAGGGCTAACGTGTCTATTTCTTCTTTTGTTGATCTTGTTTTTTGATGTCCTATCAAAAATAATCTATTGCTTAAGCTAAGGTCATAAAGATTTTCTCCTGTGTTTTCTCTTAAGAGTTTTATAGTTTTCGCTCTTAGGTCCATCTCGAGTGAATGTGTGTGTGTGTGTGTGTGTGTGTGTGTGTGTGTGTGTGTGTGTGTTATGATACAGGATATGTGATATAGGAGCACATCTTCATTTCTTGGCATAGAGATATCTGGTCACCCCAGCAGTATCATCTGTTGAGAAGACTCCTTCGTTTGCATAACCTCCAACCGAGAAGCAGGTAAAACATTGTATTCTTTATGTTGTCAACATATTATATCTATTGTAAGATGTAGAACTGGTTCATTGGATTTGTAAATGAATTTACTGGTATTGTGTTCATGACTGCATAATTTATGTTGGCTCTTCCGGGAATCAGGAAAACCACAGACCCTGGGATCAAGTTTTTCCCTTTAACACTGTATTAAGTAAAATGTGAACCGAGTGATTCGAATTCAAGTGCAAGAAGCCTGGATTTTTTGACAGATAGCAGCTTGCCACTGGACTTTATACCCATCCAGCATATGTGACACACACAGTTAAGTGTCTTGATACAGACATGGTTAAGTTCACACGGGTCACTGCCTGTTCTTCCAGCACTAGGAATAAAAGGCGACGGTTCATGTTTTAGACAAGGCTCCAAAGGTACAGGAGAACGATTTATTAAATACTCTAAGTTTTCAAAATCTGAGGATACCTTTCTGTTTTCACTTCTTTTAGCGATGCTTTGGATCAGTACCGATGACAGCTTTTTAAAAAACTGTTGTTGACACGTCATGACAAAAGAAGGCGCTTTGACATTTTCCAAATCATGCCTTTCCCTCCAAACACTTGTTTGTTCAAAGCCTTCAGGATGAACCCCTTCCTAGGAGCAGGTGCC
>PVHT021183524.1:30896705-30928201 GCA_004024745.2 Catagonus wagneri
TTAAAATTGAAGTATAGCTGATTTTACAGTATTGTACCAGTTTCTAAAGGCAAACATGTCGACTTGAATACAATAGCTCAGTAAACTGGATAACTGATATTCCTGAATTAGATTAATAGTCCCTCCTTTTTCTGTTTGCTGCTCAACTACAGCTCTTTAAAATTCAGAGTCACTTCCTAAAAGTTTAATGGGTACGGACTCAGTCAACAGATTATCTATTTTCTCTTTACAGTAAATCAATTGGCTGTTCCTTGCCAGTCTAGATACGAAAAAGCACTTGGCTGCTTCCTTAGGAGTGTGCAAAATGAACACCCGAATACCTTCCTCAAAGGATCCTCTTAATGGAGTTCCCGTCGTGGCTCAGTGGTTAACGAATCCGACTAAGAACCATGAGGTTGCGGGTTCGATCCCTGGCCTTGCTCAGCGGGTTAAGGATCCAGCGTTGCTGTAAGCTGTGGTGTAGGTCGCAGACACGGCTCGGATCCCGCGTTGCTGTGGCTGTGGTGTAGGCCGGCAGCTACAGCTCCTGTTAGACCCTAGCCTGGGAACCTCCACATGCCGCGGGTGCAGCCCTAGATAAGGCAAAAAGGCAAAAAAGGATCCTCTTAATAATTACAGATAATCTGGGTAAAGTGCTTAGAATTCAGTACAAAATAAACCCTCACTAGGTCGGAGCTGTTGTGCTGCTTTATCACTGTTCCAGCTTGAATGCTCTCTGCCTGCTTGACTTTGAACAAGTTAATTAATTTCTCTGCACTTCGGTTTCTTCTTGGGGAGAATGCAGATAATCGGCGTCGGTCCTATTTTACAAGTCTGTTATGAATCTTAGATAGGATAACATTCATACGGTTGCTCGCAAAGCTAGGAAACACTTAAGCAAACGTAAGGAATTCTCACTCATCGGCTAGAGGGGCGAGAACACAGCCCCAGGTGAGTGGAAGCAATCACGCACCCTTGGTATATGCCTCCCTCTACTTTGGGAAGAGCTCTCGGGGGCATGTCTGCTGGGCCGTCCACTGCCAGAGGTTTCAGGTTAGCTCTTGGCTTGACTGCCTGTATGGATGTTCGAAGGTAAGATTGAAATTGGTCTACATTCTCATCTCCCATTTGTCCGTTCGTTTGACCTTTGTTTCTCGGTAGATTAGAGACAGAGAAAGAGAATGAGAGACCATTCTCTTGACTTTCTCATTCTTCGGAGGCTCAAACCAAGAGAGTCCCCTTCAATTCCTATTGCAGAGCCAGTTGCCATGACGCACGTGCCTGCGAGGTGTCTCGGTCACCTAAGCTCCTGGAGTGACCCAGACCTCCGATCTCAGACTATAACCGCTGCCTTTGAGGGACAGCAGGGCTGGGCTGCTCGGAGTCATAGGTAGCCTCTGCAGTGGTGCTTTGGAAGGGTTAGTGGTTGATGGAGTTCCTGAATCTACGGGCGTGGTCATGGAGCAATGGGTAGAAAGGATTGCAAAGGGAATCTGGGGTTCACTGATATGCCCAGGTTTTTATAATCCGTCTAAGGGAATTGAACTCCCTTATTAAAACAAAATGCAGACTCTCCAAAGTTTTAGTCCTCATAGGGGACTGCCCAGATAAGACAAAGTATCTGGGCCAAGAGCCTCTGCTTCGATTCGTCTTGGATTTTATCTGCCCCATGGGTTTGGTCTCTTTAATTACTGTGGCCACCACTGCATTGGCTTCCTTTCTAAAACTCTGTCCCAGGAGTAAACAAAACTCACTCTTCCCAGTTTGTATATTTCAAGGACTAGAATGTTCTAGAGGACGTTACTTAATGCCACAGAGGATAAAGAGGGAGTAAAAGAAGATATGAAATACAGAGCACAGGCTTCTGACGGGCAGCACCATCACCAGTTCCTGCCTGTTCTCTGACGTGAGCAAAGAGGTACATTGTCTTTCTTCCTTTCTGATGGCCACCCCCATGGCTTATGGAAGTTCCCAGGCCGGGGATGGAATCTGAGCTGCAGCTGTGGCCTATGCCAGAGCAGCCAGGCTGAGATGGAACCCACACCTCTGCAGTGACCTAAGCCGCTGAGGTCAGATTTTTAACCCCTTGAGGGCCAGCAGGAACTCCAAGGTATATAGTCTTAGTCCCAAGGATGGGTCAACATTTTGCCTGAGCTCCCGGCTTCCCATCTCCCCACATTCCCTCAGTTTCCTGGCCCTGTAGATCATGCCTCAGATACTCTGTACATCTTGAGCCCAAGTCAAAGTCAATAAAGAGGCAGCTTCAGACGACCCTACACCCAGTTCTTATTGCTACTCTGAGGACACTTCCCCAGGCGCTTGGCAGCTCCATGATGCCATTCGTGGTGAATGAATGATCTCGTATTTCTTACGCTCCTGCCCGCAGACACCTTATCTCCCTCCCAGGCCCTTCCAATGAAACGAATAAGCAAGTTCAGTGACAATCCGTCCGCGTAAGAATGCCAATGACCAGCGCGATGGCCAAAGGCTGTAACCCTCAGCTCTGCTTCGGGAACATAGTGGACCCACAACCCAGCAGCCGCTGCCCTCTGGGTCTGTCCTATTTCCTGGAGGCCACTCCCTGTGGGCCGCTCTCGGCCACACTGAGCAGGTCATGCCGACGCAGGCCCACTCCGGTGACACCCCGCCTGCCATGGGAAAGTGGATCAGCGGCCTCGCTGTCAGCCCTCCCGCCCGGGCACCTCGCTTCCCCACCTCCCCCCACACCCGCCAGCCCTGCACTGGGGTCGAACGATGCTGCCTGATGCCTCTCAGCGTATCGCTTGGACTTTTCAACCCTCCCCTGGCATTTGCGTCTCAGCGGACATGAGTGGACAAAACCAGTAACTGAGGCGATGGTTTGTTAGGAAGCTGAGACGTTTTTGCTGGTGTAACCTGTGTGAAGCGGGAGCTCCCTGTATTTTAGCTAGCCTCTGAGCCCCCCCGGAAACTCGGAGCCCTGGGTAAGCTGGTGAAACGGTGTAGGGTGAAACCTGGTTTTTTCTCACTGGGTTTTTCCCCCTGTGTTTCCTAGGGCAGCTGAAATCCCAGAAGGAGATACTAACAAACGTTACTTCCGAACTGGGACTCCGCCTTGGGGAATTCAGCCAAGGTGCCCGCCCAGGTGTCATCAGCCAAGCTGTTTTGTTACCGTTTGGCGACCCAACCGGTCCGAAGCTTCTGGCGGTAGCAAAACACCAAAAACGACAACAACAACAACAGAAAACCCGCCTTGTTTGTGAAACCTGGAAAAATATGGAAGACTGTGGTTCCTGGCCCAGAAAAGAAGATGCTGCTTGTCTGAGAAAGCAAAATAAAATTCCATCTGTGTCCACAGCTGTGCTGGACCCTCAACACAGAGACCAAAGCATGAGCTCGGGGACCCATCAGCGCGGGAGGAGCAGGTAATTGCGAAGAGGTCCATGGCCTGAAACCGACTCAAAATTTTGCACGGAAGGATTTTTAGAAGGCTTTACATTTGGTGTTTGTGTATTCCTGTTTGATGATTCGGTCTGGTTTTATTTTGAAATTATTTATGGAAAGGAACTTTATATTTTGCACATGCACGGTCCCTAAAGGCCTCTGTCCGGCCCATGGGCACGGCCACTGGACAGGCACTTCTGTGACTGTGGACCAGTGACACGTTGGTAACTGCTTCATAACTGGATCCCTGGGGAAAAGGGTAAAGCCTGGGTTTCTTGGAACATTTATTAATAATACGCTCTACTTCCTCGTGTAAACATCTCAAGACAATGATTAGAGGAACAACAGGTCATCTAAAGACAGGAGCCGTGCTGGCCTCCTCCTCCCTCATCTTGCTCCTCTGCCATGAGAAAGCCCTTTCACTGTCGGCCGGTGGCAACATCTAAAGCATTTTGGCCAATCCAGTGCAGAGATTAGCTTAGTCTTTAAGTTGTCCGTCCAATAAGGAGATTCTTTGGGGAGCCATGAAAAGCTTTCAGGCTTTAACATATGCCATCATCCTTGCTACAGAAAATGTACCAGCACTGAAAATTTTGCCCAGTTTCCTGGAGGTCACGCGTTCCTCCTCCTCTCCTAGGTCATTCATAAGCCCTACATTTAGAATGTGTACTTTTTAATTTTTTGGCTGTGTCCATGGTATGTGGAAGTTCCCGGGCCGTTGATTGAACCTGCATCACAGCCGTGACGTAAGCCACAGCAGTGGCAGCGCCAGATCCTTAGCCCACCGTGCCACCAGCGAACTCCAAAAAACTAGTACTTTTTAAAAAAAATTTTTTAAGTGTTTTTTAAAGTGTAATTGATTTACTAGAACATATACTTTGAAGTGACTCTACCATAACTCTTTTCTCTATACCTGAACGGTCCCAAATCTAAAACAATGGACCCCAAGAGAAGGTTGCAGAGGAAATGCAATCACTCAGACATGGAAAAAATTCTTTATAAGATTTATTCACACCAAGTATGTCAGATCTCTGAGTTTTTTTTTTTTTTTCCTTAAAAATTCTAATGGCAGGCTCTGCAGAAGCCCTTTTGTGCACAGAGGCTCCTGACTTCCCTCGGGAGTCTGCGGACCTGTCCCAGTAATTAGCCACGGTGACAATTTCTTGGAGATGCTTCTTCCATGGGGTTAGTGCTGATTAACGAGCTGATGCGTGTAGAAGTGACAGCAGTGGGAAGAGTCAGGGAGAGAAAGTCGGGAGCGGCTGGGAGATGAGGTCCTTGGGTGAGAAGGGCTAGGAAGTATAAAGCGGTCTCATTAAAAAGTTTCTTGCATGTTCTGGAGCAAGAAACTTCAATGGCCTCATTTCGCACTGCCTCCTAATAGATTCCTAACCCGATGGGCCTCTGACAAGCCTGTGAGGCCACTGTCCCTTCCTCTATCCAGTGCCTCTTCCGCTTCAAGTTCTGCTGAAGTTGTCAGCACTCCCGGGTCATGGGAGGGTTCTTTCTGTAGAAACACACTTGCCAATCTATCACTTAGGCCTCAGAAGAAAGAAAATCTGTTTTAGAAGCTGCCTCCACGTTTCCACTTTTCTTTGGTGCCCTGGGGCAGACTGCATCACCTGCGTGCGCGTTTTGCCTTGGTCACTGCTGGTAGTTGGTGGTGCAGGGGTTTGTTCTGGCTTCCTGTTCGGCAACTTGTGACCAGAGGGGGCTCTCTGATCTTTTCAATCCTGATGAGAGATTCCCAAAGTGCCTAACATTCAGGAAAGCCCGATCCTGCGTTGATTGCAGCAGGATTGAGGGTCTTTGAAATGCGAGGCCCTCCCCCTGAGCTCAAGGCTGGGGAGAGTTTTGAGTGAGCTTCTAAAACTAACTTTCTCTCTTGAGGCCTCATGAATAGATTGGGAAGAGTGTTTCTATAGAAAGATGGCCCAGGCACCCTCCTCACTTCTTCAGCCAGGACCCAGGGGAGCTGACATTTCAGCAGAACGTAAGGAGTGCCAGGGGCCTCGGCAGAGAAAGGGGCAGTGACCTCATGGGCTTGTCAGAGGTCCATTGGATTAGAAATCTTTTAGGAGGCAGTGCAAAAAGAGGCCGCCAAACAGTTTCTGACTGGAGAACATGCATGGCTTCTCCCTTCGGGACCGCGGTGCAGACACCTGCTAATCGGAGCATCCTCTGTGGGTAAGCCGGCAGATTTGGAGAAGCGTCATCTAATTTTAATTTGGATGATGTGCATGATTCGGAATTTTGTTTGTTTTGGTTCCTGCAGTTCCCTGCCACCTCATGGTGAAGTAAACTCAATAAAATTGGGTAGTTTTCTTTTTCTTTTCTTTTTTTTTTGGCGGCACTAGCAGCACATGGAAGTTCTCAGGCCAGGAGATGAAACAGCAGCACAGAAGTGACCTGAGCCGCAGCAGTGACAACCCCAGATCCTTAACCAACTGAGCCACAAGGGAACTCCAAAATTGGGTTTTTTGGTTTTTTTTTTTTTTTACTTGAAACTAAATAGATCCAGTTCTTGCATCCCCCCTAGATAGGGCTTGGGAATAAACTGAATTATTTTCAAAGTTTTCAGAGCTGAGTTTATTTTCATGGACCTGCTAGGTTTGGAAGTAATTTAAAAATTTTAGGATATTTCTGCTACTCTGGAATTTCACTGGACTTGTTTTTCTTTTTAAGAAAGAAATTTAGGGCATTCCCCATAGTGACTCAGCGGTAATGAACCCAACTAGCATCCATGAGGACTTGGGTTCGATCCCTGGCCTCGCTCAGTGCGTTAAGCATCGGGCCTTGCCATGAGCTGCAGTGTAGGTCACAGATGCAGCTCAGATCCCACGTTGCTGTGGCTGTGGTGTAGGCTGGCAGCTGCAGCTCTGGTTCGACCCCTAGCCTGGGAACTTCCATATGCCACGGGTGTGGCCCTAAAAAGGCAGAAAAGAAAAAAAAAAGAGAGAGGTAAAATTAAAATTAAATGAAGTTGGAGAAACCCTCAAAAACAATGAAAAATGACTCCTTACCTGTGGAAAGTGTAGGTTTCGGTTATTCCTTTGGAAATTCTTTCTGTTTGGTTCACATATTTATGGTAGTAAAATTGAGTTCTTTTGTTAAGAAAACATCCTTTATGTTTTGAGGCAGCTGAAACAGAGCAAATACTTGAGTAAACAGAAAAGAAGAGCTTGCACATATAATTTTCAGTTTGTGCTGGAATTTTACAGCGCTTTCAACTTTGGGTCTGTTTCTGAAAAACAGCTTAAATGCTACCATAGGGAAAGAAATGACAATAGCACCACTTTTACAGAGAAATGTGTGGTTTATGGTATTTATTCTGCTTAATATTTATAAGGAAAGAATAGGTTGATATTATTATTACCATTTTACCAAAGAAATAAAGTAAATTAAGGATCTGAAACATTTTTTCTTTTTTTTAAAACGATTTTTATTTTTTCTATTATAGCTGGTTTACATGCTCTGTCAATTTGCTACTGTACAGCAAGGTGACCCAGTCACACATACATATATACATTCTTTTTTTCTCACATTATCATGCTCCTTCATAAGCGACTAGATACAGTTCCCAGTGCTACACAGCAGGATGTCATTGCTTATCCGTTCCAAATGCAACAGTTTGCATCTACTAACCCCAGATTCCCAGCCCATCCCACTCCTCTCCCGCCCCCTTGGCAACCACAAGTCTGTTCTCCAAGTCCGTGATTTTCTTCTCTGTGGGAAGGTTCGTTTGTGCCGTATATTAGATTCCAGATAGAAGCAACATCATATGGGATTTGTCTTTCTCTTTCTGACTTTTTTCACTGGACCTGAAACATTTTTTCAGTTGGGATCTTCTGCTTCCTGTGAGCAGTAAGACAACTGGAACAAACCCTTCTACTGAGAAGAAGTAAGGAAGCTAGACAAGATGGGGGGAAAATCTTTAACATTTTTGCCGTGTGGGCGTTTGCTGATACAGAGAAAGCAGATGAAAAAAACTAACCTGGGGTTTTAGCAGAATCCCAGGGCAGGGTGTACGAATGTCAAAATGTGGAGCCCAGCCCAGGTGGGAGGTCTGAGGCACCCCCACTTACGGTTAAAGCTGGGGCCCCAGAGGCCTTCGGCCTTAGGGTGAGACCGAGCCAGACGTAAAGCTGCCCTCGTGTCGCCTCGCAGCCCACGTGCTCTGCCTGCCTCGCCGAGGAACCATCCTCCCGGGCCTCATATTATAGCTGCAACTTCTTCCTCAAATAGGCAAGTTCCAGGACGGGAAGGTACATAAGGAAATACAGTCGGCCTTCTGCGCCCGAAGGTTCCCCACTCGAGGACTCAAGGACATTTCCATCTGTGACTGAATCCGCAAACGGAGACCCCAGGCCTCTGACAGGGTGTCCCTGCTGGAGGCCCGCTGGCCCCCGCTGTCACTGGGCCTTCACGCCATTGACACCCCAGGGCGTGTAGCTGCCTCTGGGGGTCCAGCTCTTGTCTCCGTGAGAGTCACAGGTGGACACAGGAGAGGGGTCTGCGTGTACGGGGGGGGGGGTACTGCCGGGGCAGGTGCTGATGGCGCAGGGAGAGCGGAGGCGTGACCACGGGACCGGCTGTCTGGGGGCCAGCGGGGATCTTGGCAAGAACGGTTTCAGTGGAGTGATGGCGACACAGGCCCACCGACGCAGATTCCATAGACAGAGAAGAGGTGGAGGTGAAACAGGGTGACCGTCTTTTCAGCAGACTTCCAAGGTGAAGGACAGCGTGACAACGAAATGGAGGGGAAGCTGCCAGGGGCCGTACGGTCAAGAAACGTGTTCTCGTTTGTTTGTTTTTTCACTAGGAGACGGATTGTAGGCCAGTTGATGCAGATGGGAGTGATTCAGCCCAGAGCGAAAAGGGGCTGATGCATGAACGAGGTTGGCTAATGCTGGCAGTGCTGTCACTAGGGATGGGGGACTTTAGGTGGGGCGTGCAACTCCCCGTGTCATTCAAATAGCACCTTTTATCCCCTCCTTTTTTTTTTAAGGGCCACACCTGCTGCATATGGAAGTTCCTAGGTTAGGGGGCAATCGGAGCTGCAGCTGCCGGCCTACGCCACAGCCACAGCAACGCCAGATCCAAGCCATGTCTGCAACCTACACCACAGCTCATGGCAATGCTGGATCCTTAACCCACGGAGCAGGGCCAGGGATTGAACCCGCATCCTCACGGATACTAGTCAGATTCTTAACCCGCTGAACCACAACGGGAACTCCCCAGACAGCGCCTTCTTAAAAAGGCTTTCCCTGATATGTAGCGTTACACGGTCCTTCGATCGCCGTGTCCTAGGCTGTGTTCATTCATTTGCATTTTACTTATTGGCTCAGTATAGTATCAGCCTCATAAGAGAACAGTCACGTCTCTCTCACACAAAGGCTTAGGCATATTTCCAGTGCTTAGAAACGTGGGAGACAATAAATATTTGTCGAGCCAGTGAAAGAATGAAAAGAGCTTAGTAGTGACCCCTCGGTGTGATAGGAAAATTCTTCTGTAACAGGTTCAATTCTATGACCCTCGGCCCCTGCCTAAGTTAGAACCACACTGTACCCGAGCGGTGGCGAATCAAATTTCTATGCACCTGGCAGGGTCAACCACTTCCTGTAAGAAGGAAATTTAACTTTTCCCGTTGGGGTCTTGGCCAAAGCAATTTCAGTGGGGTGGCAGCGACAGGAGCCTGTTAGAAGTAGGAGAAAGAAAATGACCAGAGGGATTTTTGCCTACTAACCCAGCGGGTCACTCCATTAACCCCATCCAGTATTGCCTTCCAACTCCACCTGCCTCCTGTTCCAGTTCCCGACTCTCCCCCCCGGGACTCCACAAACAGTTCAGATCCTGACACGACTGAAAATGAATTCAGTAATTGAGTCGATGGATCAATTGATTGTCTTTGGTTCTTTTTCCTGGTTACCATGTTAACGGGTTTTTCCTCAGCAGCCATCAGAGGGCTTGCCTCTAAAGGGTAGTGGTACCAAAGGGAGAAGCAGTCTTCCTTCCAGCTAGCTTTGCCTGTGCCGTGGGCGTGTGGCATTACCAAAATAGATGGGGAAAAGCAGCATCTCAGTGACTTGGGATTGCAACAGAGCAAAACGCAAAGTTTGCTCTTGCAGCTGTTCTTTGCAAAACGGCTCCCACTGAATAATGAGAGCTTTTGCTTTTTTGCTCGTTCGTTTGTTTTCGATCCGTATTGGAGTACAAATAACAAGGTTATTATATTGGCTGCAGTGACCTTGACTGCCGGGTCGGCCGGTTCTTATTAGCATGGTTTCAGGCTCCTCTCTTCCTTCTGTTGAATGCCTGGGCAGTTACTTGAACAGGCTAAAATGAAAAGAACATGGCAATAATTGACATTTAGTTGTGGACCTCATTTTGGTTTTTCAAGTCCAGTATTTTCCGATTTAATTCACCTTTGAAATGGTTCACTAGTGGTTCCTTGGACTTTAGCTTCTGATCCTAGTGTAGTAATCATAATTTGCCGTGAGTTCAAGATTCAGCAAAGCACTGCTTTTTCCATCAGTTCAGAGTTCAAATCTAAACATTAGTATTGAAATTGGTTTGCTTAATTACATGATAGCTAAAAAGCTTGCACAGTGTTCGTAGCATCCCGGAGATAAATGCTATTAATTCTTGATGTCTAGATGTGGGTTAGGGACGTCATCTAGTTTTCCTGTTTCAGATTCTGGCCATAAACCCTATTAGGAAAACAAAGTTCACATAGTTCGAGTAGCTGAATACGCACAAAGTCCTTTTGTCCTGTGTACCTATTTTGGGACATTTATTATGGATCACAAGTAGCTCGAACATTGCTTGATCCAATCAAACACGAAGGAGGCAACTTCGTAGAGGCAGTTAATACTAGCCCAGGTTCTCCAGTCACCAGCTTTGCACCCTTGGACAGGCAACCTTCCACTCTGAGCAAATTTCAGTTTGTTCATCATTGCATGGTGGATAATCCAATGGTGTGCTCTTCATAGTTTCCAGGGTTATTATGAAGTGAGGGTAGGAACTGTGTCTATTCAACTTGTAGCCACGTTATGTCATTGTTTAATAAAAATATACTGAGTATTAAATGAACAGGAAGATACCTCGCAATTTGTTATTATTTTTTTTCTTTCTCGACAGTGCACACGGCAAATGGCAGTTCCCCGTCAGAGCTCGAATCCAAGCCACAGCTGGGACCTACACCACAGCAGCAGCCGTGCTGGATCCTTAACCCACCGTGCCTCGCAACCTGTAAAACTATGTACACACAAACGGAATTGCATAAGCTTTGTGACTGCCTAAGTCCTCCTTTCTCCTCCTCCTCTACCGCCGTATTTACGTTATAAAAGCGAATCAAAATTTTCCAGAAGATGCTGAGGGTTTCTTCCCTGATGTCTAATGCTGGTGCAACTCGTGGTCGTACAATCCGCTCAGCTGGCTTTCTTAACTGTTTATTCACTCTCTCATCCATTAACTTGCCATTCGTCTCTGAGCACCTTCAGGGTACAGAGTTAGCGCTGCGGCTGATGTCCAGAGGTCACGATGGGACCCGCAACCACGAATAGGTTTGCTTTGGAGACAAGTGCAGAACCTCTTAGCTTTGGTTAAGCAGCACGGCTTGGCTGCCTAATCTCATCAAGAAAAAGCGAAATAGGAACTCCTTCCCTGACCCACTTGTCCTGCAGTAGGAGGAAGTCAGCAGAAGAGAGTGAATTCTCCCATTTCCATGGAAACGAAACCTGATCAGATAGGCAAACGATATGCACAGCAACTACCTAGATGGAAGAATAAGGTTCTCCTGCAGCACACGCGTGGCCTGGGAAGGCAAGGGGTGCCAGCCAGGTGGCTGGACACCAGGGAGAGGAAGAGAACCAACATCTGGAACTGTTTTGTTCATTTGACGCTGAGATCGACTGATTGAAGAGACACTTACTTGGTTTGATGAAGGGTAAAGTACTGTGATATTCTGGGGCAGCTTTCACCATCCACAAACAGAAATCCAGAACTCTGCTGGAGAGATGAAAATTCTGCCACTTGCCTTCAGTCTTCAGGCTTTCCAGCGCCAACAGTTGGCACGGTGTGAGCAAGTAACTATTAATGACTAAAAGGAATACCGGCCATGCCGAATTTTACCCCAGACTGAGATAAGAGCAGAGAAATCCAGGGTCATATACCGATTCTGCTGAATGTGTTAAACAGATATGGGCAGGTTCTTGGCGTTGAGGACTGGGGAGGGGGAGACGCGTGGCCGTGACCTCCCAGAGCGGCTGACACGGCCCCAGCATCACATCTTCTACGCTGGTGGAATAGGCTTAGCAACGACTAGTCTGTGGGTGTGCAGCAAGTTTCCTCAGGTGACTGGAAGATGAGGAAACACCCTCTTTCGTTGAAACAGAACGCAAAGCAGATAACTGCCCGCGTGTGCCGCCCAATGCAAAGGCAGTGCCGCCAAGCCAAACACCTGCCGACTTCTAAAAAAAGAGACACACTGATAAGAAAGGAGTTCACTGACATGGGCTCACAGGCTGATCCCTTGAACAAACATCTTTAAAAAAATATACATATTGAAATCTGTAAACCAGCTATAATGGATAAGTTTTTAAAAATTAAAAAAAACAATTTGCAACTTTAAAAAAAATTCCTCAAATAATGGAAGAAAAAAAAGGTCTCTAGATGTCATAGAATGAAGCCAGGTGGTGCAATTATAGGCTGTATATTTGACATTGTAGGTGGGAAAATTCCCCTTGAAGTCCTATGCCAAAGATAAGGCTGCCAGGGACCCTCCAAGGAAAATATTGTCACGAGATGCTTATTTCCCCTTTTTGACCCCACGGGGGCAGGTCTTCTCTTTGGCTGACTGTATTCTCTGGGTGGTGAAGTGGGAGCCGCCTCCCCCTGCAGGGGTTTTCAGGGCTGCCGTGTGGAAGTGGAGCACGGCAATGGGGGATTCCTAGGTGCCTGGGTGAGGCGAAGACCTCAGGGTCACCCAGGCCAACTGTCCCCAGACGGATGAGTGACCGTGGCGGAGGGCTAGCCTGAGATCGATGGTTGAGAATGATAGGAAAATGGATGCAGCCCTAGTGGGCTTTTAAATAGGCTGCTACCCTCCAACAGAGCGTGTCCCCCATGGGACAAGAATTGCTCTTTGTTATCAGTGGGTGGACGGGGTTAAACACACTGGTTCTGTTTCTCTGGAGAACCCCGACTAATTCAGAAAGTCCACAGGACAACCATCCAACAGAAATATAATGTGATCAGTGTATATAATTTTCATTTTTCTTGGCTGCACCGACGGCACACAGAAGTTCCCAGGCCAGGGGTCAAACCTTAGCCACCGCAGTGACAGGAGCCACAGCAGGGACGGCACTGAATCCTTAGCCCACTGAGCCACCGGGGAACTCCAAAGGGTTTTATTTATCTATTTATTTACTTATTTTAGTTTTATTGAAGTATAGCTAATTTACAAGGCTGTGACAATTCTGCTGTACCACAAAGTGACTCAGTCATACAAATAACACATCCATTCTCTCTCAGATTCTTATCCCACATAGATTATCACAGAACACTGGGTGGAGTTCTCTGTGCTGTACAGCAGGTCCCCATCAGTGTGTATAATTTAAAAATGTCCAGAAAGAATATTAAAAATAAAAGAAATAGGTAAAGTTTTTTTTTTTCTTGCTTTTTAGGGCCACACCCATGGCACATGGGAGTTCCCAGGCTAGGGGTCGAATTGGAGCTACAGCTGCCGGTCCACACCACAGCCACAGCAACGAGGGATCCAAGCCAAGTCTGAGACCTACACCACAGCTCACAGCAACCCCGGATCCTTAACCCCACTGAACGGGGCCAGGGATCGAACCTGCATCTTCATGGATACTAGCTGGATTCATTTCTGCTGCGCCACAACGGGAACTCCTAAAACTGATTTTAATAATGTCTATGATTAACTCAGTACATCCAAGATAGTGTCGTTTCCACATGTAATCAGTATGCAGTATCCAAAGTGTGATATGTTTTTCCTTCTAGGACTTTAAAACTCAATGAGTCTTTCGCCCTTAGAGCACTTCTCAGCTCAGACGGGCCATGTTTCAAAGTGCTCAATAGTCACGGCCCTGTAAAGCAGGAAAGAAGAGGACCTGATGATGACATGTTGTTCCATTCTCCCCGAAAACAGGTTCATTGCCACTTATTCAATGTGTGTTTATGAAGCATCTAGTCTGTTTCAGCTCCGGACCAGCTCCTCCACGACGGCCAAGCTGAAGGTTGAAGGACGTCTTCGTGGTTGGCGGGTAAAAACCCACAGTGGATGGGGATGGTTGGGCCTTTTCCTCTCGTTTCTTTGTTATTGATGAGGAGGAGGCGATAATCATGAACTTATTCATTAAGCGGATGGAGAAATGTGCATTTGACCAAAATCAGCCTCTCCCTCCCCTGTGTGTGCATACACACCAGGTCATTCTTGGTTCTTTATACGCCTCCCGGACCAGCTCAGATTGGCCCTTTCTTGGCTGGTCTACACCGTTTATCTTTCGTTCCGAGCCCCAAGTGCCCACTTGTGCACTGTCACCGAGAAGCAGGGCGACCGAAGACGTGGTTGAAGCAGTGGGGACCCGGGGACCTTGGAGGCAGGGCCAGTCTGCAGGTGAAGAGGACGAGATTGGGCTTTGAATTTTGGCCATGGAAGAGATGCTGCAATTTCTCATCGGAATTATCCAGCATGGAGCTGGAAACGCGGGCCTGGCACGAAGGGTCTGTCCTGGAGGCACCGTCCCCGTGGAGAAGTGAAGCCTGAAATCCCGAGAGCGAACAGAGAGCAGAGTGGGAGGGACGGGCCAAACCGCCAGGGCTAACCATAGGAACACACACAGTTCACGGCGACAAACAGCCTTCAGAGCAATGAAACACACCCTTATCTGAGTGTGTCCTAGGTCCCAGGTGCTGCGTTAGCTGTGAGGTTCGGGGCCATAAAAGACAGTTGCAACCTCTGCACCCGTGGGCGTTGTGGTCTACACTCACTGACAATGTCAAGTTCAGCACAGGGCGGGGAGGAAGACAGCCCGAAGTACACGCCTTTCGACCTTAATGGTACCTCTCCGTGGGAGCAGAGCTCCAGCCCGACTCCTCCAGGAGGCACTCCTCCTTCTCATTCTGGGGAAGCACGGAAGTCGGAAAGTCCTTGGACAGCCTCAGCGATGGGAAGACAGACAGCTGGCCCCCCGCGTTACAGGAGGCGGATCTCCGTGGCCTCCCTATGCAGCTACTCCCCTCTGAAAGCCTTTCTACGGAAGTCCTTCTTGCAGTGGACACCCAGGAAGGCTTCACAAATGCTGCCCCTGGTCTGGCCAGCGAGGAAAGGAAGAGGGGGCCTGGCACGGACGCCACTGGACGCCCTACAGCCGTGAAATCGACCACTGTCTCACTAGTCAGTGGAGAGAGTGACCCTCTTTTTCCACAGCCCACGCTTCCTTGAGACACCCCCCACCTGGACTTACCTAATTGTTCTTATTAAGCTTACAAGGGCCTCACATGGCTCCGCCCACTTCTCTTTTCCGCAATCTGGATGTTATTTTGGAGGAATGAAAGATGAAGATTTTGCAATCGGTTCATTGTTTTGATCTATTTTTTTTTTCTTCTCATTGTCTTTATTGTGTAATCCATCACTTTAGGTGATTTTCTTAGCTTCACAGCATCCAAAAATGTGAAGAGCATACTATTCGCATTTTATATCTGAGATACTATTAAATTTTTTTTTTGTCTTTTTGCCTTTTCTAGGGCCGCACCCACAGCATATGGAGGTTTCCAGGCTAGGGGTCTAACAGGAGCTGTAGCCGCCGGCCTGTGACACAGCCACAGCAACGCGGGATCCGAGCCGTGTCTGCAACCTACACCACAGCTCACGGCAACGCCGGATCCTTAACCCACTGAGCAAGGCCAGGGATCGAACCCGCAACCTCATGGTTCCTAGTCGGATTCATTAACCGCTGCGCCACGACGGGAACTCCAAGATACTATTAAATTTTAAGAGGGCAGCATTCCCATGGAATCCAGTCTAGATGGTTCATAGAAACAAATCAGTGAATACAGAAGTTGGTTAGCAATGGCAAAGGAAGCAGGGAGGGCGAACTGTAATATTTCGGGGAAGGTTCAAAGAGGAATGTCACCAGTGGGGGTGGAGCAGAAGCCACACTGCAGGGGATAAAGGCAAGAACAAGAGAAGCAGTCGAGTGACCTGAATGCAATAGTTTCCTTTGAAGTGAACCCATCCCGTTAACTCTGGCTTCTGGCCACACAGGCGCGTAGGCTTTAGAAAGAAGCTCGTTCTGGAAGTGCTTGGAATTCTCTGAAAGAGTCTCTGCTAAATCCAAAACGCTTCCAGATAATGAAGGCGGGTTATTTTCCACCGCTGATTTTATTCCTGTTCCAGGAAAGCCATTTTAAAAAGGAGGGAATGAGACAGACAAGGTCAAGTTCAATTACCTCCACCCTGGGTGGGTGTCCTAGAACAGGCTCTGTTCTTTTGTAAGAAGACCGAGCATTTTCCGAATCGAATGGCTCATTTGCTCGCCTGCTGCTGTTCCGCTTCCTCATAGATTTTACTGTGGAAGCAAAGCGGTGAAACAGCGAGCGGGAGATTTCACCACACGGCAGAAACGGTCAGAATGGTTGCCCAAGCGAGCATCTCTGTCCTCACCCAGACCGCACTCCTCATCCTGTCCCTTCATGTCCTCTGCAGAATGATCAACCGGAAAAGAAAAGACACGGGAATAAAGTCAGACAGGGATTTTTTCCATAATTTTGAACCTTCAGTACAACCCCTTCATAATGAAAATCAATAGGTCAACTGTTAAAACAGTGTCTGACTACCTAGGAGACGATAGCCTCTGTATTAAGAACTGCACGTGTCTGAGCTGATGAAATTTTCATAATCCCATGAAATCCATGTTTTATTCTTACTTTACAGAAGAAAAAATGAGAGACGGGGCAAGGAGGTGATGGAGCCAGAGCGAGCCCTAGGTGTTCATTTCCAGGCTGCACTGTCTGTGCTTCACGCGTCACCCTCTGTAAGTATCTGGTGAATGAATGAAGAGTAAATGGATGGATGTCAAGAACAGGGAAGCAGGAGTTCCCGTCGTGGCTCAGCGGAAGAGAATCTGACTAGGAACCATGAGGTTGCAGGTTCGATCCCCGGCCTCGCTCAGTGGGTTAAGGATCTGGCATTGCCAGGAGCTGTGGTGTAGATCGCAGACACGGCTCGGATCCTGCGTTGCTGTGGCTGTGGTGTAGGCCGGCGGCTACAGCTCCTGTTAGACCCCTAGCCTGGGAACCTCCATATGCTGCGGGCGCGGGCTTAAAAAACAAAAACAAAAGCCAACAAACAAACAGAACAGGGAAGCAGCTGGAAGCAGAATAAAGCTTAGAAACAGGTTCTGTTAACCACACAAGCAAATGATCTTGGTGAAATTAATAAAGAACTCAGTCGAAAATCCAGCAGGTATATTATGTTGTGGATCAACTTAGTAACAGCAACCAAGACAATGATACAAATGAAATATCCTGTAACCGGTGGTCTTTCATTATTAGACCAAATCCATGTGTCTGGCGTGAGGGTCATGGGGAAAGAGGCGGTTACGTTTCACAATCAAAGGTCAGAAATGGAATAGTTGAAACAGTGATTTTTTTTTCTTTTTTTTGCCCTTTGTCGTTACTGAATAACAAATCCAATAGAATTTTCTCTGAACCTGGTGGTGCTCTATGTATGCTTGTCTGACATGGTAACCACTAACCACGGCTGCAGTGTGGCCAGCGTGACTGAGGAATTCAATTGTTATGTTACTGGTTTTAATTAACTTAAATTTAAATGACCACACGAGGCTCCCTGCTATTGTATTGGGCTGAGCAGAGATTGAGAACGCAATCGTCTTTTTCCAAAATCACGTTGTCCAAGATTTTACCAACAACCTTACCAACTTGCTGAACTGACTTCGGCCACACCTGGAGCCCGGGAGCCTGAGGAGTTTCTCACTCTGCAGTCAAATGCGCAACCCGAACCTGAGTGCACGGACAAAAGCAAGTGGCAAGCTGTTCACACATCATCGAATCTGAAAAGTGGGAATTAAGACACCGAGCTGGCTTGTTAGGGAGCCCAGTGGGGACAGCCACCTGGAATTCAACGGGTCGTGGAAATCATTCCACCGCGAATGTCCCACAGCTTGAACAGGTGAACTTGCAAGTCGAGATCTTTGCCAGCAAGTCAGACTGTGGAATGAGAAAGGAAGCTGTCACCCCCTCTTTGGTTTTGGGGTGAAAACGGTCAGAAATGCAGTCTGCAAGAGGAAAACAAAGGAGCCTTCAAGCCACAGGTCCCTCCTTGATACCCCTTGGCTGTTGTGTCAGAGCTGCCCCGGGCCTGGCAGCCTACACCCGGGCTTGGGCTCTGGGGCTGAAGGCCAACGGGGCCGCAGCGGCCATTTTTCACCTCTGAGGCCCCGGCCGTCTCCACCAGCTCTGCTCTCTCCTGCCCCCTCTGTGCCCCCTCCCCTCTCTGTCTAAGGAACCGAAGTGCTTCTCTCGGGCCAAGCTCCGAGCCACGTGCAGGACGAGGACAGCTGGGCTCAAGCAAGCTCATTTCCTGGGGGAGCCTCCAGAAAAGGAGAGGCGACTGTGCCCATGTGTGTTCATAAGACTGCACGAGGCAGGGTCCCAGTGGTGGAACCCGAGGCAGCTGAAAGCCACGGTCACGGCCGCAGTAGGGGATCCAGGAAGTGAGTGGGCAGCCCAGGGGCTGCTCAGAGGGACACTAACTAGCTACAGTCACAGAGGCCCAAGGACGGGCCGGGAGAGAATTAGCATTTGGATGGAATGTGTCTGTTTCTTCACCAAAGTGCCGGGCTTGAAAAAGGAAGGCATCTGTTTCCTCAGGGTGGTTTAGGGTAAACTACAGTTCTTTTTTCTTTTTAGGGCTGTACCGAGGCCCATGGAAGTTTCCAGGCTACAGGTCTAATCGGAGCAGCAGCTGCCGGCCTACACCACAGCCACAGCAATGCAGGATCCAAGCCGAGTCTGTGACCTACACCCCGGCTAGTGGCAATACCAGATCCTTATCCCCCTGAGTGGGGCCCAGGATTGAACCCGCGTCCTGATGGATCCTCCTAGTCAGGTTTGTGACTGCTGAGCCACGACGGGAGTGCAGGGCAAACCTACAATTTGACAGACGTTGACCCTCAGCTCATGCTCGCGAGGAAGGTGTTCTAGAGAAGTCTTATCTTGCTGTTTGCCCCTGAAGACTTCTCGAGAATGCAAACAGCAAGATAATTCAGACATTAAAAGCCGCTAGAGGATGATAACGAGGACGGCCTTCTCCAAGACGAAGCGCCTTGCCCGGCCGCCGCTCCAGGAAGGTCGGTTTCCCAGGTACTATATACAAACACATTTTACGCCTGCAAATCCGTGGTGTGGGATTCTTAATTTTTCAAATACACATTTTAGGGCTTTTAAGGCCTTTTGTCAGAAGCGGCCACAAGTAGGCGGTCACGGCGTGAGGTCTGGGTCGAGTCCTTTGGGACGGCTGAGAGGGGCTGGGTAAGCCCAGGAACAGCGGGCTGGCATCTTTCATCAGAACAGTTCCCAGGCAGGGGCTGAGATTCCTCTCTTCACCTTGACACCGCCTGTAACGCCCCGGAAGTGGAATCTCAGGATGGATGGGCAGTCCCTTGGGAGACTCAGAACCCACAGGGCCCGGCTGAGTGTATGGGCGTCAGCGTCTGGGAGGAAGAGGACAGGCAGTTGGGAGGACGTGGGCCTGGGACCTGGGGCCAAGGGGAGATGATATGACAGGAGCTGGAAGGCCTCAGGGACAAACTCTCCTACTCTCAGCCCTGCTACTGAGATCAGACCCTTGCCGGGCCCAAGGTCTGGACCCATGTCTCGGCTGCTTCTGCAGCGGCTCTTTCCGGTGTCCCGCGCGCGTGTCAGCACCGCCGGCCCGTCCTGTACTTGAACTGACTTTCCCGCACGTCACCCCATTTTGTCTGCTTCTCGTCTCTAGTCCCAGCTCGGCAGATGCTCCTGTGCTCCCCGCCAGCTCCATCACCCGGCCTCCGAAACCTCGGGCTTGCCTTCGGCTCCTTCCTCATCTCCGCCTACATCACATTAGTCACCAAATCCTGGTCACTCTACCCCCGCAAGATCTCCTGAATTTATTCCCCACTCCGCTGCCTCCTATTTGCATTTCTGTCACCACCGTCCTCCTTCAGGTCATCCTTTTTCATCAGGAGTGGTACCTACACTAAAGCAATACTCACCCTGGGCTCGCCCCACTGCTGATTCATTCTACACGAAGCCAACAGAGGGCCATTTTGCTGAAAAGTAGTTGCTCGGATACTGTTTTTCTCTGCTCCCTTTTTTTTTCCCTTTCATATCTTCATTCCTTTTTGTTCAAACAAAAAAGTTTTTATTATAAAATAAACTGGGGGGCAAACATCATGCAGCCCTTCCTGATGATTAATTCAAGAGGGGTTCGTTGCAATAAGTGAAATAAGCCAGAGAGAAAAAGCCAAATGTGTCATGGTAGCACTTGTATGTGTAATCTTTTTAGTTTGTTTATTTCTGGTTTTTCTTTTTAGGGCCGCACCTGCGGCCTCTGGAGGTTCCCAGGCTAGGGGTTCAGTCAAAGCTGTAGCTGCCGGCTTGCACCACAGCGACAGCAACGCGGGATCCGAGGTTTGTCTTTGATCTACACCACCGCTCCCGGCAAGGCTGGATCCTTAACCCAGTGAGTGGAGCCACAGATCCTACCCTCATCTTCGTTGATACTAGTTGGGTTCATTACCACTGAGCCGCATCGGGGACTCATATGTGGAATCTTAAAAAAAAAACAGAAAGTCTAATGCAAAGTAGCAGAGAGAGCCAGGAGCTAGGCAGTGGGGGCCCTAGGGAGCAGCTGGTAAAAGGGTGCACACTTTCCATTACGAGGTGATTAAGTTCTGTGGGTCCAAAGTATAATACAAAGACGAGCTGATAACACCGTGCTATATAATTGAAATTATACACCGGAACTTAAGTGTTTGCACAAAAAAAGTTAAATATGGACGGTCATGGGTAAGTTATCTAATTCGATGGTGGGAACCCTTGCATGATGTGTTCATACGTCAAATCACCAAATTGTGCACTTTACACATACAACGATTTTACTTGTGCCTGTAACTCAGTGACGCTGAAAAAAAACAACACTGTGCCCCTTGGAAGTCAAGTTAAAGAAAAGAATATTTAACAAATAGAAAAAAAAAAAAGAATGAAGAAGAAAAGGAAAATAGATGTGTGGCTGTTTCTGCTTTAACTTGGTTTAAACCACAGAAAAGGTACCCCGTGGATAAGATGCTCCTTTTTTTCAGGGGCTGGCCCTAAAATAGCTGTGTAGGTGGTGTTTACACCTGCGACTCCCGTTTTATACGGGAGATAAATTTGCCTGTGATATGAGAAACAGTGGGAAATGAGCAGTTTTTGCTGCAGGTCTCCATCTCACCTCGAAGTCACGGAGGATAATGACTAAATAAGCTTTGGGGTGGGAGAGACGAAGTCAGCAGCTGGTCCCCTCCTGGTGCGCCGGCTGGGACAATATCTGCGCGTGATGGGACGTGAGCGCACCTGTGATCGCTCGGCGAGTGCGAGGTCCTGACACGGGGGCTGCCCTCAGCGATGAATTGCAAGGGAACGTGTTTGGGTTCTGCGGCTTCTTACAAAGAGGACATTGCACATGTAACGTAAGGGACTCTTTGGGGCCATTTGGGGAAGAGGGGGTGAGACCAACAGCGTTTCTGCGTCCCCCATGCTTCCGCCCCAAAGAAAGCCATCATCTCAGGTGCATGACCGCCCCAAAGGTGTCGGTTTGTTTTTCCAACATCAGATTTTTCAACACCCTTTTTCCAAAGTCCGTTGCTCAGTCTGCTCACATCTGACGGAAAGAAAGCAGCAGAGTCTAAAAAGAATAAAACCTGTGGAGTTCCCGTCGTGGCTCAGTGGTTAACGAATCTGACTAAGAACCATGAGGTGGCGGGTTCGATCCCTGGCCTCGAACAGTGAATTAAGGATCCGGCGTTGCCGTGAGCTGTGGTGTAGGTTGCAGACGTGGCTCGGATCCCACGTTGCTGTGGCTGTGGTGTAGGCCGGCGGCTACAGCTCCTGTTAGACCCCTAGCCTGGGAACCTCCATATGCCGCGGGTGTGGCTCCATATAAAAGGCAAAAAGGCAAAAAAAAAAAAGAATAAAACCTGTGACATTGTCCCTCTAAGGATCCTAAAATACGTGTTGCCTACGGATGGAGTTTGTACACGGATTTTAAATATTTTAAGATGCGTAGCCCACACATCTGATTTTTAACGATTATAAATGGAAAGAGCCTGATGCGCGAACATCTCATTTCTCGGGTTTTACGTGAGGAAACTTCTTAGAGAGAACTGAACTGGCAGGGTATGAGGGTGGCATTGCCTATCTTTTTTTTTTTTTTGGTCTTTTTGCCTTTTATGTAGAGCCGCACCCGCGGCATATGGAGGTTCCCAGGCTAGGGGTCTAACAGGAGCTGTAGCTGCCGGCCTTCGCCACAGCCACAGCAACGTGGGATCCGAGCCATGTCTGCAACCTTCACCACAGCTCACGGCAAAGCCGGATCCTTAACCCACTGAGCAAGGCCAGGGATCGAACCTGCAACCTCATGGTTCTTAGTCGGATTCGTTAACCACTGAGCCACGAAAGGAACTCCCTGGCATTGCCTATTTTTAATCCGGTCATTTCTTCATGCTTTCATAGGGAAAATGTACATATTAAGAGCAGCATCATTTACAATAGCCAATGTCAAGGCTGTGACGTGTCTTGTGTCCCTTTTACCGGCTCAGTCGACCCCACTTTCAGTCCCCTCTACAATTCTACCTGCTCAGGGCTTTCTTCCTCTAAGACCGTGTTCTTTGTTTTCCCCCCAAAAGTTAACATATTTTTCTCATCACAGGAAAAAATGAGTTCATTTCGTATTCGTTAGACAGCCTTTGAAATAATCTTTAATTAAACAGACGATAGATTTGCCAAAGATAAAGCCTTAATCTCTTACACAGAATATTTTCTACCATTTACTAACTTGTGGAGCTTTCATTTCTCCTGCTTATATGTGAGCTCACGCTATCAAATACTTTTGGAGAAGGGAAGGAAATGAAACAGGCTTTCAAATTCCTGAAGAACCAGTCAGAAGATTATTTTACACTAGCATGAGATACGTCAACCTTTGTAGATTAAGGACTGTAACAATGCCAGAAAACCTCTCTTCTCTTAGAAGCATTTCTTAAACAAAACCGAGTCAACTTATTCTCAAAATCAGTCAGCAAATGTAACACGTTAACTGCAAAAATGTCAAATATTTATAGGTGCCACACTTCATAATAACCATTTTACGTGGATTATCTAATGTAAACCTTATAATAATACTTTGGGTTGGGTATCATCATTAAGCCTCACTTTGCAGGTGAGAAAACGGTTGCTACGAAGTTTTAAGTTCCCCAACGCACGTAGCTATAAGGGACAGAAGAAGGATTTATACAGTTGTCTCTGCTGCACCACACACACGGTTTTTCCTTCACATTTACACTGCACCAGCATCCATCGTATTGCGTTGCTGCTTCTCTGGTTCCATGGTTTCACTAGTGCCTAGGACCACATTTTTTTGTTTTTGTTTTTGTTTTGGTTTGCTTTGGCTTTCTTTTTCTTTCTGGTTTTCAGGGCTGGAACTATGGCATAGGAAAGCTCCAGGGCTAGGGGTCCAATCAGAGCTGCAGCTGCCGGCCTGCACCACAGCCGCATCTGTGACCCAACACGGCAAGGCCGGATTCTTAAGCCACGGAGCGAGGCCAGGGACCAAATCCACATCTTCAGGGATACTAGTCGGGTTTGTCATGGCCGAGTCACAAGGGGAAGCCCCCTAAGACCGTGCTCTTTAGATGTGTTTAGGAAGGAGGAGGATGGGGTTGGGGTACAGAAAGATTTTTTTAAGTTTCTTTTTTTAATTTATTTTATTTTATCTTTTTGCTCCTAAATTAATTTATTATTGAAGTATACTTGATTTACAACGCTGCGCCAATTTTTGCTGTACAGCAAAGTGACACAGTCATACATATACATATACCTTCCCTTCCTTTTTTTTCTTTTTTTTTTTTTGTCTTTTTACGGCCACACCTACGACATATGGAAGTTCCTGGGCTGGGGTCGAATCAGAGTTGCGGCTGCCGCCCTACACCACAGCTCACGGCAACACTGGATCCTTAACCAATGAGCGAGGCCAGCAATAGAACCCATATCCTCATGGATACTGGTTGGGTTCTTAACCTGCTGAGCCACCACAGGAACTCCATATGCCTTCCCTTTCTCCTAGAATCTTCCATCCTGGTCTACACCGAGAGACTGGATATATTTCCCCGTGCTGTACAGTAGGACCCCATCGCTTACCAGTCGAAACGTAACAGCTCTGCTATTACGTTTAGTAGACATGTAAATACACCCGCTAACCCCAAATTCCCCAGCTCTCCCACTCCCTCCCCCTCGGCAACCGCAAGTCCCTCCTCTGTGCCTGTGAGTCTCTGTTTTGCAGATACACTCATTTGTCCACAAACCCCTTTAAAAGACCACGTGACAGAGGGGCATGATTGCTTGTTGCCAACTTCTTGGTGTTTTTGCTCTTCTACTGTCCACGGAGGTCGGGTCACGGCGTACCTGTATAGTTCAGGCCACCTCAGGGCCTTTGCACCTGCCGGGCCCTCTGCCCACCCATGCCCTAGGGGCGCCTCCTCAGGCAGGCACCGCATTCCCAGGTCTCTCTGCCCCTCGGCTCCTTGTCTGACAGCCCTGCTCTTCAGCTGGGCCTCCTCAGGGCTCTGGTTCACAGAGGCTTGGTGATTATCCGACTATAAACAGAAACAGCCTGGTGCGTCTCCACCTCTGCCTTTTCTGCCCATGGAGCAGCGGTATCTTTCTGCTGTCACTGGTCCGGACGCCTCGGCATCCCCAGCCACACCGAGGTGGGTGGTCCTTCATCTCGCCCCACACCTGAGCCGTCTGGGTCGGCGTCCCTCTCCCTCTCCCGGTGAGGCGGTAGGAGGTGAGCCTGCCAAATCGGACTTTCTGACAGCGGGACCCAGGAACAGGGTTCTTCTGTTTCCTTATTACTATTATTTTAAAAATTGGATTGAATTTATTTATGGTATAGCCTTCCATACAAAACTATAAAAAAGAAGAGGATTTTGATTCTCTCACCATTTTTAACATTGAAGTATATTTAGTTTACAACGCTGCCGTGTTTCAGGAGTACGGCATATCATTCAGGGATGTCTGATTCTACACACATCCATAAATATATATATTCTTTTCCAGATTCTTTTTCATTCTAGGTTATTGTAAGATATCGAATACAGTTCCCGTGCTCTACAGTAGGTCCTAGCTGTTTATCTATTTTACACACAGCAGTGCGTGTATGTTAAGCTCCAGGTCCTGTGTTCTGTGATTTTCAGATTCAAAACAGGTTAACCCTGAGTAGCCTAACTCCCGAGAGGTTACACGAAAATCCAGTTCCGTTCTTGCAGGACGACTGAAAGAAACAAGGTCTTCAAGGAAGGTTAAAGGGAATGAGAAGAAGAAGCAACCAGCACGGAATTAAAAACGGACAGTTCCTTTTCCTCTGCAGAGGTGGACAGCCCAGTTGTTCCGCTGACCGCACTTTTCTAGGCAAGGCTTTTGTTACTAGACTGATTTAAAGGCAGACGCCTCGGTGTTTCACAGGGTAGAGCTGTTTCTAAAGAAGTGCCTGGGTCGTTGCTCCACTGGAAGACGTACTTTTACGGGTTGCTGGACTATCAGTACGAACTCATCGTCGGTACGCACCCTTATACCTGAAGTTCGCCGTGTGATCCGAGCCACCCGTTAAAGTGGGAGCCTAAGTGAACGTTCTTAAAGGAGTCGACCTGGACGGCTTCCTTGTGGGGCGAGTTTAAGCCACGGTCACCCTGCACCAGACACGGCCGGCTGCACCAGGTGAAGAGTGCCTTGTGGTCCGCGAGGACCTGCTGGAATAAGAAAGATGCTAATCCGTATTATTTTGAGGTTGAAAATCTGAGAAATCTGACTTAAGTTTTTTAAAGGGCGTGGGAGTTTTTTAAATGTGATGATGGCTCCAGTTCACACGAACTTCAGTCTGACTGGATCCAGGTGCTCAAGGAAGGTTGCCTTTGGGAATTTTCATCTCTCTCTCTCTCTCTTTTTTCTTTTTTTCTTTTTAGGGCCCCACTGGAAGTGTATGGAGGTTCCCAGGCTAGGGGGTCGAGTTGGAGCTGCAGTTACTGCCTACACCACAGCCACAGCAACGCCAGATCCGAGACTCGTCTGCGACCTACACCACAGCTCACGGCAACGCCGGATCCTTAACTCACTGAACGAGGCCAGGGATCGAACCTGCATCTTCATGGATACCAGTTAGTTTCCCTACCTCAGAGCCACAACGGGAACTCCTGTTTTTGCTCTTAGCGATAATCACAGTCACCTGATAGAGCTGTAAGATGCTGGCGACTTGGGTGCAGGCACCGCTCCCACAGCGGGAAGTGAGGCTGGTAGCCTCAGCATCCTCGGCCAACAGCAGCCTGGCCATGAGTCCTTCACGGCTTTGACAGGTGTCCTGCCGGGCTTGGGGCAGTTTGAAGGGCACCGTCGGAGCGGCAGAGCGCCGTCTGGGCTCTGACAGCAGAGCTGGTTGGGTGTAGCTGATGTCAGCACTCAGATCCCTGGCCAATGGGACGGGGCGGGGAGAACTGTGCCTGTCTCTGGGGACCAACATGACTGGTGCTCGGGCAGAGAGAGACGAGTCCTAGGAGAAGCCAGACTCCTGCACTGGGCTGTCCGCTCCTAAGGGGAGGGGAGGGTTCCTGACAATCCTGCACGTGGCCGTGTCTCCACCCGGTGACTGGTACATATCGGTGTCTCAGTAAATACATGTTGAATAAATCCATAGCTCTGCTTGAAGAGCATGAGCATGGCCGGAAATCCATCCGAGGATGGAGGTGGGGAGACCCAGGAGTAGAGTTTACAGTATTACGAGTGATCAGCTACCTCCTATTTTTATTCCCAGATAGGTTTAGTTAGGGACATGGAGGGACAGGAGGAAGTTAATTGTGAAAAATCCTTTCTATTTAAAGTCTTTCCCTTTGGGAGAGGAGCTGGAGAGTCCACAGCTCAGAAGCTAGGGTTCTATCAATCTCAGTTCGAAGGTCACGCTGTCATGGCGGTCCTTGCTGACAACTCTGCATCAAGGACCACCCCTGTCATTGCGGGGCCCTGGTTTTGGAGGTTACTCTTAGCCTTGCAATTGTGTTCCATTCCGTTTTCTGCTGGGGCCACCCCTGGGTTTTGCCGGCAGTTGAAATAGGACTGCGCCCACTTCCTTTCTTTAAACACTGCAGTTTCTGATGTTCGCTGGCCTAGTAATTGACTCATGCTACAGGAAATCTGGGACTGGAAGATATAAAGAGATAACTAAGTCCCACACCTCTCAGATAAACCCCTTTCCCTCTTTCCCTTATTTATTCCTTAACAATGTATTGTCAACAGTGTCACCAACACTATGTGATACTTTGGACTATAGGATAAAATACATTTAATTTGTTTTTTCTTTTATTTTCTTTTATTATTTTAATGTTATGTTATTTTTTGCTTTTTAGGGCCACACCTGCGGCACATGGAGATTCCCAGGCTAGGGGTAGAATCAGAGCTACAGCTGCTGGCGTACACCACAGCCATAGCAACTCGGGATCTGAGTCGCATCTGCAACATACACCACAGCTCACGGCAACACCGGATCCTTAACCCACTAAGCGAGGCCAAGGATCGAATCCTGAATGAATAATGAATGAATGGTAATGAATCTGACTAGTACCCATGAGGATGCAGGTTTGATCCCTGCCCTCTATCAGTGTGTTGCTGTGAACTGTGGTGTAGGTCATGGATGCGGCTCGGATCCCATGTTGCTGTGGCTGTGGTGTAGGCCGGCAGCCACAGCTCTGTTTCAGCCCCTAGCCTGGGAACTTCCATATGCCATGGGTGTGGCCCTAAAAAGACTAAAATAAAATAAAATAGGTCGCCATCCAGATGTTAGATCAAAGAGATATGATTCAGTTGACCAAGGAGCTGGACTTAAAAGGCTTATCCAAGTCTTGGCGACTTGGAGGTTTGTTTGTTTTTTGCTGTTTAAAACTTGGTATGGCTCATTCCAGGCAAATAGTATGCAATGATTTGAAAACGAGCAGCAGATTGAAATTTGCAGTAACAGGGGCTCATTCCACTGAGCCCCACCTTTGTAAGCAGAGGTGACCAAAAAGGCCACACTGAGTTTAACAGCAGCCTGCAGGCCAGACTCGAGGTAGGACGGGGCTAAATTCTGCTGCTATTGCCAGAGCTGGCTGCTATTCAAAGCACTCCTTGGGTGTGACCAGGCTGCGATATTTGCCTGATGTATTTCCTACAGCTGTTTCACTTACTGTTCTTCTCTTTTTGCTGGCTGTCACTGGAGGTGGCATTTCTGTGCCTCCCTGTTAAAGTATTTTTTTCTCTTGTGCCCACATTTCCTAGTTAAAATTACAACACCTGTGACGCTGATCGGGTATTCTACTGACAGTTCCCAGGTCTGTGTCATTGTGAGCCATTTCGTACCGTTTTATGGTAGATGTGACCAGAGTCACTATTTTCTGAGTCAAAATGAGGCTGAGCGTCAATAAGACAGGTGAGAGGTGTGAAGTCCTAGATCTAGTCAAGAAAATCAAGGGAGTATTACGGCTCTAGGTCAAGTTCAGAAACGAGGCAGAGGCCAAAAGACGATGAGCAGGCAGCTTGATCCTGGCCATCGGAAGTTTCATTTTCTGCTGCAAGCCTGCACTGTCCCAGTGGGTCTGCCCCACACATCACGGGTGAATCCCACCTCTCGTCAACTAGTGCTTTTCTAGACTTGCCTCTTAGGCTGAGCACAGGGGACTGCATTCAGGTCCTTCCCTTTATTGGTGTGACATAATTAAAATATTTCCAGAAGATCAAATTATTTGAGCATGGCTATGATAAGTCTCTATTTCATTTTTTTGAAATTTCTTTTGCCTTTCGTCTTTTTTTAGGGCCTTTTTTTAGGGCCCGAGGCATATGGAAGTTTCCAGGCCAGGTGTCGAATTGGAGCTACAGCTGCTGGCCTATCTCACAGCCACAGCAACATCAGATCTTCAATCAACTGAGCGGGGCCAGGGATCGAACCTGCGTCCTCATGGATACTAGTCAGCTTCGTTAACCACTGAGCCACGACAGGAACTCCCAAGCCTCTTTTTAAATGAGCCGTGACTAAGCAGGGGCAAACAAACCTCAGGAGACATTTCAGACTAACATTTTTTTTTTTTTCTGAATGGGTTAATCAGAGTGGAAGAGAAATGATCTGTTCTTTTTTTATGATTTATTCTTATATTTTTCCTTATTTCCTATGTTTAGCTGAATAACGTGGGAAAATTTTATATAACATTTGTGGAATTTGTATTCTATAATATTCAGTATGTGATAAAGAAATCAGAGAAAATATTAAATTTGTAGCCGTTCGATTAGAGCAATCTTCATGCTTAAAGAATCATTTTACATAGCTTTTCTGTTTTTGGCAGTTTCTGGAATTATCACAGACAGTTAAAACAAAATGACTTCGATGCAATGTTTTCAATGAATTTCTGAGCTTTGGACCTATAACCCCCTCACTCTGCTCACCCTGTTTACAAATATTTTCTTTTTCTTTTTGTCTTTTAGGGCCGCACCCACAGCATATGGAGGTTTCCAGGCTAGGGATCGAATCAGAGCTACAACTGCCAGCCTACACCACAGCCACAGCAACGCCAGATCCGAGCCGAGTCTGTGACCTACACCACAGTTCACACCAATGCCAAATCCTTAACCCAATGAGCAGGGCCGGGGATTGAACCCGTGTCCTCATGGATACCAGTTGGGTTCGTTAACCACTGAGCCAAGATGGAAACTCCACAAATATTTTCTTAAAATCACTGGTCTGTTTGCTGGTGGATACACAGGACCATCCAAAGACCTAAGAACATGCTGAGTTTAGGAAACAGGTGTAAAAATGTATAGGAAAAGCCATATATGTTGATATCAATTGGGTAAAAAAAAAGTATCAACTCTTCAGCGAGCTGATTTTTTTCACTGAAAGCATAACTTGGATACACAAAATGCCAGCTTGTCCTTTGTAATGACTGCCTAGCTTTCCTCTGCATGTGCTATAATTTATTCCCCAAATCCCCCATTAATTGACATTTGAGTTGTTTACCCCCTTTTTTTTTTTTGCCATCTGTAAACAATGATATTTAACATGCTGGGAAATGTATCTTTGCCTACTTGGGTGAATATTTCTATAGGGTAAGTTCCTAGAAGTGGGATTTTTGGCTCAAAGGAAACATAACATTAAAGCTATAAAAGGTATTGCTGAAAAGTCATTCCTTTCTGCTTTCTTGCCAACTCTGAGTATTAGCATTTTTAGTCTTTGCCAATTTGATGTGTCAAAACCATACTGCCGTTTAAATCTGTATTTATTTGATTAGTAAAGAGGCTGAAAATATTTTCATATATTTCTAGCCATTTTTACTTCTTCATTAGGAAGCTGACTTCTTGTAAGCTTTGCTCGTGACTCCAGTGGACTGCTCTTTTTCTCACTATTTGAGTTCCTATTAATATAGGAAACTTCTATATGTTATAGAAAGAAACACTATTTTGTCACGTTGTTGTAACTATTTTCTTTCTTTTTTTCTTCTTTTATGCTTTGTAGGGTCATACCAGAAGCACATGGAAATTCCCAGGCTAGGGGTCAAATCAGAGCTGTAGCTGCAGGCGTACACCACAGTCACAGCAACACAAGATCTGAGCCGTATCTGCGATCTACACCACAGCTCACGGCAACGCCGGAGCCTTAACCCACTGAGCGAGGCCAGGGATGGAACCCACGTCCTTGTAGTTCCTAGTCGGATTCATTTCCGTGGCTCCAGGACAGGAATTCCCGAAGTTTATTTCTCTAAAAGTTTCCTTCGATGGCCATCCACGCCACCCCCGCTGGCTACCCTAATTGGCAAAAAAAAGTTTCCCCGTTATGCCTGGAAGGACAGTATGCTTTCAAGAAGGTTAAAGAGCCAACCTCCCACGCCAGCATTTGAGGTTCTCCAAACGTGTGTCAGACTCTGGTCTCTCTCCATCTGGGCTGCTCAGTGCTTTCGGAGCCCATCGGGACAAAGGCCACTAGCGGACGCTCAATACATTTTCCGACTGACGGAGTGGCCCAGGTACAGCACAGCTCCTGCCTTAGAGTAACTGTCTTCCAAGGGGCCACCTAGGGACCCGGCCAAGGGCGACATGGAGATCGGCCTGCACACGTGCTCGCAGCCACCTCTGCTCCCGTTCACGTCCACACGCAGCAACAAGCCCGTCCTGGACACACAAGGGGAAGCTTCAACAACTCAGCAATCTCGTCTCGAAACAGCGGACGTGGCAGCAGATTTGGGCTGGCTAGGACATTGTCTTAAACATCACTGGTTCAGGCAGGAATCGTCCCTGATTCAACATTTAAAAACCAGCAAGCAGGCGACAAAGGCATTTCGCCTCTCAGCTAGATGGGGTGCTGGGAATTTGCCAGCATTCTCTTTAAATTAATGAACCACATCATTTATCTGACTGAGTAATTGACTAATATAAATATGCACATTCAAATGAATGCGTATTCCAAGCCAGTCTGGCGTGGTGTAGCCATCTCTACACCCTAGAGGACCACACGGTTTCCAGAGCACATGGAATATAAAGGAAAAATGAGTTTGTGTTTCCTGCACGGCGTGAGTGTGTGTGTGTGTGTGTGTGTGTGTGAGCACACTAGTGTCCGTGTGTGTGTGTAAGCACACTGGTGTCTGTGTGTGTGTGTGTAAGCACACTAGTGTCTGTGTGTGTAAGCACACTGGTGTCCGTGTGTGTGTGTGTGAGCACACTAGTGTCCGTGTGTGTGTGTGTGTGTG